>CAWUFW010016131.1:0-325364 GCA_963921515.1 Calotriton arnoldi
AACTACAGATGCCACAGCCACACACTCGCCTCCGGGAAACCCATGTACGAGATTGCACGAACTGCCAATGTCAGACGACAAATACATACTTCGCCAGGTGCAACACAATAACAAATCTCATTCTCTCCACAGGTGACGAACTGCCGGATGCTGGGGATGGAGACAGCAGCCAGCACAGCCAGCCCACAAGCCCCCAACGAGGACACACGGATCTGGAGGATCTGTCCTCCTCTTCGGACACGGACCACCAAGCAGGCCCATCTGGTGTGGCAGGGCCCAGCCGCTCCCCAGGACCCCTCCTACCCACCAACCCATCATCCAGGGATGCTGAACAGTCCCAGCCCCCTGCTGCCACTGTCGTTGCAGCCACACCCACGGTCATTGCGGCCACTACCACTGCCGCAACCGCCACCATCGCCGCACCGACCACCACCGCCACCACCACCACCACGTCTTCGCTGGCACCAGCCCCAGCGCAGGTGGTGGCCCGGCCGACTGGATCCACCCTGGGAGCCACAGCGAGGACCGTGGTGTGCAATGTGGCTAGTGGGCAGGCCGGTGGCAGCAGGACTGGTAGGAGGAGCAGGGTCAGGGAAACGCCAGCCTCCCCTGGGAGCCATGCCCTGCCTCAAATGGCCAGAGTCCTTGGGGCCTATGAGGAGGCCCAAGAACAATGGGTCAGGTCTGCTACAGACACGCGGGAGGTGCTGGGGGTGCTGAGGTCCATGGACGCCCATATGGGCCAATTCGTGTCCCGTATGGACCAACTCGTGGACCTCATGGGCCAGCTGGTGGTGGCGGTGGGGTCACAGGCAAGGCCAGCAACACCACCTCCGCCACCACCTGCTAGGGCGCAGGGTCGGGCAGCAGTGTCCACTTCCCCTGCGTCCACAGCCAGTGAGCACACCTCACCCACCACCAGCAGGTCGCCACCACACACCCCCTCCCAAACGTGGAAGGGGCCGTCCGAAGAGGAAACAGATCTCCCGGGAGGACTTCGCACGCTCCAGTCGCAAGTGAGGCAGCCAGCCAGCCTTCCGCCAGCCTTCCTTGACCAGCCACTGCATTGACTTGCTCTACGATCCCACTCCACACAGCCAGCTGGATGGCATGTGTGTGTTGGACTATGGACATAGAACCAGTGGGTACACCCTGAGCTTCACGCAGCCATGACCGACAGCTCATTGTCACTGCACGCACCACTTTTGTCATCACCTTACACACAATCACATGTCACAGTTTGGAATAAATGCACCTTTTTCACTAACTGCTGTTTGTGCCCTGTGTTTTATTTGTACGGAATACAACGGCCACCTTGGGCGGAAAGGCACCTGATGCGTGGCATGGCAATGGAATCCGGAGGGCCTGTAGGGACCTAGGGGTGGGAGACAGAACAGGAGCACATTCAATGAGTGTGTCACACACCCATCACACAGTACATGTCAACAACTACAAGCAATGTACACACATCGCACAGAGCAATAGGGCACAATGCCACAGTCACCAACAGTGGCATACTACCCTGGCCATGGAGCGTTGACACACTGCACGCAGTGAACATACGGCCACCCTGACACAGCACACACACACCTGCACAGATACAGACACATCATCCGTCGTACATGGACACTCACCGTCAAGTGAAGTAGCGGGCGATGAGCTGCTGGCGCACATTCCCAGCTTCCTCCTCTCCGCTGTCCACCTCACTCGAGCTGTCCTGGTCTGCGGGCTGGGGCCCTGGTTGATCTCCGTCATCCACAATGAGGGGGATCTGCTTCCGAATGGCCAGATTGTGCAGCATGCAGCACGCCACCACTATCTGGCACACCTTCTGTGGGGAGTACGCCAGTGCACCCCCGGTGCGGTCCAGGCACCTGAACCTGGACTTGAGGAGGCCAAAGGTACGCTCGACCACACGTCTGGTCCTCCCATGTGCCTCATTGTATCGATCGTCTGCTGGGGTGCGAGGATTCCTCAATGGACTGAGCAGCCATGCCCCATTCGGATACGCAGAGTCACCTGGGTGTGAGGGACACAGAGAACCGTTGCTATTCCAACTGGACAGGGGACAGCATCGCACAACCAGCACGCTACACCACTCCACATACTCACCGACAATACAGGCACGATCCTGTTGCATATTGGCCATCAGTCGTGGCAAGATGCTGTTGCGCATTATGTGTGCGTCATGTGCCGAGCCTGGAAACTTGGCACACACGTGGGTGATCACCATGTCCGCAAGGCACACCACTTGCACATTCAGGGAGTGCGTGTGCTTCCTGTTGCGGTACAGGTGCTCAGTGGCCTGTGGTGGAACAAGGCCAACATGTGTGCAGTCAATGGCTCCCACGACGTGTGGGATTCTGCCAAGGGCATAGAATGCACCCTTCACTGCCGCCAATTCACGAGCCCTGGGGAATCTGATGTACCTGTTTCGGTACAGCATCATGGCTGCCAGTACATCCCTCAGCACCTTGCTGAACATGGGCTGGGACATCCCTCCTCCACTGCCCACTGTGTGCTGGAATGACCCAGTGGCGAAGAAATGCATGGCGGCCATCACCTTAGCCGTGGGGGTGACAGCAGTCGGATACACCCTGCGGGGACGGAGATGGGGCTCTAACATGGCACACAGTCGATGCAGGGTTGGCCTGTCCAGCCGAAACTTCCTGATAACCTCTGTATCGTCCATGTCCGCCAGCAATTGGTATGGGCGGTCAATGTTCGGTCTCCGCCTGGGTTAAATGGCAGAGGACACATGTCAAAGCAACACGGCACATAGCAATTTCGCATACACATCACTGACATGACTGAGCAAGCACATGAGCCACAGCCCAGCTGTCAAGCTGGGACGGCACGGCCACAATACACTTACACAGGTCTCCCAACAATGGCAATGGCAAGTGAGACATACCACTGCCATGTGCATGCACATGGGGATCTAGGCCCCAATGACTTGCGGGCGTGCTGATGGGGACTGACTGCATATTCGTCAAGCGGCAACGCCACGGCAACATGAGTGTCTGCTGAGCATGGAACTGCTTCCGAGGCTGGATGAGTATGGCACACGACGACGACGATGTGGGCACGGGCTGAGCGGCCAATACAAGTGGGACCTGTGGCACGAGGGGATATGAGACAGTAGTAGGTGTCAGCACTGCACCCTATGTACAGCACTGTACGGATCACAGCTCCCGAAACATTGACTGGTGTCCACATTGACAGCCCCATGCCAAGACGGCTGTGTGCTTGCAGTCACACGTCACAGGTGAGAGGTTACATTGCACGTGCCAGGTGGCAGACGTACATAGTGGGAGCTGGCATGTGTGTGCATGTGTCTCCTGTTCAGGATCCACCAGATGGGCGCTGACTCTGTACTGAGCATTGGACACAGCATGTTCCGTGGAAGGCTTGTGTGTGTGGGATGGTGGCACTGGATGTGCCTCCGTTGGGTGGGGGGCCATGCACAGGGCGGGTACGTCGATGATTACGCATTGTTGGTCACGGTGGGTGCACCAACTAAGATGTGTTGCCCTGTGTTCAATTCCTATGTCCGCATGATGATGGACTGTGGATGTGGGCAGACTACACATTGGTCGATGTGCTGTCTATATGCATGTGCCTTCACACCAGGCACAGCTGCCCCTGCACATGTGACCCCTGCTGGACTCGCTGCTGGGTCTGTGGAGCTGATGCACCTTCTGCGCGTGGGGCGGACAGCTCTCCTCACTTCCCTCATTGCGCATGTCATGTCTTTGCCGCAGGTGACATGGATCATGGAGGGCCCACATGTACGTGTGGGTAGGCTACACATGATTGTTCACTGGTCGCCACCCCCAGTCAGTGTTTCGAATGGGACGGTTGTCGTGCTGGTGGTATGTTCGATGTGGCGGATGGGCGGGCCTAGGTGCGGGCTTACATTCCGGACATGGGGGGTAGTTGGATTGGCGACTAGTTGCAGTACACACGGGACACGTCTCTTCCTTTCCACATCTGGGTCATCCCTTGTACTAACTGACAGTGATACAGTCATCTTCGCCCCAGCCCTCATGTCCTCCCCTCGCCCCCAATATGCATGCTCACCTGCGAGGCTAGCGCTTGCACAGGCAGCCCCAAGCTCGCACCAGAGAGGACAAGGAGTGTATGTGTGGGTCCAGTTGCACGAGTGGGCTGTCTCAGGGTATGATGTGTGGCGGGACGCCGTCCACCTGCGTGGTGCCCCAAATGGAGACCCGGCCTGCATGGACTATGCATCACAGTCTTCGCCTTCCGGATCCGCCACCTGCGACACCCAGTGGCTGTGGCTGCCCTTGCGGCCAGGCCGCGTCCGTCTGTGGCTGATGGCCCACACATTCACTCTTTGGCCTCTCTGGGGAGGGCTCAGGGGTGGTGGCGCACGCGCTTGCACTTAGTCGCAATGGCATGTGGCGTGGTTGGTATGATGGGCAATGGATGGGATGGTGCGAGCCACCTCCCGTGACGTCAGTGCTGCTCGTGCTGTGGTGCGTCCCCTACACTTCCATTTGACTTTTTGCCATGCTGGACGTTGAGGTTCTATTGCCTGCGTGATATGACCAGGAGGAGCGCGAGGAGACCTCTCACACACCATGCTCCACTGCCATCCCGTGCCCTGTATCGCCTGTGCGGATTGACTATGTTGGGGTTACACCTGGTCGACTGGGGCTGTGTGTGCCTTGTCAAGGGGCATGGCGGGCGCACAACAGGATCCAGCTTGTCCACAGAGGGTGGGCTGAGGTGTGCCTGGTACCGCTTTGTACGTGTGCCCGGCTGCTGTGCACACATGTGTTCACTCCCCCCGACAGGTGTCCTCTCACAATGCCCAGGGAAGCGGTGGTGTACTGTTCATGACCCCTCCCAACACGGCGTGCTCCAACTTGGCATGTGCGCATCTACCCGTCGCACCCACCCACCTGAGCACTGCGTCCATACGACTTCACACGACACATGTGTGTCTTCCACAGTAGTGCTACTCATTTGCGTTGACATCCAATACCAGTGGACTACATGGTCATGTCACGACTGCCGTGTACTTCACATACTCTCATCCTCTCTCATTCGTACTTGTGAAATGAGTCAGCGGAGACAGTTTTGGTTTCAATCATTATATTGAGTCTTCTGTCCTCTGTGATGCAGTATAGTGGACACTACTGGCAGCGGAATACATGTTGAGGATATACTGAGCATGATTACAAATGGGATAGGGTGTGGGGTTACATGTGATTGGCTGTTGCATGTGGGATGTGGGCTTCAGAGTGACATCTGCTTGGCCAAGGCTGTGCTAATGTACATTTACGTATAGCTGCGGAGCTGCGGACTTTGACACAGACGGTATACATGTAGCCTACCAGACCGCTCGGCATCATGGGCACAGTCCATCTCAGTTCCATGTGACAGGTTTGCTGCGGTTGTTCCTCATGCACGCGTGCATGTGAGATGACATCAGGGCATGTGCTTGCGTGCATGCAGCGGCGTGCCACTTGTTGTTGCACTGTGGTGGTTACTGGACATGTCACAGTCACTGGGGTCGTGTTGTTGTTGTATGCACTTGTCGTCCATGCAAAGGTCCTGGTATGGGATTCCCGGGGCGGGGGTGGGAGGGTGCAGCACCCACAGACTCCAGGCGACCTATTCATGTCCACTGAGCGGTGTGTGTGTCCATGTGCGCTGGATCCATGTCGTGTCCTGGTTGTTCGTGCAGTTCCGTCCATGTGGGTGCGATACACAGAGCCCATGCCACTGCCTCCCACGATGCATGCGGTGTTCCTGGATGTGATGGGGAACAGTGTGCATGTCCCGGTCATATCCGATGTCATGGCGATGTCGTTGATGGTGTGGTTACAGTTGCCGGTCGTTTGGTATGGCTGTTGTGGTGGTGACTGGCCAGTCCGTGCGGAAGCTGAGCATGGGTGCGGGGTTGGACTTCATAGGTCACTCGGGGAACCTGCGTTGTGGTCCGACGTATTTACAGGTTGTCAGGTATGCGATGCCGTCCAGCAGGGCTTCCATGTCATTGGTGGTGTACATGTTTGCCAGCCAATGAAGCGGATGGTGGCTCTCAAGGTGTTGTTCGTAAGTTGTCCCTTGGAGGACCATGATGGGGCATGCTGGGTGACATTCGATGTAGCTGTTCTCGATGATCCGTCGTGTGGAGGCACAGTGGTCCCATTTCAGTGCGGGTGCGATGTTGGCCACATACGCCATGCCCCCATAGGCAGAGCAGGCCCTGTCGTGTGCGTCCAGAGGGAGGAGTAGTGGTAGCAGGTCCGCCTTCAGACATGCCGGGTTGGAGAGGCATATCTCGACGGGATGCTGGTAGGGACACCTCCGACAGTAGAAGACGGGCATGACGCAGCTGAACAATGTGATGCGGTAAGTCAGTCGGTAACTTACGTTCAGCAGGGACAGGAGATCGCATCCCAATGTATGTATCGTGTTGGTTTTGTACAGCTTGAGCTGTTCGGCGTAGTTGGGTAGGTGTGTTGCGGTTGCCATTTCGCAGCGGTTCGTTGAGATGGCGTGCTCCGGCTGTGTGTGCAGTCTGCAATGTGCACGCTCCGGGGTTGCTGTGAGCTCTGTGTAGTCGTAGGGAGACAGGACTTGTGTTCTGTTGGCTTGTTTGGAGGACACGGGCCCTCTTCCCACATGCTTCTCAGACAGTTCAAGGTCAGTGCTGTGTGACTCCTTCCAATTAACTTGCATGTGGCCGACATGGGGGAGTGTTTTCTTCTTTCTTCCCCGTCCGTTGTGTGCTTCTGTGATATGCGCTATCTGCCCTGTGGTCGGTCTCCTCGGCATGCCTGTGTTGGTCTATTCTTGGACAATGGCTGTATTCACCGGCTTCTGTCGTAGGGCTGTGGTTTCGGAGTTGGAATGGAAGGTCATTCAGTGCTGTCTGCTCTCCCTTGTGTGGGCGGCAGGCTGCCTTTCCGCTCTGCGTTGGGCCTTGTGTGTGGATGTTATTCTTGGGCCACCTGTTGTCGGTCTTCCGTTTCATATGTCTTGTTCATATGTGCAGGGTGGTATGGGTTTTTCAGTGTGGTACTGGCGTTCCTCTTCCCGAAGGGGCCCTGCTTCTCCTAGTTGGTGTTGCCGCCGCTGTGTGCTACGCCATGTTTGTTACACTGGGGTGTGTCCTGCTGTTGCGTGAC
This sequence comes from Calotriton arnoldi, assembly GCA_963921515.1. Classification (NCBI taxonomy): domain Eukaryota; kingdom Metazoa; phylum Chordata; class Amphibia; order Caudata; family Salamandridae; genus Calotriton; species Calotriton arnoldi. The sequence goes on from CAWUFW010016131.1 coordinate 7,170, forward strand.
TTCACTGACATGTGTGCGTCGGTTGTGTGGCGTTGGGTGTTGTCCGTGAATTGGGCGTTGGGGACATGTCTGTGGCAGGCCTGTCACGTGTCATGTGCGTTCGGGGTGGGGCTGATGTGTGTGCTGCTTGGTTGTGTCCCTGTGTCTGTGTGCGACGCATGCATGGCGCTGCGGTTGGCCTCTGCGTTGTGCGCATGTGTGGCGGCGTCATCGGCGCTTTGGGGCCGTGACGGGGTGGTTGGTTCCTAGTCCCAGGTGGTGTGTACACATGTGTTCCGCGATGTTAGGATTTGGCCTGTGTGTCATATGTGGATGCGATGGTGGATGTGTTGTGTACACGCGCTGGTGGGGGGTTGTCCGCTTTTCCGCCCTTGCACTGTGTGCGCTGTTTGCGTGCACTTGTTGTGTGTGTGCCTACCTGCGTCTCCGCGGTACGTTGCGTCCTTGGTGGTGCATCAGCAGAAGCATGGGAAGGGCCTGCAGTGCTGGATTCATGCCCGGGGTGCCGCTTCTTCGTTGTCCGTGCTCTGCGTCCGTGTTACCGCCTCTCTTTCACGTGCGGTGTCTCTTAGCCGTGGGAGCCGTTTGTTTGCGGCATCGTAATTTATGCGCCGGGAGGGACGTGTTTCGTCGGACGGTGTGTGTCAGTTGGGCTGCGCCGCTACGTGTACGGGCGCACTTTGATGGCGGACGGTGTTGCTGGCTTGCCGGCGGTGTTTGGCCTGCTTTTCGCATCGTAATTGGGCGGGCGTGTGGACTGCTGCGTGCCGGCGGTAACTGGTGGTTTATGCATCCGCCAGCACGCCGGTTGTGCTTCCGCCCGCCATCGTAATGGGCCCCTAAGTTGTCGAATAAAGCATTCTTGTTGTTGTTGTTGTTGGTTTCATGCATTATTTGTTTTTTTTGTTTGTTTATGATGGTTTGTTCATGTTTGATTCTTATATGGCTGCATATAGGATATCAGAGTTATTTTTACAGTTTCTTTATTGAACAGTAATATGTATAGGTTTGCATAGAATACATGGTTTTCTTTGATACAATTATGACCCATACTTGTGCATTGATCATGCTGTGGTCACATTGCACAAAGCAGTATAATGTTCACACTGCACAATCATTCAAAACTTGGAGAGTGAGAATGGGCGACTTCCCACCTGTTTTTGTTCAGTTATATATTGAATAAAAACCCTGAGTTTTAACTGCAAACTGGAAATGAATATTACAGAAGGATAGAAGTTGAATATGCCTTTGGACCTGAAGTCCTGAGCAAAGGCTAAACTCATCCCAGACAATCAAAGTAAAGGTGTGCATGGACGTGTTTACATTCCTGCAGGCCTTCAAAGAATACAGTGCAGGATTCTATTGGTCCTTTCATAAAATGCTACATGCACTTCTTATCTTCGGTATTCTGATCTTCCCTTGTGCTAATGTGATAGTTATTGCTACAAAGTAGCTTGAAAATTTGTATATTCTAGGTTAGTGTATAATAAAGATAACTAGCTACACCATCTTTGTGCACCTTGGCTTCTCGGAACTAAGTGTGGGACCCCAAAAAGCACTTCTCCTTTTAGGATCCCTAGAGGGTCTGATAAGACCTGTCCCGTCCCCATGTCATACCCCATAACCTATCGGTTGCATGCTCTGACAGCCACGGGATGTCAACATGAATCCGATGGCCACAAATTATTTTGGCATGAGCTTCTCACGAGGGCAACCGGTTAGAATGTATTTTTTGCTCAGCAGGCCACTCTGACCAGCTGTGCCTGGCCGCATACACTCCATTGGAAGCTCCTTTTTGCCAAGGTGACACTGAGGCGTGCAAGAGTAATTTGTAACCATTCGTTGCATTTCTTTCTTTTTTTTTTTTATTTCACCATTGGTAAGGTACATTTATACCAAAATATCCATAAGTAAATAGATACAAAAAGAAGCATTCTTAAACAAAAACAATAATAAACAGATGAGTACAGTACAGTATGGATAGCTTACAAAGTATAACCGGTCACAATGAAGAGTACACCCAATCAAAGTTTTACCCCAAGGGCCTTAAGTCATTAAGTTGTACCTAGAGTGAGTTCAGCTCTAGTTTTCCAATCGATTATAGGGGCCCAAGTAAAATGTCCTCATTTCCTAGCCTTCCACCCTTTCCTCTCATATAGACCCTTTTCCAGATTATACATAGCTAAGAGTCGTGTAAGCCATTGTTGAAATGTGGGGGGGTTAGGGTCCACCCAAGCGGATGATATGCAGATTCTAACCACAGCCATGGCTAGTAATACAAATTTGCGCTGAGCCAACAGTGTTCCACTCCGAGCCACACCTAATACCAACAGCTCGGCTGTAAGCTTTATTTGAATCCTCAAAGTTTGCCCCAGAAATTCTTCTATAGCTCCCTTTAGAGGATCCAAAACCGGGCAGGAGGCAAACATATGAACTGTATCTGCATCATCACCCTGACAACGGGGACAAAGAATACATACGTCCCACCCCATTGACCAATCTTGCCTGGCGAGTAGTAGAGTGAGAAGATTGTTTTAAAGTGTTGAGCTTGAAGGCTAGCTACCCTCAAAACAGTGTAACCGAGCTTGAGTGACAACATAAACACATCCCCTTCAATATTCAATTTCCGCTGCCATTTCTCATGATGCTTATCTAGATCATTGGCCAGTAATTGGCTCAACCCGCCATAGATCTGGGTGATAGTGCACCCATCTGGGTTCCTAGCAGCTTCCATAACTGGATCTTTAGAAAAAGCTTTCCCTCCCCCTTGTTTGCATTTCTTATAGACTGATTGAGCTCCAGGCCAACTCTTACATTGACTATCACTTTACTGGATTAAGAAATATTTGCCACTTTCTCTTTAAAGTTTGTCTCTGAATTCTGCGTGGCTGGTGGCAATGACCTGGTTTTGTATGCAATATTCCAATATTCCATGGATGCATTTCGGGTTCATGTGCTGCCTCATTGGACCCCACCAAAGGTTTCTGAGAGCAGTTCTTGGACTCTTTTCAAACAATATGATTAATGAATATTTGCTGTGCCTGTGGGGGGGGGGGGGGCGCCCATGAATGTCATTGTAGTTCAACCACAGCAAATGACTGTTTTTGAGTCTCGTGAGTGGGTGCATTTTAATCTGAGAAGATGCGGAGTTCTTCTGCACTGATTGATTCAGTAACTGGTCACATCTTGTGTGGTTACTACAGCAGTCCCTGCTTTTATGCATGTTTTCTGGTGTTTGAGTAATATATCCACTCTTTGAGGGTTTCTGTATTAAAATACTAAGCACCTTTCACAGGATTATAGGATTGCCATAAATACATTGTAACATAAAATGTCCCTCTCAGTAGTTTTTTTGGCAAAGTAATACACCAATAAATCAAAGCAATTGTTTTGGCAGATGAACAAGAGAGGCCGGTTCACAGTACCATACTATGTCCTATACACTGACAGATAAACAAGAGAGGTCGGTTCACAGTACCATGCTATGTCCTATACACTGACAGATGAACAAGAGAGGTCGGTTCACAGTACCATACTATGTCCTATACACTGACAGATAAACAAGAGAGGTCGGTTCACAGTACCATGCTATGTCCTATACACTGACAGATAAACAAGAGAGGCCGGTTCACAGTACCATACTATGTCCTATACACTGACAGATAAACAAGAGAGGTCGGTTCACAGTACCATACTATGTCCTATACACTGACAGATAAACAAGAGAGGCAGGTTCCCAGTACCATACTATGTCCTATACACTGACAGATAAACAAGAGAGGCCGGTTCCCAGTACCATACTATGTCCTATACACTGACAGATAAACAAGAGAGGCCGGTTCCCAGTACCATACTATGTCCTATACACTGACAGATAAACAAGAGAGGCAGGTTCCCAGTCCCATACTATGTCCTATACACTGACAGATAAACAAGAGAGGCAGGTTCCCAGTACCATACTATGTCCTATACACTGACAGATAAACAAGAGAGGCCGGTTCCCAGTACCATACTATGTCCTATACACTGACAGATAAACAAGAGAGGTCGGTTCACAGTACCATGCTATGTCCTATACACTGCTGAGTGCTGCTCTGAAAGATGCTCTTTACAGTCCAGCCAAAAACATCCAATCCCCTTTCAATAATAGTGCAGAGAGGGCATAGTGCTTTAATTGGTGCTCATTGTATAGGGATATTCCCTTAAGGTGCCCACCTTATTCCTGTCTGTTTTAGATGATTTGGGATGGGCTTACAAGAGCTTCTACCAGTACCCAAGGCAGTACTACAGGAGCAGCGCCTACAGGGCTTATGAATGTCTGTGATTCGAACTGTGTTTTGAGCAGGATGGAAATCTGTGCAGAAAATGTGTCTTCGTTGAAGTTGTGACTGAGCCTCAGTCAGTACTATTGCACTCCTGCCCACACATGCTTCCCTCCCCCTAAGGCGCCTGTGCCTAGGAAGGACAGCCATGGACACTGGGGACACAGACCTGCAGGAGATCCAATGTGGAATTAAATGTAGACACAGTTCATCTACTTGATATTGTCGTATTATTACTAAAAAGTCATGATCGTCGGGGATCAATGCTGAATCACCGACCCTGTCTGTCCCATTCCCTTACTGCCCCCCACACCAGCGATGCGTGGATAATGTCACATGGCTACAGTGCCATCTCTCCTCCAGCTTCTAGTGATGCGTCAGTGCCAGGTTTGGAGACGTCTCCCTGCATCTCACTGAGTGATGCTTTCTATCAAGCATTCCACCAGGGAGTGAGTGCACTGTGCACACTAACTGAGCACCAGGGCCGGCATTTAGCTGGTGACGCCTGGTGCGACAATGCTTGTTGGCGCCACCAATGACCTCCTTCTCCACAGATTCCCTCACTACCACCCTCTAACAGAGCCCCTCAAGACTCCATAACCACGCCCTCTCACATGCATTTCTGCATGCAGCTCTTTGCTGACAGTTCATAGGTCACTGTTCTATATTAGGATTTAACTTATTAACTGCAAGTAACAAAAGGATCTCTGACAAAAACAGTAACCCACTGAACTATTAACTGTCTATGCACGTTGTGATCTGCATGGTACAGGCGCTTTGCAGAATAAACCTTCTGAGCTACCCTGTGATGAGTCAAAACTTCCACTGAACAAAACTCCATCTCTCTCCAGCAGCTCCATAATTCACCAGTTATCTTGACATTTTTATTGTTGCCAGAAAAATGCTGGTTGCAAGGAATGCTGCAGCAGGTGTGTTTAATTCCATAATATATTTGTGAAAAGAGCGCCCCCCCTCCCGAAGTCAGTGCCCAGTGCGATGGCACCTGTCGCACCCCCTAGAGCCCGCCCTGTTGAGCACACATGGAGTGAAGTGTAATATGTCAAATAGACCGCAAGAGGCCATTAAATATAAGTAAGAAGATAAAAAGATGGGATTGTAGGTCAGAGATGTGGCGACCCTCAATTGTGTATGCTCTCTCTAATGTTCACTCAAAACCTCACTCACCAACTAACTCACTCACCCACTCATTTCCTCATTCAATCATTCACTTGCTCCCTCACTCAACCACTCGTTTAAACTCACTTAATGCACCGCTAAAAAGTAAACACGAATCTAGCTGCATATCTAAAAAAAATCTGAGTGTGTGCAATGTACATCTAACGTGCTTAACTAGTCTTTTTTAGATATAATATGTCCATGCCCTTCAGGCAGCATTATTTGTGCGCGCTTGGTAAAATAATTCACACCAGAGTCTGTCGCACAGGCCTGGTATCCAGGGGCTCAATTAACGACCTCCCTGCCTGGGATCAGAGCGGCTTTTTTAGGAGCTAATGCCATGTTCATTCTGCTTGATATGAGTTGTATTGCTGTATGTGTTATACATGGAAATGATGCATATGAAGGCAGAGCTGTCGGAAAAATAAAAAACGTCTTGTCACTCGGCGTTCTCATGCAGAATTACACGGAAGTTTGAGAAACAGACACAGCTCCCCCCACTGACTCAACTTACCTGTCAATAAAAGAAAAGATATGATTCGTTTTTAAGCGCACCGCACAGCGCCTCGAAACTCGGGCACGTTTATTACTCAAAGAGCAGATGTTAAAGGTTGAAAGTGGTCACCAGAGCCGACATCAGGCCAGGAAACAAGGTGTGGTCAGAGCGGCCGAGAGGGGGATGGGGGCATCGGGCTGAGAGGAGGGGTGGGGGGGGCACCCGGCAGACCTCTTGGAAGAGACACCGCGTGAGTGAACGTGCGCTGTGGGTAGAGCAGGGAGTGAATATATAGGCAGACGGCAGCGCGCGGACAGACCCTGGGGTCCCATCTCCAGTGAGAAAGGATGCAAACTGATGCTGGCCCCAGGGCCCCGAGGCTCGAGGCTCCTCGTGCGCTAATAGCTCTGCGCGTTGTCTCTCCGGGCGAAGAGTTGTGGAAGTGGAAAATCCAGACCTTTGGACAGACTTTGGACTAGACTGGCACCCCTGGCGATGCCCATCTGGGACCGGTGATAATGTATTGAGTGCTGAGTGGGCAAACCAGGATTAAACGTGCCTGCGAGTTTTGCGAAAACTTATTTGTGTTTCCAATTCACATACTAATTCCTCAACAAACACAGGAAATACTGTGAACCAATCATTCACTCATTCATACTGCAGGGAGTGAGTGGGTGCAGAAAGTCCCTCTCTATAATGATCTGGCACGACCTTACCTGTCCAGAGAACCAGACTGTGCCCCCTAGCTTATGACCCACTGGTGCCAGGGTCGGACTCGGACAAGAAATAGGCCTGGCCACCAAAATAAAAGAGCCCCCGTTAGCAAACGACATAGCTAGGTCTCACGTTTGGAAACCCGGGCTGTTGTGACCTTGCAAAGAGACACTGTGCAGGTGTTTTGCACGGTATGGGGGACTGCATGCTTTTGTGTTCGATGCAGGTATTGTTTCCGGTAATATCAGGGAATCAACAGTGAAAACCAGCTCACCAGGCCATAAAACAAGCCCAAATAATGCTTAAAAGCGGCCCACACACTGATGTGTGAGACCAGCCCATCGGGAGCTGCCTCATTGCCCCATAGGCCAGTCCGATCCTGCTTGTTTTTGGTCTTATATTGGAGCCCTGATGCTGCTTGGTATTACATCTCAGTTCAGTTTATTTATGATTCGGAGATCCAATGAGTTCCACATAAAAATATACAAGGAAGAAGAAAGAAATTTACGATGTATCGTATCATAGTAATCTTAATAGCAGAATAAAATACAATCGGGGACACAACAATTATAGTTTCACTATGCAAATGAGGGTTAAAAGCAGACACAACTCCATATAAACACACAATCTAATATATAAAGTGCAGGTGCATGTATATTAAAACCTTTCCATAACCGATTTTGAAATTGTACACAAACTATATAATACTTTGTCCCTTTTAATATTCAAACATCCTCCTTCATACAATTCAAGTACCCTAAGAATCAATTGACAGTGGAAATAAATATGCTACGCACCAGGGACCATTTTTGCCTATCAGAGCTAAACATATTGTGGGGGGGCGGCCAAAAAACACTTGATTTTAATTCCTGCCCTAAGTTCCAGTTTATAATGTGCAAAGTTAAGGGATCGTACTTGGCATACCGAATCTAAGCACAGCATTATACACCTCTGTGAGAGTGGGGGGGCTAAGAGGGAAGGGAGCAAAGTAGGGGAGGGAGTGAGGGCCCCTAACACAGGACTGCTAAGATACACGCTGTCTTCTGTCTCTCCAGCAGTATTAGAGGGCCTCCCCCGTGAGTCACTGGTGTTGCCGTAGGGTACAGAGGAGTTTGCATAGGAGGGAGGTGGGGCCAGGAGATGCCCCACCAGCAGACCTGTATATATGCCGTGTCGCTCCCCCCCTCTAACCAGTGTAGTCTCTGTAGCCCTCCCTGAATGATGATGATGGGAAGCTCCCTTCTACTTCCTTTGGATGCCCTTTGCGGGATACAGTAAAGATTGTGCAAGGCTGTGATGTAGCCCGACTAGGCAAGCCGATGTCCAGAGTGCAGGCTCCGTGCACAGGTGTGGTAAGTGCAATGGGCGAGGGGGTCCCTGGCCCCTTTTTGATGTGCAGTCTCTGTGCCTTCCTCCGAGTAGGGCTGATGAGGCCTCCCTGCTAGGGAGCCCCGCAGGCAAGAATCGCTCAGGGCAGTTGGCGTCTGCCGATGGTCTCTCCCATCCCTGCCCCCGATGGCCAACAAACTGGGTTGCTTCCTGTGATCAGCAGACGCCTGCTGGCAGGAGGACCACTGCTGCACCTCAGCCATGACTGTCACCACCTTTTCTGTGAGGTCAGATCTCCCAGGGCCTGTAGCTGTTCCCCCAGTCTGCCCTTACGAGTGAGCAACCAGGTGAAGGCTGATGGTGGGCCCCAGGGCAGCATTTCTGAGGATTACGGAGACCATCAATGCAGAGCTCTAGGAGAGAGTGACCACCATGTTGGCAGGCCAATCATCGCCCCCTGGAACTGCTCAACTTCCTGACAAGAAACAACCAAACTCCTCAATAACCTTCCATCAGTCTTCAGACCTTGGCAAGACACCAAATAGCCCTAAAGAACATCAGGGAAAAACTCTTCCTTGCCAGGTACAAGGATTAATGTTGAGTCCTAATTTTCTTGACATGGAATCCACATTAAAAACGATCACCTACAATGCGCTTCTCTTCTGACTACAGATCCCATTTGGAGTAGGGATTGTTGTACTTCATTGGCTTAAATAATGCCTTTCACACTGCACACACCAAGTACATCTTGGGCTTTTTTTACATCTAAAATCACTCTGCAACCTATGGGATTCTACAAGAATCATCCCTCTCACTAGCTCTCTTTATCACTTTCATGACCCAAACTATATTATTCCTTAATTGCCACAGTATTGTCTAGCATACGTAATGATTTATGGATTCCTAATTATCTTGACTGCAGCTTTACAGTGAAATTCTTCATGCAACAAGGACATACATGGATGGCTCTGCATCAATTAAACAAATAAACTGAGATGTTACTCATTGACCCTGAGCAATTTTAAGACCATGCTCTGATCTAGCCTCTCTCTCTGGGCAATTTTCTCAGCCATTCAAACTGCATTAGAAAACTTTGAGTTCTATTCTACCCTGAGGTATCTCCTCTCAGATGTAACCCTGTGAGCTACATGTGTTTTTGCACTTCCATCACCCCTTCTGGTACTCCCACCATGACAGTAGCCCTTTCTCCCATTGACTACTGCAATAAAGTCCGTGGAGGGTTCACATCCAAATTCTTGAGGAAGATACGCAGAACATAAAACATTGTGACCTCATTCATTTATCAATCAGATCATATTATGCTAGCTCTATAATTGTTTCCCATCAAACAAGGAAGTGATTTTGAAAGTCTCTACCTTGCTCAGAAGGTTTGCACTACCCCACTCTAAGCTATCTTTTCAACTTATTAATCTATCACCTGAAAAGATGATATACTCGGCCCTGGATCCTTCTCACACTACTCCCATCAAGATTAAAATGGTGTGAGGGAGGTCTCTGCACCATCAAGGATCCTCCCTTGTAAACTCTCTGCCACTGAATCTGTTCAATGTTACTGCCAGCAGACATGTTAAAAAACAACTGAAGACACTCCTCTACTTCCAAGCATTATGAAACCTGAATGACTTTACACCCAGCTGCCCCAGCCCAAATGACTGTCCAAACTAATTGTCTTTCACTCCTTTCTTTTGATGTACCCAGTCTTTGTGGAATCTTTGAACCATATGACTACATTACAAAAGCATCAAAAAATAAAAGAAACTATAATAAATGTATTGTTGTTTAACAGATATGTATTAAGATGGAAATATTTGTGATAAACTGCAGTGTGATAGTAGATTTGTAATTCTTGAATCAAAGCAAGAGTGGTATTCTCACTTGTATGGTTACCATAAGATCTTGCTAATTGCTGGTATTGTTTTAATTACTGGTGCACCATTTCTATAATGTTTCTTTTGGTGAAACCACAATACATTTATCATAGCTTTTGTTTTTGATTCTTTTGTTATGTTATAACGTACTTGTAGAGCGCACAGCTACTCAAAAGAGTTTTGTAATGTAGTCATACGGTGGAACCCTGGCGAGAAGTATTAACCGTGGCAGTATCACTTGTGACAGGCTGCTGGTATTTCATGCTTATGGAATTGAAAGAAAACCATGCTAACTATTTAACACAAGCATTATGTTGATGCATCTACCCTGAGCGATGGCTTCTCCAAAGAAATGATGACTGTTGTTTTAGGTTCACAATCATACTCTAGTAATACCATCACCAAAACCCATGCCAGCTGCTTTTCACTGTGCACGTGGGTTTCAATTAAACGGTTTTCTTTTAAAATATTAAGAGGCAGGTTCACCTTTCTGACAAAAATCATGTTCCGAATGCAAATCCAAAAGTAAGAAACTATTATAACTATATTCACTTGTTGATTATTCTCAGATTGTCTTCAAATCCATGATTGACTGAATTTCTGGATAAATGGAAGTTAAAATCTGAGTTTAAAAGCCGGTTTTCTTTTTGTGGACTCTTCATTTCTTCTGTTGCATTTTTACCGATTGACCTGCTAACTTTGCTGAGAATCTTATTGTTCTGGCAAGGAGTTAAGAAGTGTATTTCTCATAAGACCCATTGTAGTTTTCCCCATGCGAGCCTAATCATGCACATTGTAGGACACTTTGGTTTTGCAGGTTACTAAATAACATGCTTGCCTTTGTGCCACATAATTTCATAAGGAACCAGCACATGGTTTTGTATTTTATTCTTTCCCTGGGATTTAGTCTGAACAGTGTAGGCATAGTCAAACAACATTGCCTTTTGTTATTTTCTCTGGTCATCTCCGGGACATCTTTGGGGGCATCTCGCTTTGCTGGAACTCACCCTGGTGGGACCTTGATCCCAGGGTGCAACACACTCCTTCACCCCCCCGCCACGCCTGACTGTTACACACCCTGGTGGGACTCCAAGTCCCAGGGTGCAACGTGCTCTTCCCGCCACCGCAGCTGAGGGGCAGGCACTCTCAATCGCGCTCAAAAGCGCTGCCTCACCCCCCGCGGTGCGGGACGCGCGCGGGCGAACCCGGGCCAAGGGCAGGCCCGTCCTTGCCAGGAAGAGGCAGGGCAGGGCCACTTCTCTAACATCTGCTGCAGGATCTGGACAATTTTAAGGTACTGTTTTGTGTACTTGGGTCTCTGATGGTAATAGCTTACAGAATTTATTAGTTGCTCAGCTCTGTGGTCAAAGACAAGGACAACATAACATATCGCTAAACAGCTTATTCGGCGAGATTTATCGAACCATCTGGTCCTTGGCTCCTGCTACTCACGACGACTTCATCAAGTAGGACCCTTGTAATGTAGTCTGGGGTCGTACGTTAAATAGCAAGTAGTAAATAGCAATTGAAGAACAACATCATTTGCTTTTGAAAGTGAGAGCAAGAGCAGTATGGGAAAAAGGAAGGCAACAGAAATTCTAGGGGGCGGTGTAGCGGGGAAGGTTAAAAAATTAAAAAAAATGGACAAATATCCATTGCACGCCAAAAAAAGTTGTGTTATGACTCGTATAGATTACATTATTACCGATTGTGAGCAGATTTTAAACAGTCCCCTGGTTATAGATAGTGCCAACCCCGTTGTCCACCAAACTAAAAGCCCCTCTCCCTCTCAAGCTGCTAAATCTATTCCAGTCATGTTTAAAAAACGCAAACGTAAAGGGACCTCCACACAGACCCTTCCTCTGAAGGAAGGGACTGAACAATCACGAGAACAGATAGATCCCGTTCCGTTATGTGATACTCCACAAATTTACATGGATAGTGACCTTGAGTGCAATAATAGGTTTGCACCCCTGACGAGTTTAGTAGAGGACCATATGCCTTTACAGCTGGTAGACCCAATAGATCAAATAGGGTCAGCAGGGACCATTAATATCGTACCTCCTGATAATGTATGCAGTTGTCCCTGCAGAAGTAATTCCATCGAGAGTTCAGGGGTCACGACAAATCTGCTTATTGAACTTGTTAGTACTCTGAAGGCTCTGGTCGACAAGCTGATAGACAACCTGATAAGGCCAACACTAGCCAGCGCCCCTGACATACACAGGTTGGCAGCGGAGGCGCCTAGGTGCTTAACCGATAATGCCTTTAGCATGATCAATAATGGCAGATTAGGCAATAATTATGATGTACGTGTGGATTCCCCAGCGGGGAAACACAAATCTATAGAAGAAAGGTGCAAACAAAACAATGCTAGCGTGCACTTAGGAATTAACCTAGCTAAGGTTAATCAGAACAGTGCTTGGGTACAACAAAAGAGGGAGCATTCCTCAGTAAATTCCTTCTCTGCTACACTGAGAGGTCCTGGACCTTTTTCACACAAGGACAATGTATTCCCTAATCCTCTCTTAAATGGCCCTACTAAAGCTCAAATGTTCCTCACCAATATCCCTAAACTCCCATCTACTATAATTAGTGAAAATGAACAATCTTTGATTAATAAGACTATCCACTGGTTACGTCACACTAGGAAGTGTAGATCCATAATAAGGGAAGATATCCTCTCAGCGAAAAGGTGTGTGTCCCATGGCGAGAGCACAGATTATGTATGTCTAAAGCTGCAATCTGTGGATCTTGCAGATAATTTGGTATCATTTGACCTTAGAACTTCGAACTTGATACCAACTAACATCAGGATAAAATATAATCCCCCTGCCCCAATTGCTAGAAACAACACTCATACAGTACCCTCAAAAAGTAATGAGGGATAAACCCTCGATAAGGTAGATTGATGCTCAGTGTCAGTCTCCCCTTCAGATGTTGACTGGGGAGGCTGAAGCAATGGGGAGGGAATCTAGCTACCCACCCAATTCTCAGGGAACTAGTAATCAGGTGGGTATTGACACCTTAAAAGGTGAGCTGACAAGCTCGACATTAGCCATTGCCTCCTAGAATATAGCTGGTCTACAATCTAAGATAGCGTCAACAGATTGGTCATCATTCATAGAGGGTCACGATATTTGGGCCTTTCAGGAAACCTGGGCACAGAGTCCAATCTTCCACCCAGGCTACCTGAATTTTGTGAAACCTGCCATCGCTGGACAAAAAGAGAGATCCTCAGGGGGACTTACTGTACGGGTAAGGCAACATTCAGGATACAGGGTCGAAGAGATACCAACGGATAGCCCTGACATCTTGGCTATTATAATACGTTTTAAACACGACCTAGATATAATTGTAATTAATGTATATGCAAGAGGGATGGCGGGCGGGAAACTTTCAAATACCGTTTCTCTACTAGACACCTTCATTGAGAATCACAGGGGTAAAAATCATATGGTAATAGCAGGCGATTTTAATTGTACTTTTGAGCCTTTAGATCATGAGGATGGTGCCCTCAGTAGCAATGAGGATTCCCCCTGGGGCATTCCAATGCTGACACTACCCCCGATAAAAAAATGGACAGAGACAGCACTCCAGCTAAAAAGCTTGTGTCTGGAGCGAGGTATTAGGGCCGCCAATGGGAGGACATTATCGGACAGTGAGGGCTCGCATACCTATAATAATGGGTCAAGAAGTAGTCGAATTGACTACTTTCTTATTAATTTGGAATTGTGGTCCTGACTTGTTGATATGTCGGTCCAACAGAGAACCGAGAGCGATCACATTATTATTAACTTTACAGATGAAGGGATTGGATATGCATTCAGAGCCAACGGAGATAGTAACTGCAGATGTTATTGTGTTAAATGATATGCGAAGGGTAAAATGGGCAACATTAATGGGAAATGACAACACCCTAGAACAAATGAAGGCAGCGGTGGAAAATACATTAACAGTCATGTCAACTTTAGACACGCAAGAAGACACTGACGCTGTCATTATCCAAGCCCAGGAAGAGCTGTTTATAAAGCTTAAATGTTTTTTTCTTAAGACTAAAAAAGCTAGCAGTCGTGAAGTTCAAAAGTCAGCAAACTGATACAATAAGGATTGTAGAGTTGCTTATAAGCATCTGTCCCAAGCTATAAGAATACAATCAATGGAGGATGTCAAACTCGCACGGATTGCGTATAAAAAAGCTCAACTAGTAGCGAAAAAGGAGTTTGATGAGAAAAGGTGGAATGAACTTCTGCAAGCGAGTAATGGGAAAAATATGCAGAAATTCTGGCAGACAGTAAAGTGGGGGAGTGGTGAAATTAGACAAGCCCCGGATAATAATGTAGCACCTGAAACAGTGGGTTTCCTATTTTCAGGCACAATTTGCTGCCACGTCAGATAGTTCCAATAATCATTTTATAATAGTTCCTGACACCACGTTGACTTTTGGGATTGGGGAGGTTGAAATTGCCCTGGATGCGATACCAACGGGAAGAGCCCCAGGCCCAGATTGTATTCCGGCCGATCTATTCAGGTATGATAGAGCCAACTGGCTTAAGTATATTCACACACTTGCTAATGCGATAGCCAGAGGGGCTCCTATCCCCAAATCTTGGCGAGGTGCTGAAATGATACCAATATACAAAAAGAAGGACCGCACCTGTCCAAGTAACTACAGGCCAATAAGTATAATAGACATGATGCAAAAGATCATGGCCAGACTCGTGCTGAGCAGAATTAACACTTGGATAGGTGAATATGATATCCTATCAACACTACAAGCTGGCTTCCGTCCCCATGTTAGTACCATCAACCAAGTCTTCAGGTTTATCTTGATCTACTGGAGTACTGTAATTATTGCTGGGGGAACTATATACGCAGCTTTTATAGATCTAAAATCTGCGTTTGATTTAGACCCCCGCAATAAGCTATGGGAATCATTAAAGGAATCAGGGATGCCTTCAGAATTACTTGCCCTAATTGTTAAACTACATGAGTCTAATTACGCCAAGGTTCGTTGGGGTACCCAGGGAAAGGTAACGGATAGGTTCCCTGTAACTAAAGGGGTTCGACAAGGGTGCGTCCTGGCCCACACTCTCTTTTCACTGTTCATTAACAGGGTTGTGAATTATTTTTCTACATACCCGACTGACGCACCTATACTAGCTGGCATGAAGGTACCTCTGTTAATGTTTGCAGACCCTAATTCTATCTAAAACACAAACAGGGCTGCAGCGAGCTTTGTATAGATTTGGGGTCTTCTGCAGTGACCATGAGTTAGTAGTTAATGTAGACAAAACAAAATTCATGGTCTTACATAAACATAAAATAGTGAAGGGAAGAGTAGCTATGAATAATGCTCTATTGGAACAAACTGACATTTTCACATATTTGGGGGTCACCCTGGGAAAGAGGTTGAATTGGATACCCCAGATAGACTTACTGGCCCTTAGGCATGCCCAACTTGCAAGTGTCTTATTAAAAGAGCATCCACTTTCACAAACTAAGCCGATCGGACCTGCATTAACGATCTATAATGTTAAGATCAGGGCTTCAATCCTATATGGTGCCGAGCACTGGGGTTTCGAAAATGTAACATCCTTAGACATAGCCCAGAATAAGTTCATTAGAACCCTAACAGGTCTCCCACAATCCACTCCTCTCAAACCCCTCTTCTTAGATCTGGGCTGTACAGCATTGAGGAGATAGCACGATTTAGGCCTATAGCTTATTGGAGAAGGCTCTGGACTACGCCGGAGCTGCTACCCTACGCAAATGCACTAAAACATGTAAGAGAAGCTGATTCATCATGTAAAATCCAATGGCTACAAAAATCAAATGCACATTGGTTGACATGGGGTTCAGCCACTTGTGGGAGGATCCAGTTGGTAGCCTGTTTCCATCAAAAAAAGATTACAAGGTAGCATATTGGAATATGGTTAACATCAAGCATATGTCATCTATACAAAATACCTCCCTTACTGGTATCTTCCTGGAGCATAAGTATGAAACAAGGTTTGAGGCTTACTGGAATTATATTTCTAGACCATGTGATAGGAAACTGTTTCACCAATTTAGAGTAGGCTCACTCCCTATAAATTCGTTTACATTAAAATGGCAAAACAAAATGGATATAACATGCCCTTCCTGCCAAACAATGGAAGAGTCTATCATGCATATTTTGTTCGTATGTCCAGCATATAAGTGCTCCAGAGACAAATGGCTAAAGCCGATTTGTTCTAATCTTGGTACTAGATCAAGTAAAATTGCACTACGTATATTGAAGACGAATTTGCATGAAGATATAGTAATAGCAATGGCAAAGTTTCTGAGCTGGATGTGGGGTATTCGAAGGAATAATATGAAGAAACTAGGTGTAATTGATGTTAACCCTGCTTCCAATCATTTTTAAGTATTCTTATGCATTGTTAATTGGGGAGTCTCAGATTTCCATAGGTTGTGTTTCATTCTCACGCTAACTAGTAGATGAGACCATGAAAAACTGTATAGCTAAGGCTGCTATATTTATATCAGGGATTATATGTGCAATATTATCAAATGCTAAAATCTTTTTAATCTTTTAATATTTTTATGACTTTTGTAATACAATCACTTTTAATATTTGCAACATTATAGTATGTATCAGTGAAAAACAACGTCTTGTAATATATTGCTTTTATTCTGTCTTTAAAGATTGAAAATATCGAAATAAAGACTAATTTGATTTGATTTGGTATGGTGACTCAGTCCCTACATACTTATGTTCCATGGTCCCAAGCTTAATTCTGTTCTTGAGCAGAATTCCTGCAACTGTTATTTTTATTCATATCTAACCACTACAAATTATTTTTTCTTCATAAACATTCCATTTTCTCATCAATTATTTTTACTCCGATACTGCGAACTTCTTTCTGGAGGGCACAGACATTTCTCTTTCTTGCAGCAGGACTAGTGGGATTGAGAAATGTAACTACTTCCTGGGTCGACACCAATAGTAATGCAATTTCTTCTGATTATCACGTCTTCCATCATCATCGTGGCTGCCATCCTGAAAATAAAATCATCATTTGGGAGACATAAAGCCTTCAACCCACATCACTGAAGTTAGTTTATTATTTGGTCAACTCTGCTCAACGTGCTTGCAAACAATATCTATTTATTCAATTAAAGGGAGCAAGATATCTGTGGTGTACATTGCTGTGATTCCACTGTGTAATCCCATCATAGACAGTCTGAAAAAAAGAGTTTAACAAAGCCATACAGTAGAGGAAGATTCTCACCTAGAATACACATAGAATATTCAAAGTTTATCTAGTGTTTAAATGTTCTTTTGCTCTCCAGTGAGGAGTTGTATGCTATTTGCAGCATTGGTAATTGGCTTTAAAGGTATATTAGTTACATGATTTCCCATTCAGAAATTTACAAAACTGCAGCAGATGACTGTGAGTTACTTTTTTGACAGTGAATAAAATACATTAACACAAAAATGTGCATAACCAGAAGTATTATCCTAGTAATTGCAATCTTCCCAAGAATCTCATTGCCCGATTTAAATTTTCAGTTCTTTTACAACAAAGGTTCATCAGGACATATGTCTTTACTCTCACATTTTTTCTCTCCCTCTGCTCTCAATATGCTGGCCAGTACCGTGCACACATCATCCGTTTACTGCCCCAGCTCATTTTTATCGTCTTACCTTCTTCATCATACCCATCCATATCCTTTCAGTAATTGAACTTTAAATCCTACTACTTTCTATTGCCTCTGTACTTTTATTGCGAGTACTATATAACTCATCGTCCTTGCTTCCTTGATTATTGAGTTATGCATCTATTGGTGTAGCTAAAGTCCATTATAAAGTCTATTATTAATTCTCTTTCACCTTTAATGATTTTCTCATTTAAACTTATACTTCAGAATCACCACTTGCTTTAGTCTCCTATATTCTTTTGAATTTTTCTATGTCTTTCAACTCTATCAGTGAGTCATTATATCCTTAATTTATTATACTCTATGTTCCTATCTCAGACACTCAGTCATACCTTCTCATCAGCAGTCTACAGTCCTCAATGATTCATGTATCACCCTACTTCCTTTATCCGACCCCTTTCACTCTAACATTCCTCTTGCTCTTCCCTTCATTTCTTAGGTTCTATGCTAAATGTACTGTTGATGTGTCTAAGGCTATAGTGGGAGATACAGCACTCTACCTGCTGTGGTTCATCCCTTCCAGAGATCACAGCTTTTATACAGGTCTACATTTATTACTTCTCAAGGTCAGGAAAGAAAGGATTGAGATGAGTGACTCTGTGACCTAACTTAAAAGCCCTGAACCAGGAGCTCCCAGCACAAGGAAGAATGGAAGCTGTGGCATAGCTTTGCTACTTTTCATGCCCTCTCTATTGCTATCATCCGAATAGAATGAGGCCTAATGGTATGGGGGCTAAATATTACTGACAAATATGCTGTAAGATGTAAGTTCCTCTGGTCGATGAAAGAACTGAAACTACATATGGGAGTTGGTTATGTTTTAAGTCTTCTAATGGTGATGCCAGAAGTCTGCTGTTCCAATGGATTTGCAGGCCTCTAAAATAAGGTCATACTCTATATCTGGCTTGGGCCTTGTTTCAAAAACACACTTTGTTAACTTGCCTTCAAAGCAGTGCACCCTTGTGAAATAGTTGATCTTTCTATGACAAGAACAGTGTTATTGAGAGTTAGAAACCGTCTGCGAAACATTAATTGCCTGAGATGTGCAGTCTGGAATCAGGGTCATCAGTATGGGAGCGAAGGTGGCCCTGAGGGGCCAGTGTCTATTTTGGTCTTGTCACCCTCAATCTCTAGCACCAGATACTCTGATTTTATTATTTTTTCATCATGATTTTCACATTTTCAATTTATATTACTGCTTTAGAATATTTGGGTGGCCCAGTCTCTATCTTTACGGGACATGGATCATGCACTGTCAAAAGATGGATTGCGTGAAGTTTAGCAAACAAGCACTGAGCTAGAGGTGGATTTCTCACAACTCTTTTCTGCTTCATGGTGAATGCACCACAATCACAATATAAAGCCCAGTCATGTTTTAATAAGTTAATCGCTACTCAACCCTTTGGTAGCGTGGCTGTGAGCAGCCAGGCTTAACATAGAAGCATTTAAAAACAACAATAACAGTAAATAAGCAAGACATAACACACGATAAAAACCCAATGCTAATTTATAGGAATTATTTTTATGATTAAAATGCCACCAAAATGACAAAAATCCAATGCAGGGAAACAGAGAATGCATTTTTAAAGATTTAGGGACAGATGTACAACCATTCATTTTTGCGAGTCCCAATTTGAGTCAAATTGCGACTTGCAAATTGCGACTCGCAAAAATGAATGTACAACAGTGTCTCAGACACTGTTTGCGAATACCAATGGGGTCGCAAATTGCATGCCTCATTAATATTCATGAGGCTGTCACAATTTGCGACCCCATTGGGAATGGCTCACACTCACAGGGATGGTGGCCTGCTGGGGTCAGCAGACCACCATGTCTGTGACTGTTTTTTTAGTACAGCAGTTTTTTTTTTAAATGCAGCCCGTTTCCCTTAAAAGAAAATGGGATGCATTTAAAAAAAAAATTAACTTTTTTGTTTCATTATTTAAGGGCAGGCAGTGGTCCCTGGGACACTGCCTGCTCTTAAAAAATATTTTCACACCCATTCACAAAGGGGAAGGGGTCCCTTAGGGACCCCTTCCCATTCCTGAATGGTTTACCGCCCTTTTGAAAAGGGTGGTAAACCGCAAGTGTTTTGCGACCACAAATGCGGTTGCAAATCAATGTGACATGCCATTTGCACTCGCTATTGGGAAGGGACTCCCTTGGCACGCCCCTTCCTAATAGCAGGTCGCAACCATATTTTGCAAGTCGCTAATAGTTTAGCGAGTCGCAAAATATGGTTTGTACATGGGGCTTACCTTTTTTGCGGTCGCAAACGGGCTGAATTCCCATTTGCGACCGCAAAAAACGGTTGTACATCCGCCGCTAAAAGTAAAACTAGTACTTTGAAGCAAATAGCGACCAAAGGGTTTAAAAAGGTTGTGCTGGACTGGGAAAAGGTCAACAGTTCAGGTTGCCACTTTAACACTTACTTCCAGAAGAGTTCGTTGATGCAGGAAAGTATTCTGCAGCACCAGCAAAGGATTCAGAAGCTCTGGTTTACCTCTTAGGGTCTGGGACTACAACTCCCACAATGCACCTGGCCACAGCAAGTAACATCCAGGTGGCACATGTCAGCTGGAGTTGTCCTTGTTGTTTATGGTGCCCTTCTAGCACTTTTCTACCCGTTGATTATTAGGGAGTCCAGTCCTTATCCTCCAAGGCAGGCAAATTCCTTTTTGTTGTGAAGTCTTGTGATTGCAGCAGGTGCAGTACTTATGAGTGCAGTCCTTTCTTGTGAAATCCAAGGGTCCAGCAGGGCAGTCCTTCTTCTCCAGATGTTTCGTTTGGGTCTTTGAGGGTCCACATCAACAGCCAAGGGTCCAGAAGCTCTGATTTACATCTTGAAAGTTTGGGACTGCAATTCCAAAAATGCACCTGGTCAAATGCCATAAGTCCAGGTGAAGCTGGTCAGCTGGGCTTATCTTGATGGTCTTGATGCAGGTGATTTCTTAAAGCTCTTAAAGCTCTTTTGTAACTGTGCTTTCAGGTAGATGAATCCTTAATCATTTCTTTGGGCAAAGTCCTATTTTGTGAAGCAAAGTGTGCAGCAGGTGCAGTCCTTATGAGTGCAGTCTTCTTGTGGTACAGACCGGGGGTTCAGCAGGGCAGTCCTTCTTTTGATATTTTCAGGCAGGGTATCTGAGTTGCTGGACAAGTCTCCCATATTTTTCTAGATTTCTGGGCTGGCAAGAAGAGGGGCACCCCTAACCAATGGGATGCAGGGTGCCACCCTCTGTGATGACAACTTCCTTTGTGCATATTGTTGCCCCGGAAAGCACTGGTAACAAAAATCCAAAATGAAGAAAATCTCTCGTGGAGGTTCAAGTCTAGCTAACCCAACCCACAGATCTGGCTAACTTTTCCCTACAGTCCTCTGCTTGCCCCCGTACTAATTCAATTACAGGGGCTCCCATATGGCTTGGGATAAAGAAATTGGGGTAAGCCTGGTTCCTGTCCTAACTGTCTCTCTCCCTTTGAAGACCAGTTTGGCTACCCAGCCCCAATCCTGTCCTGGCATCTGCAGGCAGTAGATCCCTCACGAGATGTCTCTTTGTTTCCTTTCAGGCCACTTCACACCTCATCAGAGCAGCTGGACTCAGCCTGTCAAAGGCTGGCCAATCAAAAGAGGCTGTTACAGGCCTGAGTTAAGGTAACTTTAGGAAAGCAGTTCTAAAACTACTTTCCTGCAACAGCTATAATAAATCCAACCATTTCAAGTTGCTTTATTTATTGTAATTATTATTTTGATAGTTTGAAGTATAATTGTAGCTCACTCCTGTCAAAAGATAGACTTTATTAATTTTAAATAGAGCCTTATCAGGTTAGCCTATGGAGCTAATGAGTTACAATGAATGAAAGTGGCAGGTGCTCCCTCACAAGGGCATATAAAACATATTTTATAATGACCAGTCTTATTTTAACATGGAACCCTACCCTTGGGGCACCTACAGCAGATCCTAGGGATGGCTTATATGTGAAAATAAGGTAGTTTAAGACTTTAGAAGTACCTTTACTCCCGAAATTGAATTTGGATATAGTTTTATTTTAAAAGCAGCCTGCAAGGCAGCGCTGGCTTCTAAAATTAAAGCATGCACCAAAGAAGTGCACACTTAAGTGCATCAAAACCACTCAGCTTCCAAACCTACATGCCCTACCATATATAATAGGAGCTAACAGGTAGGTTGACATAACAATTGTAATTACATCTAATTACCATATACCTGTTACACAGAGCACTGGCCCTGGGCCTGGTTATCAGGGCACAATCAGAGTCAGACCGGTATCAGTCACAAATTGGGGCAAAAAGTGCGGGGAAAGCTGCAAAAAGCCCACTCACAAGCGTACCTTGCATTCAAGATATGCAAATCAAAGTACATAAAGAATAATAGTGTTCCAGGTAGAAAATAATCAAGGTTACAAAAAGCTATATGTTAATATGAGAGGTATCAACATGTACCATTCTCAGTGAAGTTCTCACTAAATAGATAGAAAAAGCTTTCCCTATAAGACACGCTGTAACATAATACAAACATTTTGGATTTGAGGTGATCAACAATTCAGAACAGTGGTATACGTACAATTTTACAATCCACAAGCATAATTTTCTTGGCTAATTCAGTATGTCTTGCTAATGACTACTATGCATTACATTTCTGTGTAGTCCTTTTATGTTCATCACTTGCAAAGCAACTTCCTTGCCTTAATCCTTTTCTTGGAACTCTTCCTAGAGGCTACAGCCTATCAAGTCTGTTCAGCAAAAAGGTCCTCATTAATATAATTTTTATGAAGGAAATAAACATACACATGACTTCATTAACAAGCCATCCCTTTTATTTCCTATGTGGATAGATTTTTTTATTTCATGCTATCAGTTTTAGTAAAAAGCATACAGAGTTTACAGCATAAAATATATTGAAGCCAAGAAGCAATAAATGCTATAAATTGATGTACTTCTCTGAACTCCATGATTTGTAAGCTGAACATATTAAAAAATGCTTTAATCGTGGAAGCCTTTAAATATTGAACAACAATATTATGTATTCTAATCTTCAATATGTAAATATTCAGCCAAAAAAACTGTGTACATAAATGAGCTCTCACATGCTCACACTGTAAAAAATATATATCCAATGCAACATTTCTTTTGGAGTGGCAAGCAGGACGTATGGACAATGTTTTGAATATACCAATATATTTTTGTAGGTGAATCAAAAAGCGTAACAATCTCTCAGCTTTACATTCTCATGCTGTACAGATCTTTTCACTGCAAAAGAGCTTTTCATTGAACACGATTCATCAAAACTTGTGTCTTTATTTGAAGAAAATATCTTAATTTCAATGAAAACACCTGCACAATAGCCAGTTCAAAATACAAACATTCATATTTTCTTATTTTTCAAAAATAGAGTGTTTCAGATTGGGAATGGCCCATCAAGAGCCACGGCCTGTGCAGGTAAGACCGGTGGGTCGGTGGGTCAGTGGGTCCGGGTTTGGGAGAGATTTGCCAGACGACCGCGAGGGAAAATTGAGTATAATTTTTTTCTGCCCTGATTGACTCTGGGTCTGCACTGTCTGTTGCGGCGGCTCTTGGCACTGTACTCGTTTTTGATTTCCTCATCTGTACCTCTTCCTTTTCCCCAGCCTCTGTCTAAAAAAGAAGGGTTAAGATTATGAGGAAACATTGTTGTGGACCCTGTGGGAACATGTGGTATTGCCAATAGACCCTGTACTGCTTTTGCAACCACTTTCTTCAACCAGTGGTACAAAAAACTCCCTCATTCCTACAGGACACTAGGGATGTCCTACAGCTCATTGATAATATCCACACCACAAACGAGATTGACCTGCTGGTCACTCTGGACGTAGAGGCGCTCTGCACTAACATTCCCCAGACAGCAACATCAGAGGTGGTAGAGAGTGCCCTACTAGCTGAGAACTGGAGTTCACCCACCCCAGTCAGCTTCATTATGGAGTGTGCCTCGTTAGCCCTAACTAGAAATGGCTTGCAATTAAAAAAACAACTCTATCACCAGATCCAGGGGACCTCTATTGGAAGCACATTTGCCCCAAGTCTGGCCTGCCTCTACCTGGTAGCTTTTGAAAGGAAGATGATCTTCCATGAATCTAACCCCTACAACGCCAACATTTTATTATAGCGTACATACATTAAAGGCATCCTGATATTTTGGAAAGGCGAAAGAATGACATGTGAAAACTTTTGTGAGTGGATCAACACCCTCAATCCTCACCTCCACTTCTCCAATACCATATCAAATAACAATATTCCCTTTCTAGACCTCATGTTTACATTAACAGATGGTCATCTTACCACCACATCTTACAAAAAGTCCTTCAGACTGCAATAGCCTTCTCTTATACAGCAGCCACCATCCAAAAGATCTCCGGGACAACCTACCTTTTGAACAGTTTCTGCGGCTGCTCCGTAAGTGCAATACCCTACAAGATTATAACACTAAATCTTAGCATACGCGAATATCCCACACGCAGTGTAAAGTTGGCCAAGAAATGAGACAAAAATAATAACAGAGAAGCAATTTTAGAACACAACCAGAGACAAGTGACAGACGCATTAACTTGAGTTACCACTTACACACCTGATTCCTACAGAATGTGCAAGATCATCAAGAAACATTGGAGCATTTTGCAAACTGATGAACCAACACTGCCCCCAACTGGGTTTGCCTTCAAACCCACGAGGAACATAAAAGACATGCTCATACTCATTAGACCGCTTCCTTCCACCCAACACTACCAGAGATCCCTTTGGGACCTACCACTGGTTACAGGACACTACCCATGTGGATTTTGTACTGCTCGTGCTTTCACTGAGACTACAAAGGAAATTAAATTGTCCAACGTGTTCAATTGGATTCAGAAAAAACATACCAACTGCAACACAAACAATTGCTTATATACACTATCATGCCCTTGTGATTTACGATACATTGGGATGACCACAAGAGCTGTCAAAACACGCATTAAGCAACACCGCAGAAAGATCCGGTGCCACAATCTCAAAACCAAGATGTGCATGCACTTTGCTCAGAAGGGACACACACCTGTCAATCTACGGTGGACCATCATTGAGGCACACCCACTAATTGGCAAAAACGCCATCTTTAGGAGAGAGAAAAATTTAATTTTTCGCCTCTCCACTGACAAACAGGGACTGAATGAAGAAATCCTGTGAAGCAAATTGAATAAGTAGAGCACCCTCTCACTACCTTCATTGGAGGCTTACACTTTCACCCTCATTAGCTCCCAAATAGCCTGTTTACACTGGCTTGTATCCTTCTCTACAGATGGCCTTTCTCTATCTTGGCCTTGATCACTAGCTCCCAAGAGCTTATATATACTGATCTGTATCCAGTACCTTGCTAGATAGATGGCCTTATACTTCCTTGGCCACCCTTTCACATACGAGCCAGTATGTTGACATGAGGTGTGTGTATTGCACATTTCTACCACTGCTCCCATGAACACCAGGGAACTTTGTAATCTGTTGTGTCCCCACACCTGCATTCTTAGGTGCCTTGTGAGATGACATGAACCTGACCCGTCTCCTTTCTCTGACTGATTTCTCTGATTGATTGGGCTGAATATTGGTGCCTACTAATACCGTTTGCACATCCCAACATGGCAGACACATGTGTGCACACTTTACTGCTAGCCTCTGCATTTTTTTGACACGTGGTTGCCTGTGTCGCCCTCCCCACCCTTTAACCAACTGCCGCCGTCCACTCCCACAATGACGCACCCAGCTTTCACCTGGAGGCGTGTCTCCAGTGCTTGCCTGCTTGGGAATAATGTGTGTTTAGTTTATTCCACATTCTTCCACTGCTCCCATGAACACCAGGGAACTTTGTAATCTGTTGTGTCCCCGCACCCACATTCTTAGGTACCTCGTGAGATGAAATGAACCTGACCCCATCTCCATCTCCTTTCTCTGACTGATTTTTCTGATTGATTGGGCTAAATATTGCTGCCTTATTTTTGCTGAAACTGATTTTGCTTTGGCCATCGACCCAGGGGGGTACTTCGACCTTTGTGCTCTTAGTTCCCTACTTGTACCCTTTGTATGTCCCAACATGGTAGACACGTTTGTGTACACTTAAAGCTAGCCTCAGCACTTTTTGGATGTGCAGATGCCTGTCCGCCCTCCCCACCCTTTACCCAACTGCTGCGGCCACTCCCACAATGATGCGCTTGATGCGCCCGCCTTTCACCTTGACGCATGTCTCCTATGCCGACCTGCTTGGGAATAATGCAAGTATTTAACCTTGCCCCCACAAGCCCTCACACTCTGCCAAGCTGGTAGAGCGAGGGTAGGTTGTCCAGCTATGGAGCCACTTCATAACCCTGAGTAAATCTCCACCGTGGCCATGCTGTGAGACTCACCTCAGCATGCCAAAACTGTGTTATACGCTTGGGAGATCCTTCCTCCCCAGACATGTATGCTAGAATTCAGCTGCACTATTTATTGTAATGCTTTTTTGCTTCTCCTTTCTTTCCACACTAGGATACTATCATTTAGTGTTCCCTCTGCCAGTACTTGATGTAGTTGGTTAGCCACCCCAGAAGAGTGAGACTTGGAATTTGTTTTAAGCCATTTTGTTTGATAAGCCTCCCTGCCTGCATATGCCGTTAGAAGTGCCACCTGCTTGCCAATCTCTTCTGCCTTTCCACTGCCCCTTAAATGCATTTTTCAACTAATAGCATGGTAAGAATTCTACCTCTTGCTGTTTTGTATTGAGAATTTTATTTTTCTTACATCTTTTTAGGTTGGTATTACCACAAGGTACTTCACTTTTAGGATGCTCGAGTGCTTGGTTTACCCCTCGTACTAACTAGGACGTCAACCACTGTGTAGATAGTTATTTTAGTTTTGGTCCTGATGAATTGTTAACCGATCACTTGTGTCAAATTAAGCAAGAAACCTGATGATCTTTTTGTACTAGCAACCACTGAACATCATGATGGTAGTTTGCTAACTCTGCTTTTAGCCAGAAAAGTTGACTCACTGATTAAAACTTTTGTAGAGTACTACTTAGTCTTTTAGTTTCAATCTTCCTTACACTCTTTACTCACTCTACACACTCATCTACACTCCATGGCCCTACACTCGCACTTCACATTACAGCTTGAGAACAGAAGATCTCCGATAAACAGCCCCATAAAGGGTCCGACGAGGAGCAAGCCCTATGATGAATCATGACACCCTGTCGGGTGTGTGAGGGCCCCAGTTCCAAAAAGAGAAGACACCGTCTCCAACCTTTGGACATATATAGATGCCGACCTACCCTCTAATTTTATTTTCCTGTATCCTTAGGAACTACATACCTTTTTAATAGAACTAGTTTATGATGAGCCAAATCTGCCACTAGACAAAATCAAAACATTAACCACCCGAGTTATCGTGATATTTTTACTTTTTCCTGAAAACTGCTAGACTCACAAGGAGCTCTACAGCAGGTACATTTAAACCCATCATTTATTTCTAAACACAGTGGTCCCCGAGGGCAGTGCCAGGTGCAGCTGCACCAGTCACACAGCCCTGAATCCAGCCCTGACCCAGAGCAATAACTTGGGGTGACATTCTGTCCCCTCCATACTAAATGTCTCCAGGCTGGCAATTCTCTAGTCTGCAAATTGTAGAGCCATAATTCAGGGCTCAGAGATGCTAGACTTTTTTCAGGCTTTAGTATGAATGAAGCAAACAAAGCTAGCTAAAGACAGGCTAAAGCCTACCCTGACCTCCTACCTCACATCCCCCTCCCCACCCTTAATCGTCTCTCCTGCTGAGACCTTTTGTCTGCTCTCAGTGATTTTCTGTGTGGAACCTGGGAAAACACCATGGTAAATGAACTTGCATTACAAGGTTCATGCAAGTATTCCACATTTACCAGGAAAAACTAATTATTTACAGGATTTGGTGTGGGGAGACCAGCCAGGATCGGAGATTTTATCCTTCGGTACTCCTACTCATAAAGAAGACCAATATATTTAAATAAGACACTATTTACCTTCAGGTGATGGTTTCTGTTTTCATTGTTACATTAATAGATATTTTCAGCTAGATTACGTTTACTATTGGCTACTCTTGTTATTTTTAATGTTATGCTTTTTTATTCAATTTCAAAGAATCATTTTTAAAAAACTTTCATTGCAATGCTTACTTGCCCAATTTCAGATGAGAGAAGTAACAGAATCACAAAATATTAATTTTAAGTATCATACACTTAATCTTATTCCACTGCAGCAATAAAAATGTTGCTTGTGTATGTGCTTGCTCTTGCTCATGCTTAACTGACTACTAGGATCACCGGCTAGCACTTGCTCCCACTAGCTAATGACATACATATTTATCCAGAGGGCAATGAGCACGCGTACCTAATGAGACAAAACATAAGCAAGAGAAATAACAGGCAGGCCCAAGTTGCCAGGCCAAGTCCTCTCTAGATGGGAATAAAAGCAACTCCAAAACAATTTTAAATGCATTAGGCCTTATCGATTACAAATTAGGACCTGTAACACTGTTGGCATGGAAACCAAGTACAGGTGCTCCCAGCATACTTAGGCCATTACATTGTGAGATAATGGAGATGGTGGGATGCTGGTGAAGGTTTCATTATCTCCAAATGCAAGGGCAGATTCCAGTTCACTGTTTTTGTTTGCCCATTTTGCCATAGCAGAGAGGGCCCTGGCATTTGAAAATTAGATTAGATCTTGCTCCAAAATTAACAGTTTAGCCTGGCTAGGTCCACTTTAGATGGGAACACGTGTAACCGCAGACAAATTTTGAATGTGTTAGGTCTCATCATATAGATGCAGATTGAATCTATAGACCTAGAATCTGGATTCCAACCACAGAAGGTCTAGGAAATGACTGAATACTAAACTATTCAGGATTGCCTGTGTGAAAAACCAGGACTACAGGGTGCTGGTTTTCTGAATATGATTGTGCCCTGGGCTCTGCTAACTAGACCAAGTGTGCGTGCTCTGTGTAAAAGATATGTGGTATAATAACAATTGGTACTGCCATTCTACCTGTAAGAGCCTAGGTTAAGGTAGGGCATGTAGGTTTAGAGGCCCAGTAGATTAAATGCACTTAAGTGTGCACTGCTGTGGTGCCTGCTGTCATTTTAAAAGCAAGCCCTGCTTTGCAGGCTGCTTTGAATTTGAAATTATATGCAAATTCTACTCTGGAATTAAAGGTACTTCCAAAGTCTTAAACTACTTTATTTCTAGATATACATCACCCCTAAGGTTTCTCCTAGGAGCCCAGGGGTTAGGGTGCCCTTTAACTATAAGCAGGGACATTATGAAATATGTTTTATATGCCCTGGTGAAGGACAAACTGCCAATTCTGTTTTCCCTATTGCAATGCATTGGCCCATAGGCTAGCATGGGACTAATTTAATAAAGTGTAACTACTGAAAGGAGTGAGTTAAGATAATATTTCAAAGATGTAAAAGAATAGTTATGAGAAATTCAACAACTTGCCAATGTTAGATTTATTTGAACTATTACAGAAAATAGTTTATAGAACTTGCTTTTCTGTTGTGCTAAAATCCAGCCTTCTAGAAACATCTTATGATTGGCCAGCCTTTGACAGGCTGAGCCAAACTGCTTTGATGAGGTGTGAAGTGGCCTTCATAGAGACAAAGGACATCTAGTAGGGGGGAGATCTGCAAGCTTCAGAGCAAAAGACAGGAAGGAGGTGAAGGGGCCAAATTGGTCTTCAAAGAGGGAATGACAGTTAGGACAGGACACAGTCTCACCCCCAAATCCTACACCCCCAGCCAGACAGAAGCCCCAGTAATTGCATTGGCAGAGGGGCTGGAAGGGGAGTGTTAGGGAAAGTTAGCCACAGCAGTGGGTTGACTTAGCCAGATCCTAACCTCCAGGAGAGAATTTCTCCATATTGGATTTTGAAGCACAGTGCCTTCTGGGACAAGATTTTGCCACACTTAGGAGGAAGCTGTCATACATTCTGGGTTGAACCCTGTACCCCATTGGTCAGGGTGCCCCCTTGCTTGTCACCCAGGAACACTGAATAAATATGGGAGAGCTGACAAGCAACCCAGATCCCTTCCTTGAAACTTCTAGAAGGAAGACAGCCCTGCTGGACCCTTAGACTGCACAGGAGAGGACTGCACTCATAAGGACTGCACCTGCAACACACTTTGGCCTTCTGCCTAAAATGGACTTGGCCTTACTTGGAAAGTGAAGGAGTGGACTCCCTGAAAGTAACAGGTTAAAAGAGCTCCACCTACATCATCTCCACCAAGAAGTACCCAGCTGGACGGCGTCCAATGGAATTTTATGGATTTGGAAAGGTGCATTGTGGGAGACATTGTCCCAGTATCCCAAGGAGCAAGTCAGAGCATCTGGAAACTTGGATCGATGTTGTGAACACATTGGAACCCCAAAGGGACCTTCTGGAAGAAGATCCAAAAGTTTGGAGAAGTACGGAGAACTTTTGTCAAAAGCTGCATAAGTTGACTGACCTGTCATTGAGAGTCAAGCCGCCATCGTTGAACTACGACCCGGCCTCAATTTCAGGTTCCTCCGGCTGAATGCTCCGGAGCTCAAGGCTTCCAGGATTTCACCAAGGCCTTGCATTGAAGCAAGCTGCCATCTTTGACTGGAAACCCGGCCTAACAAGGAGCGTCGCTCAATGTCAAAAGAAAAAGCTCCAGAAAAACGACTACGTCAGAAGGCTAAAACTTGGCCGGGGCCCACTGCACAGTGTATCCAACCCACGCTCAATTGTGGTCAGCCCCAAACTTTGTCTTTGTCCCTGTCAGCCATGACCAGATGTCCCAAGTTTAATTTTTAGTCACTATAAAGTATTTGATCTTTAAAAATGCATAGCTCTAGTTCCCTAAATTGGAATATTGTCATTTTGGTGCATTTAAATCATAAAAATATTTCATATTTTTGTAAAATAATGTTAGATACATTTTTATTGTGTGTTGTATCTTACTTTTTTAATGTATTCGTGTTTTTAAATGCTTTACACACCTGTCTCCTAGGTGAAGCCTTCCTGCTCGTAGCCAGCTACCAAGGGTTGAGTAAGGGAATAATTTATTAAGACCTTGACTGGTATTTGAGATCACCAAGTAACATGATTGGAGACTTATTTACCATTCCAAAAAGCAAGATTGATTTCCCTACCTACCAGTGTTCTACATTTAGTAAAAGTCCACACACACCATCATACAAAAATCCTAAATACAGAAATAAATAAATATAGTATAGTGTGACATGTGATGTAAACTGATTCCAAAGATGTACAATTTGTAAGAGATTTTCTAGTGATGACCTCCTTCCTTTAAACTAACCCTCATTAGTAGGGGCTATTGCCCCCACACATATACTCCTGGCTGCTGTCGAGTATTAAGACTGAAAAGGAGAATCCTTCAAACTCATGAGGAGATAAAGTGAGCGACCTTAGTTATCTGTCCATATTTTCCCTCTTTTGGAGCCTCTATTCCATGGCAGTCTGTAAACGTGTCTTAAAGTTAGAAGAGTGGAAATACTCCTATAGATCCTAGAAGGATGGATCAAGCACTGAACCCTAATAAAGATCTGTCAAATGTATTGGAAACATTATCTTGCCACTATTAAGAAGAGAAGAATATACACATATGTGGCTTCTTGTATTGCACTTGAATGTGAAGACATTTACATTTGCCATGCCTTGCTTCAACAATAGAGTTATACATGTCAAAGATAAAAAGAGGGAATTGGGAGGGCAGGTGTGGTGGAATCATCCATCGAGCAAGCAAAAGTTAATTGTTAGTTACACATTACCCATTATGTATACTACATTTATTTTGAGGCAGTCAGATTAACCACTTGGCTATTATGCTTTCCACGCGGTGCTGAACCCTTTCTTAGATGTATGGTGCAGTTTGTGCTTAATCTTTCGTAGCATACTTTCACTAAAAGTATCCAGGCCTAATTTGTCTCCTTTTGTCTTCCACAATTTAGAGATTCAAATGGTATTCAGGATTTGTGAATTCCTTTGGAGGGAACCAGTCAAATTGTCATATTATAGCAAAATGTAGCATTTTTTGAAAAACAAGAAAAAAGTTGTGCACAAGATAGGGCATTTGTTGTTCTAAGATCATTATCTTTCAGGAACAAGCACATTTTGTTCAACTTTTTGTGGTAATCGATTTTTATAATTTTCAGTTGTTTCCTCCTACTTGCAGTTTGGTGGGAAAACAGCCAAAAACCTATAGGTAAACCTGGAAGCTATACATTTCTAAAAACCAGACAAAATTCCAAATTCAGCAAGATGTAATTTATTAAACAATGTGTTGGCCACTTGAAATGAACTGTCCAAAAAAGTCTCTGATATCCTATGACAGGGTGCTCAGCAGAGGAAGGGAGCAACCACACATATGCTCCCCAAATTTGAAAAGGAGTTCTCCAAAGCTTCATTTATCATTGCAAACACACCCAACATATCATTGGGCTTTATAGTCTATAAAAGCAAATATCTTTTAATCCCAAGTTTTCACGTGGAGCATGTTCTAGCCAGCCAAACCATGTTACATCACTTGGCAGTAACTCGATTACTTTGTCAGGACATAATAGTATATGGATTGTGGGTGATAATGTAGTTAGTAGCTCTTCATATCAGAAGTATAACAGGAAATCAAATGATGCAGGAAGTGTAGTCTGCAAGGGTGGTGGTAGGGTGGTAGGGTGGTATCCAATCCTGCATCAAAGAGTGACTAGTACTTACGGTCAAACACCATACTTAAGGTACTTCTGATATAATGAGATAGTGATTATAAGACTTCTACTGGTTTTTCCACCAGACTAGTTTCAACTGGACCTGGACTAGACCCTACTGATGGCCTCTGATGGATTGAGTCTTGACCACTGAGTGGTATCCCTCTAGTCCTGGAGCCCTTGACTGTGACTAGCTGGACTTATCCTAACATCTATGAAACGTTTTAGACTTCCAGACCTCTGGACGACCAGGCCCAGCCACCTAAGCCGCTCCGTACAAGGTGCAAATTTGCTGGGCCAAAGAACAGGTATCCCCTACTTAAAGCTCCTCCGTTGCTGCAAATCCATTTCATTAGGCCATTGGTGAGAAAGTATACAGCGTCATGGAATTCCTGTTAGATACAGACTGCAACCTTGCCCCACTGAAGGATTGTGGGCATATTTTGAAAGAGTTCATGCAACCGAGCTCAGCAATTGAAGCTGCTGCACTGTGTTGTGTGAATAGAAAAGATCAGAACTAAGCCATATCTTTAAACAAAATGGCTCAGTTCTGCTCCCCATGCTGTGGTGCATTTGTGACTCCTTAGCGCCAATCCAGGCGCCAATCCAGACTTGTGTTCTGTGCTCAACATGCCACTGGATTCAAGCTAGCCTGGCTGATGAGAAGTGATACACCAAAACCAGTCCCAGGATGCTTTTTCTGGTCCAAGGACGCCCTGGCCTGGCAGCTCGGGCTGGACTGTTCCTATGGGGAGCAGGGTCAAGATTGATTTGCATATGGCTAGGTTTATACTGGATTGTCATGATAGGCAGATGCTTGATTTTGGTTCAAACCCATATCAACAAGTCTTTGTAAGTATGGCTTGCATCAAAATTCATGAGTGGATGCACAGGATGCATGAACGCCCACTTGACAAATGTGCTGCCTTGCAATATCTTTTTTTTTTTTAAAGCAACAGAAATAACCATTCAGATTGCTTTGTAAATACCAACAATTATTTTGCATCGAGTCTGTATCAAATAAGTGACACAAACCCAACACAAAATCTTTGAAAATATGGCTTTAAGTGTGAACATAAAAGTCTTGACCGAGCGCAGGCATAAAAAGTATCCAGCCAATTAGGTAACTTCTCTCGACATGAAATGTGACTTATCCCACTCAGTGCATTTCCCACAAAACCAGTGGTTTCAGCGAAACCTTGTCCAATGGCTAAATCTCCTTGTGGAACTCTTTTTGAACACTGCTTTCAACCCTCATACTTCGGAGGATTACAGAGACCCAATGTAAAAACTCCGACCTGGACAAATAAACTTGGGGCCTGATTCACAAAGGATTTCCACACTAGTGGTGGAGGCCCCGCAGTCGTGGTGGGAGGCCCACACTTGTGGCAGAACCTCCGCACTGCAGTTACTCATTGCAGAGTTCCTGCCATGAGTGCAGGGCCCCCACCACAACGGCCATGAGTGCGGAGGCCCTTTGTGAATCGGGCCCTTGGTGTATCATACATTGTTCACCTGAAATTGTGCATAGGTCCCAGTCATATGTGTCTATAGACTTTTATTGTCACTTTACTTTTTGTTGATTCCGGTTCACCTTGTTGGAGTTTTGTTGTTTTGGTGTCATTTGTCTTACTAAATTTGTATCTATTTTGTAAATTGGAGTGGGATTTTTGTGTTGTTCTTTTCACATTTTATATATTCTGATTGTTCTAAATGCTTTACACATTTTCTTTCAGTTAAGTTTGTCTGCTCCCTGCCAAAGTTTCTAGGGGTTGAGCTCAAGTTTAAATTACTGAAAGTTTTCACTAGACCTAACAGGTTAGTGACTTTATTACATGTGGAGGACTTCCATGCACCCCAAATAATAATTCACTTTCTCAGAGATGGGTGGCCACATCTTTTACATAAAAAACGTACTGAAAATTATAGGAGACAGCCTGAATTAATTTACCTCTGACAGTTTTAGGCTGATCAAATTAAGCAAAAATTTCCATTCTGCCTAAATTGTTTACAGAACCTGTCCATTATATGTCCCTAATTGTTTCCTAATCTGGTAAACTCAGTTATCAGTGCATTTGTCTGGAATCACAAAATACCAATGGAGTTATAAAGAGTTTAAAGGGCAGGGTACTTGTCCACAAGCATGACGGAATTACATGCATACCAAACTGACTGTCCTCCCACTCTATTTTGGGTCGAGAAAACTGTCATGCTTCCTGTGACATTGCTCCCACTTGCTTCACTGGCAGACATCTCAGATCTTATATAAACTGACCCTCATAGAGGGCCAAGGCTATTAGTTTCTGGTTTTTCAAAAATAAACTTTTGCTTTTTTAATATGGTGAAGTGCATTTGTCTGGAATCATAAAAGACCAACGGGGTTGTATGGAGTTTAGCGGACAAAGTGCTTGTCCAAAAGCCTGGGGTAGTAACCTGTACACAAAACTGATGGTCCACCCGCTCTATTTTGAGTTGGGTAAACTAATGTTGCCTCTGATGGTGCCCTTACTTGCTCCACTGGTGGAATTCGTACACCCTATTTAAGATAGATGTTCTGAGAGACTTATTTTCTGCTCATGACTACCATGAAAAGCCTTGTGAGCCTAAGTAGAAAAATTATAATGATCCCCACACACTGGGAAAGGGACTGTGCCATTAGTTTTTGTTTTTCAAAAATAAATTCTTGCTTTGGAAGTTTAAAAAAATGCACAGAGTCCTCTACCAGGTTATATCCTCTGCCACCCTGGTGAATGGTAAGCCACCTTCCATAACTCTTAATAAGGGAGGAGA
The DNA here is from genome assembly GCA_963921515.1 of Calotriton arnoldi. Lineage (NCBI taxonomy): Eukaryota > Metazoa > Chordata > Amphibia > Caudata > Salamandridae > Calotriton > Calotriton arnoldi. The sequence continues at coordinate 42,368 of CAWUFW010016131.1, forward strand.
TCTTTACCAAATTTCAAATGCACATATAATGAGACATAATACTATAACCAGCCCTTGCTTGTATGAATTTCTTTCCAACTCCTTTCCTCAATATTTTTCTGCAATTTCAAAGCCCCACATTCCATCATCTGTATTTTCACTATTAGACAATAGCTGTGTTCACCAAAATTTGGGAAGCAATGTCAAAGTCACAGAATGTGTCAGAAGTGCATGTGGTATGGCTGTATTGCCCAGTGCAAGGCTATCAACCATATTCAGCATTCTGCAAAATAGTTGTTGATGTAACAGTGACCCTACATTTTCACACCAATAACTTAATAACATTATATTCAATTTGTTCCTGGAGATACAGGAGAAATTTGGACTTCCGAAACAAAATTACTTAATCAGTACCTGGCATGGAATTCCCCGATTCCGTTATAATGATCCTTTTATATACTGGAATAATTGATGTGTCAAATAAATGGAATTTTTTATGATAAACAGTTCTGGATGATAGCAAGACATGGGTGGTTCAATGGTACAGCTGGATCTATAGACAGATAAATACAGAGCTATGACAGTATGCCATTAAAATGATGCTCATCATGTAAGAGAGAATCCAGCATTACAAGAATCTATTGACTTGTATATTACACCGGATCAGAAAAAATCCACAATTGGCAGCAAGTGGGTAACTAGCTAACTGAGTGAACAGGGTACACATGTTTGCCACATGCCCCAGCCTTGAACAATACTGGGAGTAAATCTTTGGTAAGTTAAAGATATGTTTGATACTAATACTAAATCTGTTTGTCACAATCCTCATACTCAGATTAGTAGGCATGGGCTTGTTTTCTTTGCAATGATAGTAGCATGACTAATAAAAGCCATAGTTTGTCAATGCCAAACAGCCCTGGAAAGGCTCCCCCAACTCGGTGGAGCTGTGTATATGGTGGTTCATCAGGGCCTTGCACTACGAGTGACGTCTCACTCCTGGGATCACCCCTCCTAAGGAAGTGCCTCCGTCGGCAAGGACATTGTGTATCTGGCTAACCATCCTTGTAGCATTCACCTATTGTGACTGTAGGGTAAGTAAGGTTTGGCTAGGGTTCCTGCAAGGGAGGCAAATTTGAACGAAGCTTTGGTATTGTGGTTGATATATATTGTGATTGTCTTCTCCCTTGTTAATATCATACTAACTGAATTTTTCTTTCCAGCATAAATAACTTGTTGTATTTATGGATTTGTGTGGCTTGGCGGGTGAGACCATGATTGGGGAACAGCTCGGGTCCATACAAGGCATCCCCCATTTTCTTTTTAGATCATTTTAACAGCTGTGTCATGGGACCCTCCAAGGGGTGCTGGCTTAGAGTCAATTTGAGGTTGCAGGGGCATGGGGGGTTGGGAGCGGTCACTGGCATCTGGTCCTTTTGGCCAGCCACCTGCACAGGCACAATGGGTGTCAAGCCAACACAGGACGCAGGGGGGGAAATGTTGGATGTAGGGGGTGCCCGAGGTAGGTATGGGCAAATAGACCCCTGCACAGACGTTCCCCAGGAGGGGATACAGGAGGGTGGGGTCCTACCCTAAGGAGGAACCCATCCAGGTAGCTTTGAACTGGAAAGGGGAGGTTCCTGAGCAGGAGTCCCAGGGAACATTCTTGATTTCACTCGAAGGCCAATTTGTGGATATGCAGGAACACATTTTTTGATAAGGTTAGGAAATTAATGTATTAGCCTCTCTGTTGAGGTTAGAAAACAACACGTGTAAATAAAGATGTAAAATTGGTGGGTTAATGTGTATAATCATGAAAGATGGGATGTTTTATTGTCATTGTTTTTTATGTGCAAATAAACACGGCTGGGGGTTTACTACCCCTAACCCAAAAAGAGAGAACTGGTGAGGTGTCTGGCAGAGGGATGGACGGGACTGTGGGGTATAAGGTGTGGGACACAATGTCTTGTGGCTTCGACAATACCTGGCCATATGATGGGATTGCAGTCTCTCAAGAAGGTGATGGGAGAAAGATGTTTAAAGCAAGTAGGGACAAATTGAAAATTTCAGGAACAGTAAGATCTGAAATACACGTAAAATCAGACACAGACATTTTGGAACATCACCTCCTCTTATGAAGGACACAGATTCCCTAACTTTGGGGAATGGTTAGAATATAAAATGGTACCCCAATATCGAAGGATAACCTGATCCCAAAATGCTAGTTAGCAGTTAACATGATCTTCAATCCCACAACCTACTTGTCTAGAGACTGGCACATTTTTGCTTATCTTTGCTTTTCATACACAAACCTCTTGCCATTCATAATGGATATATAGCTGTTTGATACACCCATTGGTCTTTCTGCCTTTTCTATTGTAATTATCACATAGACACATAACGCAAATTTACAAAGAAGTGAATTCATGCAGCACTGCGAACAAAATAGCTGTGCAGCAGCAAAGGCAACGTGCAGGGCAGCACAATACCTACAATGATATGGAACTGTTCCTCTCTCCTCTTGTGCTAGCACCCTTTTGCTTGCCTTGTGCAACATGTTGCACCATAGTCAAGGGTAAGTGTGTGATGTTTAGCATAGATTTTGCACTGGACTGTTTCAAAACATACTCTAATACCTTTTCAAATTTGTATGTGTGCTGCTCAGTACAAAGTTGAAAACATTTGGAGAAAAGAAATCTTTCTCCAGTGCTACACCTGCCTCTAGGAGGCATCATTATTTTATGCAGATCCCTGTCTACCAATGTTAGAAGATACAGATTTACATCACGATCCATGGTTGTTTGCATCTAAACATCCATATACCACCCATAGTACGCCCCCTTGATGTAAGTAGGGCTACTTTGCATTGTTTTAGGACTTATGTCAGCTGCAACAACTGTTCTGCAGTTAAAAGTAAATCCCAATACGACACTTTGTGTGATACAAACCTAACACAAAGTGTTAGTAAATCTGAGCTACTGTGTTTACTTTTAGTGTAAAGAGTTCTACATACAAAACCCAATGAAAATTATTGTCTTAATGTTTAGTCTGAACATTTTCATAGATATCAAGATATTATGCTGTAAAGTCCTGTACATTCAAAAACCTAATGGATTATGTATTCTGTTTTTATGTCAACTAATAACTGTTCTTGACGTATACATGTTTGTATTGTTTCTTTTCTTTCATTGGCAATTAGCTATTTACTCATGTGCTAGAGCCTTTAAAAATGATAACATTTAAAATTGTTTAATTGTTTGATAGACTAAAATGCTCAGTAGTAGTCCTTCCAAAATCAAAATGAGGTCTTGGTATAGTGTAATTGTAAAATGCTTGAGATTAGTTCACCAAGTATTAATCTATCCCAATTTCTCAAATTATGTGTGCAAATTGTTTTAATTGATTTTCATACAATATGAGCTTGCCGGCCTAAAACAGTGAACTTGTAGTTCTACATTTAAATTGTCCTGCATTCATTGTCTTTTTTAAAGCATTTTTAAATGTTGTGTTTTTCAGGCTATAGATAATTGGGTTACACAGGGGGGTGACAGCAATGTATGACAATGAGGACATTTTATTGTCTCTCATGGAATATGTTGATGTGGGACGCACATAGGTACCAAAAAGAGAACCATAGAATAAAACAACTACAGTGAGATGTGACACACATGTAGAGAAGGTCTTCTGCCTCCCCTCCTTAGATTTTATTTTCATGATGGATGAAGTGATTTTGATATAAGAAATTATGATTAAAGAAAGGGACGTTAGAGCCACTATCGGACCCACAATATAGGTAAGTGTCTCAATTGGGTGTGTATTGCTACAGGAAATCTTCAATAAGGCTGTGATGTCACAGAAAAAGTGGTTTATTGTGTGAGTTGTACAGAAAGAGAGATGAGAGAAAAATACTGTGTGTGCTAATGGTATCAAGAAACTTAGTAACCAGGTTCCCACAGCCAGCTGGACGCACACAGGTGTGTTCATGATTGTCATGTAATGTAAGGGATTACAGATGGCCACATACCGGTCGTAAGCCATAACTGAGAGAAGGAGATATTCTACAACCACCATGACCATGAAAAAGTACATTTGTACAAGGCACTCAGTAAAAGAAACCTGTGTGCCCTCCTGAAAGAAGTGAGCCAGCATTTGTGGGAAAATGACTGAGGTGTAACAGATATCATTGAAGGACAAACTTGTGAGGAAGAAATACATGGGTGTGTGCAGATGTGAATTGGAGTAAACTGTTGCAATGATTAGAATATTTCCCATCAGAGTTAAGAGATAAATCAGTAAAAAAGCAGCAAAAAGAGGAACTTGGAGCTGGGGAAAATCCGAAAATCCTACAATCAGGAAGTCCTTCATTGAGCTCTGGTTGTCTTCTTTCATTTTTCCACTGATGCAGGAAAGCTTGAGGGTGAAGACAACTGCAAACAAAAACAAGCACTGTCAATGTAACTGCTGGTAGAAGGCACAGGACATGACAGAGCCACAAACGTGCCTCAAGTGTATATCAATAAATAGTGCATTTGATTGTTTCATCATCTGTTTTTTCATCTTTAATTCAAATTACTTTCATACATTTATAGTACAATGATGATAGGCAGTGTTTGAGCTGTGCAGCTATGTGCATGAACTGCAGATCACAGCTCACAATCTACAGAAGCTTGACAAGCTATTTTTATTTAGATGCGTTTACCTTCATATACATGACAAAACTGTGGCAGTAAGCATTAGGTAAACAAGTTAGCATAGGGTTAGTTAGTGATGTCGTAGTAAAAGAAACCTATTACTCTTTAGACAGAAAAAATTAAACAACCAAAACTAGTTGTGCATTATCTTTCAAAGATTAACTAGAAACAATGGTAATGACTGTGCACAAACCTAATTCATGCATAGGAAGAAAAAACAAGATACTGTGTTTAGCACAATATGAAATATGTTTACAAAATCAAGAACATGTTCTGCATTTTGTTGAGTCAGAGAAACATTAATGGGAAACCCACACATCGACAAAATGTGAAACAAATTTACTTCATTAAGGAATGTACTTTGTCATAGTCCATAACAATATTACCTAATGTATTTTTCAGACAACTATTTATTTTTTTTCCTACTAAGTGATATATATGCTAAGACTCAACCAAACCTCTAAATAAGTAACATTAAGGGGCATATTTATAAAAGAGTCATGCAGGGCAGCAAGCCACCTTGCTGCCCTGCATGACAGGGAAGGGGAAACATGCACTGTATTTAACACAATATGGTGCGTTCCTGTCTTTTTCCAGCACACTGACTAGTGCCTAGCTTCATAGTGCAAGGGTGCCTGTGTTGTAAGCAGGATTACTTTTGTGCAGGAAGGGACACCTTTCTGCACAAAAACAATCCCCTAATGCATTTTCCGCTTTCTATGTGTGCTGCATATAGAGAGGAAAAACTAGGAGAAATAAACATATTTCCCCTTGTTGCGCCTCCCTTGGGGTTGCGTAGTGTTTTGATGCATTCCTAGGTCTACCAGTAATGGTAAATCTAGGAATGCATCAAAATCCATGGCTGTTGCGTGGGAGCACTAACGCACCACCCGTGGAATGCCTCCCTGGAGCAGGGTAATGCAGTGCAGCAATTTAGGCTCAGTTGCTTAACTCTGAATTTAACAAGCCTCTTAGTGCCACGCAAGGGGGCCTTGCATGGCTTGATAAATTTAACTTATGATTTGCTTCGCTCTTGTGCCCCGGTGTGACACAACTCATTGATAAATATGGCCCGTTTTGTAATAATATAATTAAGTAAAGAATGTACCATATCATAATGAGCGCTGCTGGAGCACTGCTGAGCATCTGTTTTATGAGCCTGTAGTGCGTAAAGTAAATTAATTTACCTCAATATTTCTCTGCTTGCTTTATTTTAGACAGCACAACTCAGACGTAGCTAAGGGCACACCTTTCTCATTCTTTACATGGCTTAGTGGCCAGAAATAATGCACTACTGCCAAGAAATGTCGGGTGAAATGAATTCACTTTACCCCTGTGGGCAGAAACAAACAGGTCCTCAGCACTGCGCTGAGCAGCATTACCCATCATGATAGGCTCCTGAGGTGAAATACATTTACACACAGAAGGTGCATAAAAGCATGTACTCAGCTATGCAAGGAGCCACAAAGTCCATCATGATGCAGTCCATTAGATGAAATGATTTCACTTTACACACTGCAAGTGCAAAAAATAGGCTCTCAGCTTTGCATCAATGCTTCTGTCCTGATCTGTTAAGCTTGCAGAACACAAATCCAATTATAACCACAGAGGCAGCAACATTGAAACTTGATGGATATTATAGTCTCATGAAATAGAAATGTATTTGTAGCTAATAAAACAGTCAAATTCTCACAAGGCCCAAGTTCAATATTAATGCAGACTAATGTAGTGCTCCCCTGCCCCATAGGACCTCCCCGACTGAGAAACAGACTGCAAGGCACTAATCCAGTTGAACCATGATCATTAAATAGCCATGTCTCAAGTTGTGATCTGAACTGATTATTATTAGCCGTTTGATGCAATGAACGATGAAGCTCATTCCTGGCCTTGGAGGCTGAAGAAGAAAATGAACAGCCACCACAAGTGGCCGTCTGACACTGGGGGGCCAATTCACAGAACTAATCTGAGATAAAATCCTAAACGTACTACTTTTGGTATTGACAGAAGGCATTGAGTAGTAATAAAGTTAGGACGCCTAACTTTACTATTACTAAATGCCTTCTGTGAATACCGAAAGTCTTAAAGTTAGGATTTTGTCTCAGTTTAGTAGTAGTAAAGTTAGGAGTCCTAACTTTACTACTACTAAATGAATATGTGATGTTACAACGCGATCAAAATGATCGCGGTATGTAACATCGCAGTTTTTACAACGCAAGTCGTTACAACGACTTGCGCTGGAGGGCGCTGGACTTAGGAGTAGTAAGATTTACTATTCCAACACCAGTCTACGTACAGTAGGGAAGGTGTTGGAATAGTAAATCTTACTATTCCTTAGGTTATAGCGCCCTCCAGTGCAAGTCGATATAACGCTTGCGTTGTAATGGCAGCGTTCTAAATGCATCGCGGTGTAATCACCGCGATGTAAAGGATGTTTCCCCTACTAAATGCCTTCTGTGAATACCAAAAGTAGTAAGTTCAGGATTTTATCTCAGATTAGTTCTGTGAATTGGCCCCTGGGTGTTTAAAATAAAAGAGCATCTGAACATCTTCCAGCTTGGTCATGGCTAAGCCTGTTGCCAAGATATTTGGTGGTGGTCTTGTAAAAAGCTCAGTGGGCTATTAACAATCCTTTGAAGAAAAGCTTTTCTTTACTAGCACCCAGTGTAACTATTTGAAATGATGTGCTACATGTTGACTAAGTGAAATCAGTAAGAATAACCAGGCTGCCTTATTCTGCACTATCTGTAGTCAATCAACCAAGTAGTTTGGAGCCTTAAATAGAAGGCATTCTCATAGTGGATTTGTTGTCAAATTAGACCCCCAGATTTCTAATTACTATAGTAGGTTTGTGTGCCAGACTCAGTTCTTCTGGCCACCAATCCTTGGACAACCCTAAGTATCCTGTACAAACAATAGCACCTCTATTTAGACTGAGTTGCACTTCAAGCAACTCTTCCTCTTTGACTCAATGACATGGACCTGGCAGCTCTTGAAGGCAAGATGAACTACTTCTGTCTTCTCGCCTAGGAAAAGGATATGCTGGGTATCATTGGCCTGCAAAACTCCTTGTATGCAGTAGAATTTAGTGATGGATGCTAACAGGGCCAAATGCACATTAACAAGCAGAGGACTTAGTGAAGATCCATGTGGCACACAACATTAAGTGCTTTTGGTGCTAATATCAAAGGTTCAAGGGATACTTATGTCTCTCTATCGAAGAGAAATTATTGAATCTATTGCAGAGCTGATCCAACCCGCCCCACCTCTGCCAGTTGCTGTAGAAGTGTATGATGGGTAACCGGATCAAACAGCACTGACAGATCAAGAAGAATCAAAGCCGCGGTTCAACATTGATCAAGAAAGGCCTTGATAAATTCATTCACCTTTAACATTGCTGTTTCAGTGCTATGCCATGGCCCAAAGCCGGATTGACATGGGTGCAGCAAACCACAATGCTCTATGTACCCAGATAGCTGAGTCTTGATTAGCTTTTCAAGAATTTTTGAAGCAGCTGATAGTACAGTAATAGGCCTTAATTTTGCTGGGTAAGGCAGGTCTGCTGAGGTTTTTTCCAACAGTTTTAATACTGTTGCCTGTTTTTGTAAACCATGGCAGTTGATAATAAGGTGTTAAACATCTAATTTAGAACCAAGATGATGATAGCCACCACCAGTGCCAGTAGTGCAGAGTGCCAGGAATCACTGGGGAGCCTGATTTACATCTCAGAATAGTCTGCTTTTAACCCTTCAAAGAAAAGATGAAGGGGGATATTCACAAGAACGTGCTCTAAACATCTCCAAAAAATGTTAACGCAACTTTACACATCGCAGTCAATTGCGGGAAAATAACCCCATGTTAACCTGGAATTCACAACACGGCGGTACCATGCGATAGGTTGCCGAAAACGCGGCCAATGTCCACGATACAACCACCGCGACGGAGATAAAAACACAAACCCCAACACCAAAAAACATGCGATGAGCCCATTCGCGAGGAGGAAAGCAGCGATAAGCAGCGCCAGGCCCGCGACACACATACGGCATGCGGGAATAAGCACAACAAAAGCAGGAAAAAGAAAGACAAACCAAACAGAAAACAACAGCGAAGCACAATGGAGGCAGTCGGAGCTAGTACACAACCCCACAAGCACCATTGGCAACAAAACATTGTACATGGCAGGCCAACGTGGACAAGGTGAATGCAGCCGGAGAGCGGAGGAGGACAATGGAAGAAAACCTGAACAACTGGAATGATGCGAAACGCACAAACAAGCAGAAACACACCAACAACCAGAAGGCAGCAATGAACACCGGAGGTGGGAGTCCAGCACCACAACAGGAGCTGGATGACATGGAGGAAATGGTGTCCACCACATCAGTCTGGAGATGGTGGCAGGAGTCAAGGACCGGAAACTGCTCAAAATCAACAGACACAACAGCAACAGGGAGAGGAACGACCAGGGACTGGGGGTGCGGGGGGAGATAGGCACAATGGCACACATGCACAATTAAGCACAGCACAACTGTAGACAAACCATGCCCAAGAGGAACAACACCAACCAAGAGCACAAGTCACACAAGTTGGCAATACCACACCACTGAACAAGCACAGAAGTGAAAACCACACTGCCTGAAAGGGAGAAGGGTGAGCCAAATCAGAGCTGAAGGGACATCTCACACACAATGCAGCACACACACATAGGAAGCAGAGCACCCCAACATCCAACACAATGTGGTACAAACACCAACATATGCACAACCCAACACAGGACACAAGTGCACCCGCTTGTGGCCTGTAAATGGACATACGCATCTAGCAAAGCACGAAACAGGGACATGATAATGCACAAGTACCAACCAACAGCCCTGATGGGGTAGCAATGCATGTAAGGCAGGGACCCAGATAGGCCGTGACACACACATTGGCATACAAATAAACACTCAACACAGTTGGAGACAAGTGAACGTGCAGAAACTTCATCAACAATTGCGTGTCAGGACGGCCAAGGGAACTGCCACGACATGCAGACCAATGCAGCAGCATGTCTGAATGAGGAACGTCGGAAAGCGCCCATGTTCACCCCGGGGGAGTCCATCACCAACACAAGTCATTGCCAACCCGCGTATGTTGTCCGCGCAAGGATCAGGAGTCCAGGCCAATGCAGCCATGTCCACTGTCATCTTGGGACATGTGACCAGATCCCCAACATGCAACCAGGCGTCGGGACACGTGCAATGGGTCATATGCAGTCCTGGCTGCAGGTACCTTGTCACTCGTCCATGAACGCGAGAGCAGCAGCGTAGGCCAACATTTCCAATGCAAGATCGTTGTCCACCACATCTGACATGTCGGCGACGTAACCCATCAGCTGTCCTGGACAGATGTGCTGACTACAACCCCTGGCCCCAATATGCAAGAAAGCGCAATCGGGGAGCGGCTCAATGTGGTCACTGCACACGACGACTCGTGCAATTTCCCAGGTCCAGTTGCCAGCATGCATGCAAAACATCCAGGCATGCCATAAACGGGCATCAAGGTGACACTCCTGGTCGTGGGCCAACAGGGGGCGCACACACATGTCGAAATCCAGGTCAGCTACCGTAACCTTGGAGAGGCAGACATCCATGGACCACTCGAATATGCACAAGCGACAGTCCAACACAGGCTGAACGCAGGTGACGTTGGCAATGCGGAAGCTCAGCCTGTAACTGATCCACAGCACTGCCAATGGCAGTGCCCCCGGTACATGCAGCAGACGTGCACGGTACAGGTCCATGTGACTGGAGTTGAGCATGTGTCCGGGATGGTCTGCCATTGTGTCAGTGGCACTGCTTGAAGCAGCACTGTGCTGACCTGCGCCAGTCCTGTGGATGAAATGCCACAGCTCGGAGCAATGAGCAGTGTCTGTGTGCAACGGGTGCAGGCCTGGGGTGTGGTGGGAGTACGTGTGAAGGCCATTTCACGCATGCTAACTACGACCAAGGACTTCTGCGTGTGGGATGTGTACACTTTGGTCTCACGTCAGGCAGTGCGTAGTGTGGGAGCAACTGCTATCAGATCTGTCAGGGGCGCTGGGCACATGCAAGTCCCATCTAGGAGCTGCAGATGTGCTACCGCCTGATAGTGCAGACAAAGGACCTTTCATCCCTACAGTAACTTCACCATCTGCATGCATACAGGAGATGTACAGAGGCCTATCGTGGGTGGGGTGGGATGTCTGCGACCCAGGGAATCATGGATGATATGCCTAGCACGTGGCACATGAGCGGCCTCACTGTCTATTACGTTGCCTCACAGCTGCTCCTCCCTCCCACGAGCCCCCACACATGTGTGCGCTGCGCAGTTGTATCACGTGCACTCCTACGGCACACCATTGTCATACCTGTCCGCGCATGTCCAGTGGCATGCCAACAACACCTGTAAGCTGGCCGTTGAGGGTGTGCGGCCAATGGTCCGGACAGGGCGGACACAGGTGTACAGTCCATGGCTGGCTGTGATCGCGCTGCGATTGGGGCTAGGCACCTGACTCATGCAGCCACAGGACTGATACACATAACACTTGGCATGCATGTGCCAAGACCCCGAGCTTGCGCTCCTACATTTCCCAGTACGTGCGGGCCCGCCCTCCGGGTGCATGCTACATTGCAACATCGACTACTGTGGCCCTGGTGGCGACAACACCCCAACACAAAGACACACTTACCTCACTTCCTGTTCAAGGCCAGACCAGAGCCACGCCCTGATGCCCCTGCCAAATCAGCACACCCCTGCGCTGACCTGACGTACGCCGGACCAGCACACGCCGCTTGTGCATGCAGGGGGGGGCGGGCGAAGCTACATGTCCAAGGTCTCAGCCACTGCTGAGGTGACATGGTATCCTCCGCTGAAGACAGCACACTGTGATGTTGCAGGGCTCCGGCCCATCATGCTGACATAATGACCACACGGACACACTTGCTTAGATGGTGGGAATGGCTACGGGCGCCCGGCCACTTTTATTAGCAGGCTCACATGTCGAGTGACACATGTGTTGGATGTGTGTGGGGTGTGTGTACACCAGCCATCATGGAGTGCCTGGTGCAGTCAAAAAACGACAACAGTGTACATCGTAAAGGACACAACCATTCAACCATAAAGGCTCCATGACCTGAGCTGCACAGAGTTAGTGGCCCTGGATGCACAGCGTCCTGCATGGGCCTACCGCCACGGGCCGCTGACTTGCGGTGCACTGGAGCAGGGTCACGAGAGCAGAGCAGGTTCTCGTAGATGTCAAAGGGGGTTGTCGTGGAGTGTCTCGGTGGACAGTGGAAGGTGTACCCCCAGGGCATGATGCACAGGGCAGAACAACGCAGAAACAGTCACCATGGTGGAGATGAATGGAACAGACACATGTCGGACACCAAGTCCGGCCCAGCCAGATGATGATGCAGACAACCCCCAGGCCATGGACTCAGACGCCACCGAAGTCCAACCAGAAAGTGCCCATGACTCATTGCGCACAGAGTCAGTGGCACCAGTGCTGATAGGGGATGCCCCCTGCGATGAGGCGTGTCCATTGGTGTGGACTCCTCCATATCTTACCCAGGACACAGTTCCACATGTGTGGCCTACTGGCCCGCAGTGTAGGCCTGAGGCAGCAGTCAGAAGGGGCCATTCACCGAGTGTCGCCGGCTTGGGTTGAATGGTCCCACTGGCCTGCGTAGTTCAGGTTCAGTGGCACCACGGGACGCGGACTTGCGGTGAACAGGGTTAGTGGCACCAGGTCAGTTGTTGCTAGTGTTAGGTCACCTCCGTAACGAGGATCTGGCTTTCATCCAGACTGAACCGCATCTTCCTCTTACTCCTCTCCGTGCGTTCACTGGTATGGACTCTGCCATTCATGAATCACGACTAAGTGCTGGATGTGGGGCCTACTGGACCGCAGTGTAGGCCGGGGGCAGTGGTCAGCACGGGCCCACAGACACGTGACGTGTGCTTGCGATACATACCTTTGCTTCACTGATGGAAGGGAGTTCAGTGATATAAACTCAGCAATTAACATCTGGTCACTGCCATTCATAATTCAGGACAGAGTTCCACATGTAGGACCCACTGGACCGCTGTGTAGGCCTGTGCCCTCATCCAAGTGACGCCGGCTGGCGTTGCACAGGGTTAGTGACACCACATGTCGCTGGCTTGCATTGAACAGGGTTGGTGGCACCACGTGTCGCAGGCCTGGGATGCAGACTTTTGCTTCACTGATCGGAGGGAGTATGGTGATGTGGACGCTGCCACGGACTTGGGGTCACTGCCATTCAAGACTCAGGACACAGTTCCACATATGGGACCTACTGGTGCACAGTGTAGGCCTGAGCCCTCATCCAAGTGTTGCCGGCTTGCGTTGAACAGGGTTAGTGGCACCACGTGTCGTCGGCTTGTGTTGAGCAGGGTTAGTGGCACCACGTGTCGCCGGCTTGCGTTGAACAGGGTTGGTGGCACCACGTGTCGCAGGCCTGGGATGCAGACTTTTGCTTCACTGATCGGAGGGAGTATAGTGATGTGGACGCTGCCACAGAACTTTGGTCACTGCCATTCAGTACTCACGACTCAGTTCAACTTGTGCCAACATCTGGGCCAAAGAGTACGCCGGTGGAGTATGTCAATGAGAGAGGAGTACTGTGGGCCAGCGCCGTGGATGCCAGCGATGGTCTGCGGAGGCTGCAGAGGTCGCGGGACTGGGGCCTGGAGCTTGCACCGGCACGTGGTGGGCCCTCTTTGACACACGCCGGTGTCGGCAGGTGAGCGGAGCCTCCTTGGTGCGCTGGGCCAGGCATGACGGGTCTGGGGAAAAATGTACTGTCAATGGTGCATTCTCTTTGTTTGTTCTTAATGCTGATTTATGTTCCAACACCCTTACTCGCAGTTCACAGCTAGTTTCTCCTACATAACCTAGCCCACAGGGGCATATCAGGAGATAAATCAGATTTTTGCTGCGACAATTATTCAGACTATTGCAACTAATCTCTTGGCCATTGAAATTAAGCTTCTTTGCGACCAAACAGTGTTCACAAATAGAACACGTTCCACATTTGTGATTACCAATGGCTTTAGTGCCCTGTAGTGTGTTTTGGGAATACCTTTTGCAATCTCTGTAAGTATTCACCAGAGTGTGTCTGATATTTTTATTTTTCCTGTTTGCAAAAAGGGGTGTCTACTCAATGACAACATTTAATGTCTTTATCAACTCTCGTGTTGTGTTTTTAAAGAATTTCCTTTTGTGATATTGTCAATTATATTATTGTTGCTGCCTTAGGGAAAAGGAACTTTCTACTTTTTTCCTTTTATGATAGGTTTTTAAATTTTGTATTATATTTTTAATAAAGTCAGTACATCAATGCATAAATTGTAGGTTTCTGTGCCAATACATGAACTGTTGGTGTTAACAGTGATCCTCCTGGTTGAATGTTTAATGTTTGTTGGTCGAATGAGGACGTTGTGTGTGGTGGAATATTGTGAAATTAGGATTTCCCAGAGGACGTTCATTTTAGAGTTTTAGCCTGAATCCTAGTCCTTTGGGTTCCAAAGGGTCCCTCTCTTTTTTAAGAACACTACACTCCATGCACCAGCAGTTAATGTCCGCATGGCCATTTCCGTGGTTTGCAAACTGGAGCCTGTCCGCCACCTCCACGCCACACCTGGCATTGGGTAGGTTCTCATTCATTGGTCACTTGTCGCTCTCGCACATGCCTGGTCCAAGCCTCTCCTCACATCCTGCTACTGTGTGGCTGTGGTGCCATGCCGTGGCTGGGTTGTGGGCATGGCAAGCCCAGGTTCCCAATGGAGTTGTGTTGTCGTGTGTGGTCGGCTGGCATGTTGTGTGGCATGTTGAATGTAGTTGTGCTGCGTGCCCATTGCCAGTGTCGTGAGTTGCATGACTGTGGGGTGGAGGTGTGTGGTGTGTTCATTTGGGACTTACCAACAAGCACTGCATTTCCATAGGTGCCATCCTGGGAGAGCTGGTTGATGAGGGACTGTCGGGAGATGGAGGAATCATGCACTCTGCCTGGGGAGATGGCCACAACATTGTTGAGGAGTCCCGGGCGGTACACTATTGCCTGCACATTCATGGGATGCGTGTGCTTTCTGTTGTGGTGGTTGTGTGCAGTGTCGGCAGGGGGCACGAGGGGTACATGTGTGCAGTTGATTGCCCCCGACACGTGAGGGAATCCAGCTATGGCGTGGGAGCCTTGCTTGGTCTCCAGATGCTCCTTCACAGTGTGGGTGGAGTGGGGGTGCTGGGGTACCAAGCTGATGATGGCATCCAGGACAGGTGTGATGAACTTGGATGGGGCTGGCTGGGAGACTCCTCCGACTCTGGCAGTTGTGGGTTGGAAGGTACCAGAGGCCAACATGTGCAGCACAGCCGACAGCTTTGTCTGCGGAGTGATGTTCATTGTGCGCTGTGTTGGTACCGTCAGCAGGTGGGCGATGTGGGTCAGGATGCGGGGGATGGTTGTCCTTTTGGGCCTGTGGTGGGAAATGTCCTCCTCTGGCGTTCGGTCTGTGAGGCTGGTGCGTTTAAGGTGGGTCCGCTGTCTTTGTGTACGCTGCCTCTGTGGTGGTCCGGGGGGGGGCGGGGGGGGTCCTGGGGTTGGTGGCGGGCCTGGTGATGGTGGCTGTGGGTGTTGTGGCCCTCATGGGTCTCCGAGATGCATGTTCATTGTCTCCATGGCATCTGTGGGTCTTCAGATGTGGCTCTTGGCTGGGCTCCCTTTCATGCAGCAGGTAGTCATCCTGCTCAACACCAGCAAAAGGCAGGTGTTAATTCCCTGCTGCTACCTTCGGCTTATTGCCTGTTTTTGGTTCGCATCGCAGATCTGGCAGTTTGTTGTGAATGTGGTGTAGTGGTGTTTTCGTGTGTTTTTGCACGGGAACGCCTACTCTGCATCTCATTAGGGTTATTTGGTGGCGTCACCCGTGGAGGTAAATTTTGCGGCAGTTATCGCGGGAATACTTGCGTTGTCTGCAGTTTGCAACCGCTTGTGAATGGGGCATTAAATCTATCTCCACTTTTGTTGCGTTAAGGTGGCGATAACTCGGAGATAAGTCCTTGTGAATATCCCCCGAAGAGTGTGGTACTACTAGCCTCTGTGGCCCTATAATGGATGAGTTGGTTAGGGACTACTGTATTTTAGCCACTTTTTGTCCAAAAATGGTTGAGATATTATCATGAAGCACTTTAAAAGGACGGATTCTATCCTCTGCCTGTCTCCGATTACATGTCTGGGTTGGGTGACAGCTAAGCTTTGTGCATTCCCTTTAGACAGTCACACAAAAAGGGAGCTGGGGTGTGCCATTTGCATCCTGATTTCAATCACCAGACTGTTGGCTCTCCCTGAGGTAGATTGGGAGGGAGGAGCAGACACTTGCACCCGAATAGAGCTGTGCCTGTCTCCACACAATGAGCTGCATACCCCCCTCTAGTGAGTCTGGTCTGGAGCCAGGGCAGGAAAGGCAGGGACCTTTGATCTTCAAAGGCCTTTTTGAATTCTCCCCACTTAAAAGCCACAACTGGGTATAAGTACTGGACCCCTGACACCACCAAATAAGAACTTTTCTGGAACCAAGGACATTCTGCAATGAAGAAGAGCTGCTGTGCTGTAGGAGGTGCTGCCACTTTTCTAACTGCAGATTCTGTGTTAGCCCGCTGCCTGCTGATTGCTGTACTATAGAAGGGACTGCCGCTTTGCTACCTGCTCTTCTGTGTTGGCCTGCTCCTGCTTCTTCTTGCCTGGGAGTGAGAAGTAGTGGATTTGTTCTCTACATCCTTGAACCCAAGTTTATCCAAGGGCTTGCTTGCCTTCTGTTTTCAGAAGTCTCAGGGCCATAAAAGACTTCTTGAAAATCCACTAATGCGGCAATCTGTGAGTCCTACCCTTGCCTGAGGTGCCCCACTCCTGTCTTGGGCATCAGAAGTGGATTTTGCACCTGTTTTCTGTAAAAATTGACTCAGTGACCCCTTTGCGCTGATCGAAACTGCTGCAGTGCCCTCTGACGCTGTAGCCATTCGATGTCGACACAGGTCCCAACTGCGAGACTTGATGATGACTGGCGGCCAAGCCAGCAACCTGATAGCAAGAATCGATGAAATTGCAGCGCTGATCTGAAGATGCCCCTGCAAGGCTCGAATCAACGCATCAACCGAACTGCATGAATCAGATCCGACACCTTGTGTCTTCGATATTGGCGTTTGCCCCATCCAAGGTACTTTTACAGGAGGCCCTTCCTTGGTCCTGTAGCCGTCCTGCCATCCATCACGTCCAGCCTGAACTTTGGATTTACCCCAGTCTAGTGCAACCTCAAGTAACCTTTTAACGCTATCGACTTTTAAGCATCTCTTTTGGGTTTAATCTTTAAAAATTCATATCTCGACTTCTACCTATTGGATTGCTGTTGTTTTTTCTTGTTTTACTCATATAAAGATAAATAACCTCTTTCTTTCTAGAGTGGTGTGGAGTCTTTCTGTGGTGTTTTCACTGTTACTGTAATTAGAGTGTGCACAAATACTTTACAAATTGCCTCTTACGTTAAGCCTGACTGCTCTATGTGAAGCTAGCAAAGGATGAGCACAGGTTAATTTAGGTTGTGTATCTGACTTACCCCGACTAGAGTTGTGGTCCCTACTTGGACAGGGTGCAAACCCCTGTCAATTAGAGACCTAGGGCCAGATGTACGACCATTTGCTTTTGCGACTCGCAAATTGCGAAAAATTGCGAGTCGCAATTTGCGAGTCGCAAAAGTACAACAGTGTCAGAGACACTGCTAGCGATGCCCAATGGGGTTGCAAAATGCGAGGCTTATGAATATAAATGAGCCACTCGCAATTAGCGACCCCATTGGGAATGGCCAGCACATACAGGGATTATGGTCTGCTGGGGTCAGCAGACCACCATGTTTGTGACTGCTTTTCAATCAAGCAGTTTTTTTTAAAATGCAGCCCATTTTCTTTAAAGGAAAATGGGATGCATTTAAAAAAGAAAAAACGATTTTTTTTTGTTTCATTTTTAAGGGCAGGCAGTGGTCCCTTGGACCACTGCCTGCCCTTAAAAAATCTTTCAGAGCCAGTCCAAAGGGGAAGGGGTCCCCTGGGACCCCTTACAATTTGCGACTGCATTACCACCTTCTTGAAGAGGTCGCAAAACATTCACACATAGGGCTGTGAGTCGCAATTAGGAAGGGATGCCCTTGGAATGCCCTTTCCTAATTTCGAGTCGCTAAACACTATTTTGCGAGTTGCAATTTTTTGCGAGTCGCAAAATAGTGTTTCTACATGACCCACAGTGATTTTGCATGCGCAAATGGGTCGCAAACCCGTTTGCGCATGCACAATCACATTGTACATCTGACCCCTAATTTCTAACACAGGCTATTCTCCTTCAGGGAAACAGAGCTGCTTTAAAAGAAAATGTTCATTGTAGAAATGTTTTTCTGAGAAGTGTCAGTGGTTCCCTGGGCCATTGCCTACTCTCCCAGAAATGTGTTTCACAATTCACAAAAGGGAAAAGGTCCAAAGAGGAGCCTTCACTTTTGCAACTACCCCACGCTATTGATAGCATAACTTTTCAGTGGTTTGCAACCCGAATTCGGGTTGCAAATCAGTGATTTGGAAGGAATGCCCAAGACATGCTGTTTACAAATACAAAATAAGTATCCATTCGCAAACTCATTTTAGGAGCTGGTAAATCTTTACTGACTCCTAAAGTAGGTTTTATACATTGCCACAAATGATTTTGTGGTTTTAAATTTGGAATCAAAGTATTTGCGAGCGCAAACACATTTAGTACATCTTCCATAACCTCCTTTTGGGTGAACTAAGATCCTTCTTAGCCCTTAGTAACCTGGTCTAAGTGTTGGTAAGGTGGATCAACATCCCATCAGCAATGGTTAAAGCCTGAGGCACCTTGATGCTCCCACTTCAGACTAATTCTGTTGTTCTTCGAAGCAAGGAAAATATCCATTTCCCCAATTCCATTATGACGAGTAGAACTAAGGCATTAAAGTGAAGCATATTTCAATTGATGCTCAATCTCCCAACTAGTAAAGTTATTCACCTCTTTTCAGGCTAAGCCTGCTGTTTCTACCAATGCCATTGCAAAATTAGTCACCTTGGTGTCGTTTTGTGAGAGATAATGAAGGTCACACATATTGTATAAGCAGATGATAGGGTTTGACCTAAAAGTTTCAGAACTGGCACCTGGGTCAAAATATCAAAGTCTCCCCCAGGATGTATAAAGAGGACAAAGTATGACCACTCTCTCATGTTCCTCTCCCAGGACCAGAGAAAGATATCCTATTTGAGTTTTGGTTCAGGAACATGTTTCGTTATTATGCTCAATGCTAAATTGTTCAACATATATCAACCAGGTACCCTTATGTTTATTTCCAGCCTTCCTGCTTTCTGGGTTACTTCCCATAACTCTGGGAGATCAACAGTATGTTAACTTTTGTTAAAAAAATAATTGCCCAAAAGTGTCTTAGTTAGGGGTGCCAAGAATCCTAGCACATACTTCTCAGACAAGGTGTAGAAGGAATAATTTTCTCCCTGGCTTTAGGGGCTTAGCTGATAGTGAGGTCTGATCTTTGAGTTGATATTTCAGCCATCACTCTCGCAGGAGGTGGTTGGCTTTCTTGTGTAAAATTTGGTATGGCTGAAGATTATGCTGTGATTATTGTGTTTTGAAATTGTTGTAGTTTTTCTGTATTCTAATGAGATTCCTTAATGTATTCATTTGTTTTACAGAAACATTGCCCCAAAACCCGCCCCCTCATATAAATGAAAAATTGCCTTAGGTCTATGTATATGCCTGACCTGAGAAGCTGCTGCTACCTTTGCCATCTCTGTGTTCTCCATATTTCTACCCAACTCAGGCGCATGGTGCTATTTTGTAGAGGGTCATTTTCCTGTCATTTTGATTTTCCAGCTCTCTAGACTTCAATCCTAGAACACAACATTTTCTGAAGGCCAATATGCCTAAAGAGAATTGGAAATAAGTAACAGGTCTCCAATTTTGAAGGTATTGTTGTAGAAGATACTGCATGTAAAAACAAAGCCAATATGTTTCCCGCTTGACTGCCAAGTGAAGCAAGATGGGATGCCCTAATTTGAAGCAATGTTCTCACTAATTTGATACAGCTGATTGATTTAAAGATTTTGGAGTCAATCAGATATAAATCTGGCGTGACAAAAACCTTCTTTCAAGTCTCCACCTACTTCATTGGAAAGCAGAATCTCTATCCTTGTCTCTCAGTAAATGAAGTAATCCCTGAAGGGTTTGCCTATTGTGAGTGGAGGGGCATGTATACGTATTTGGCTATACTTCCCCCAAGATGAACATCCACACTTGGCTTCCAAAAATTTTAAGTAGGGATCATAGAAAATTTGATATAATAACTACCTTTAATAATTTTTCTCAATCTATAATTGTATCGAAAGAATCACCTGAGAAATCCCAAAGATTAGCAATGTACTTGTGTCTCTGTAGATTGTTCTTTTTTTTTCCTTGGAAGTTTTTTGGTTGAGGATAAAGATAGACAACACATACTATTTCATAAACTCTCAAGATTTTTTATTGAGGTTCGAAGTGAGACATTTAAGGTCAGAGACTCTGCCAAAGGTTTTCTGAGATTGGTGAATGATTAAAACTTGCAGAACCTGGTCTTGCTATGGCAGTAGTTTGAAATATCGAGTCGGGAATATCTAGCTACTAAAACATCAATGCCACAATATCAAAAAGCTTACTGCATATAGCTAATTATAAATGTACTATTCTTAACTCTACCTCTTCATTATATATCCATAACACTGGAATTCACCAGTTATAGTTCAGCACGATAACTCTAACTTGTGCCCCCACTGTGTACTGCTTAGGACCTCATATATTATGTCACTTATGAGATTTTCAATGTCATCAATGATGACATCACTAATAACATCACTAAAAATATTATCCATCCAACTAGTATTCAAATGTAATTGAACATGTCATGAATGAAGTAATATGTGAGGTTATAAGCAATGCATGGTGACAAACAAGTTATGAATGACATTGTCACCTAACTATAGCTTCTCTTTACCCTTTGGTTGTATCAGTGAATTTGTCTGTAGTGTCACACTACAGTCAACACTGAGTGGAGCGCAAATCATGCACTGCTTAACACTGAGGGGAGCGCAAATCATGGGCTGCATGTACCATGATGCAAAGGAGCAACATTTTCTGGGATATGATGTAGTGTCCGCAACCTTTTCCCTGCCCAAACTGATTTTCATGACCTCCTCTACCATTTACCACATGTTTGTAAGGTTCCTTTTTGTAAAAAATTGTATTCCTGCCCATTGATTACACTTCTTCCAGCCAGAGCCGGAGAGTATGGCCGGAGAGTATGGCTGCAGCCGGAGAGTATGGCCTGGGTGAAGAGAGTACAATCCGGGTGCGGAGATTCCGGCCCGACTGCAGACGTAAAGATATGACTGGTAAATGACCTCTGTGAATACCAAAAGTGGTAAAGTTAGACTTTTGTCTCAGATTTGTGAATCGGGCCCTTATAGTCTAATATAGTAAAATATTCTAACCATAAAATGCCCACTCTAGATAAAATTGCCAAGGCGAAAAACAAGGGTTTAGAACAAGAGAATGGACTTTTAATGTCTGGTAATTGCTACTGCGATAGCATATAAAACTATTAGAACAATCTGCTCTAGAGGTGCTTATTGTTCCAATAGAGAACAAAACAGACTCCAGGAACATACAGGAACTTACAGTCTCTTGCTCCCTTGAAGTTGGAGTAGCTTTCCAAGCATTTCCTGTGTCTGTATGTGTTTGTGTGTGTTGTAGTTACTAGCACACATAGGCACTGTGTAAATGTCCAATAGTCAAGATATTTGTCCTTTAGCTCTGCCACAATCTTTCTTGTCATTTGGGCATAAATAAATTCTAATGAACCAGTGCATACATTTTGGCATCCTCCTTTTGAAGATTCCAGTAACACTATATTGTTATAGTCTGGAACAGAGGATTACCTCTACCAAACGTATAGGCCAGTGCCACAGGTGAGGACTTATAATGAAAAGAGACCAGTACACTCTGGCATAAAAAGTCTATACAGATAGTAGAACATTCCACACAGTGAAGATAGAATCTTGTTGATTAAAAGGGAGAAACATGAAGAGAAATATTACAATGTTGGAAGAATAGGTTTATATGAGCCATTATTTTTTATAAATTCTCTCTATTGCCTTCACTGTACCTCCTAACATTGCAATGTTATAATATGAGCTACCAAAGGTAGAACAGAGAAATCTTATTTTCTCTTCTGTTTGTATGTGTAATTGTGTTTCTTTTCTGCCTAATCCACATATTGTAAAAAGGGATGAGAAGAACGTAGCACATTCTCAATTAGTTCAATGTAATAATAAAAGGACATGCATAATTGCATAATTTTGGGGAATTTTGCAACAAAGAGAGCTACAGAACTACCAAAATGACTCAGATTTCTCAGACATGAATAAACATTTGCCCAAGCGTATTTCCTATAAAAGAAAGATTAGAAATGTGTCTTCTTTTGTATGAGTGTTACAAACACTTTTATGAGAAAACATTTCCCAGTACATGCATGTCTACTGATGTAGAGAATTGTTGGCTTGAATGTGGTGCAGGGTCATTTCAGATTTGTCATATAGCATTCCATGAACCAGCAATGCTGGTATTTCTTTGAAAACATGTAACTGCTCTTCATTTAGTTGAGATATCAAAAAAAGTAAATTGACTCAGTTTTCACTTGATCCATAGCATGTTCCACTTTGTTCATTGCTATGGCTGCCACATTTTTTACAATAGGCTGCATGAACAGATCATGACTATCTGTGCATTTAATATGGCTGTCTTGAAAACTGACCTTTGCAGCTGCAGCTGCTAATATTTCCCCTAGTTGAAATGTAGTATTCAACATTGCTAAGTAATTAGGAAACACTGCACATTCAATATAGTCATTCACTGCATTGAAAGCATCTTCTTAGCAGTCTTAGGGCTACATGTACAAATTTAAGAATATCGATTACCTAATTGCAATTTTTTGTGAATTGCAATTAGGAAATCACCATTCTTATGTATGAAACTCCTTTGAGTTTCATTAGCGATTGGTAGTGGGTTGCAAATAGACCTACTTCATGAATATTAATGAGGTAGGTCGCAATTTGTGACCCACTATGATTCGCTGTCATCAGTGTTGCCACGTGTCATGCAATATGATTGCAAGTCAGCACACCCTCATGTCTATGATTGCTTTTAAATAAAGCATTTTTTTTAAAATACAGCATGTTGTCCCAAAAGGAGAATGGGGTGGATTTAAAAAGAAAAAAATTAAACTTTGACGTTTCATTTTTTAAGAGTAGGCAGTGGTCCGTGGGACCACTGTCTGCCTCTAAAAAATTTTGCCAACCATTCCCAAAGGGGAAGGGGTTGCTCTGCCCAATTTGGTTTTTGTGACCACATTTTGGTCGCAAAACATTCATACATACCATTTCAATTTGGTATTAGGAACAGATGCCCTCAACACACCTATTGAATCACAAATTAGGCTTTGTTCAGCCCAAAAGGCAATTTTGATGTTGTAAACTGCCTGATTCACAGAATCAGGTCATTTGCAACTGTAAAATTGCTTTGTATATGTTGTCCATTCTGACCTAAAAGTTCTTTTTCAGCACACCAAGATTTAAACAGTTGCAGAAGAATCAGATAGGATAATTATTTTCTTCTGCAGTTTGGCAACTGAGTTTACAATGGTTAATGAGACTTGTTTTTTGTATATTACAGCCAGAAACAGTAAACCTGCCAGCTTCAATGCTTTATTCAAGATTGTTTTTGTATGTTCGCAACTGCACTAGTTCATACTAAGATAAGTACTGTAAATGAACACTTCGAGTGGAATAGTAAATATCCATCATGTTTGATTTGACTATGTCAGTACTTTTTGGTTCAAAGTGAGCAAGATACTGAATCTCAGCAAAAGACTTCAACACTCTTTTTTGTGTTGAAGCAGAGCCTACAAAGGGCTGGGTATAACATGCAATTCTTTATAGTAGAATCACATGTAAATACCTAAACAATCTACAAGAATACACACTATTACGCAAGAAGAGCAATTCTGCATTTGGCGCTATTTTCTTAGAGCGAAAGTGCCCTCTTCTATCCAAAATGGACGAAGGATGCCTTTTGCACTAAGAAATTGAGTTAATGCAACAGAATATGAATACTGACCAGCTGCTTGCCCTAGCTAAATGTGTACATGCATTAGGAATGTCCTCCAATTTACTCTTGGCATTTAGCACTAGCTTCTGAGAGCAAAATGGACCCTCACCTCCAAAAGAGACATGAGGATGCATTTTGTGATAAGAAAATAGCATTAAATGCAACATTACGTAAACAGCAGTGAAGCAGCTGCTTGTGCTGGCTAAATATGGTCTCACAATATGATTTTTCAACCCAAATCATTGTTAAGTAGGCGTGCCGGTGTAATCACATTATTAATATTAATTTGCAGAAATACTGAAATTACTCCAATTACTCTGATCTAATTAAAATTACTCCCAGGCCTAGCCTATACTAGCACAGCATATGGTTTTGCTTTTGCTGTACAAAGAAGAGCTCATGCAATCACATATTTCAGAAGAGAGGTCTTCCTGCTTGAAAGCATCCTCAAACTTAAACTTTACAACACTTTAAATACGAAATGTCTCTGCTGAAATGTCTTCCCATACATCTTTCAATATAATCTTTCTCAGACGTTGTTAGCTATGACATGACATACAGTAGCAGTGAAATTCTCTGAAAAAAACCCAATCTTAATGCCCATGTTTGCATTCCACACAGACAAAATGACACGGTTGTCATTGTCATTATTACATTTGGAAGACTCACTTCTCTTAATGCTGTATGTGTTTTTGGGAGATGTGTCAATGATATTCAGTCCTACTGTAGACATGAAATGGTTTGTTCTTCCTTTAGAAAAAAACAGGCCTCGAGAAAACTTTACCTTTACCTTTGGCTCTATATCTATGAGGAGAGTGTTTTCCATATTTGTGGGGCTGGTATTGTAACATTTGCTGCCTCGTTTCTGTTCTGAGGTTCATTTGTTTCTCACAAGTAAGGTACTGCTCAATGAATGATGCAATCGGCTCATCAGTATATTGTCCAAATTTGCACTCTTATTACCCAAAGTGAAATTAACATATGTGGAGTGCCTCAAGCGTTATAGTTTTTCCTACAAAAGAAGTCAACAACCTCACCAAGTTGAGGATGTTTTTGTTGCAGATAAAACAAACAAAGTATGGTTTCAAAACTATGAGTGAAGTACCTACAGACATTTGTTGGATCCATAGATCACAGTTCTCCAGATGTATTTAAATTGATACAAGCAATATTTGAGTTAGAATGCTCGAGGAAGTGAAGCAGCACATGACAAACATTCCCCACATAGTTGAGTGTCACAAACCTGGTAGGTGCACTCAAGTTACGCAACATGCACTGTAACTCAGCATGCCGACGGAACCAGTACTCGTTCATTCCACATTGACATGCAAAGAGATTCATGAGGTTGCAGTTAAGAATTTCATCTTTGCCAAACATTTCTCCGCAAATGCTCTGGGACTAATATTAAGGAATTGTGCTCCTTTGAGAACATGGGCTTAAGCATAGCACACCACATTCAGTTCACTTTCAAAGAAAAGAAGGGAAAGATATTCAATGTTCCATCTGAAAAGGGGATCTTTAAAATATAGTCTAAAATCAGAAGCAGGAATCTGCACTCAACGATGATCATAACAACCTCCTTCTCCTGTATGAAAGATAAGTAGAAAATAACGGGTTTCTAGACTCTTTTCCCATAAACTATTTTGCTCCCCGTTTGGTTGCCTCATTTGATATACCTCTAAAATATCACCTATGCCATCCCTAGAATGTACTTGGTGAATACTGTAAGGCTCCTAAATGATTAACAGAATCTATGCTCTCAAACAGATGACTTTCCATAGACTTTGAAGAGTTTTGCTTTATATCTAGATCCTTAACATTTTTGTTTTCTACTTTCAAGGATTGTAAGGCTTTCTCTACTTTATCTGAGCTAAATAATTCTTGCTGTGTTACCTGCAGGCAGCATGCCTCATTTTGGACCTCAAGATGGCCTTTGATTCTTTGTCTTGGAAGTACTTCTTTGAGGTTCTACAGGCAGCAGGACTGGGTCAATGCCTGCTGACCTATACAAAGCTGTTGTACGCAAACCCGTCACTTAGGGTACACATTGGTCGCTTGATTTCACCCCCCATTTCAAATAGGTTGTGGCACATATCAGGGCTGCATTCTCTCCCCTATCCTATTCACAATCACCAAGGAGCCGCTGGCTCATCACCTTCTCTTGGAGGGCTAACAGTGGGGGATCCCTCTAGACGGAATCGCACAAGCTCTGTCGCTCTATGCAGATGACTTATTATTATGTAATATTGTATATTGTATAGACAGATTTGTAGTGTGTACTGATATATTTTTAAGAACGTTTTTATTGTAGCTTTTATGATTTTATTATGAATTGAAATCGAATAAAGTATATTCATTCATTCATGTATCTGAGACGCTTCAGCAGACATGTCCTTACTATCAACTACTTTCCAGGACTTTGAGGAAGTAGTTGGCCTCCGAGTCAACTGGGGGAAATCATGCACCTTTCCATTTTGCAGCAATGTCCCCCTCAGGTAATCCAAATGGGTGAAATTCCACCAGCCTGGAGAACAGCTGTGGTCCATTATCTAGTGGATTGTTTATACCATCCCAAAAAGATCTGTTTGAGGGTAACCTGAAATGTGACTACATAACCCTTAGATCCCAAATCCGCTTCTGACATGGACTCCCCTTTGCACTTACAGGCAGGATAGCACTTTAAAAAATTATCATCCTCCCCCTATAATATTTCAGAAATATTCAGTTGTTTCCCAAAAGCAGCTTTTTCCACAATTTGGATCAATTGTTGGGGGACCTGTAGAGGCATGACAGGAGGCGACGAGTGGCTCTTCAAAAACTTCAGCTGTTTAAGGGTTAAGGTGGGCTTGGGGCGCCATCCTTTGAAACTTACTACCTAGAGGCACAGCTCCAATGGATGTCTCTATGGCTGGCAGGATCAAACCTTTACAAAACATCACAGGAGACAGTCCTCTCCTTTCCTGTATAATACGACAGCTCTTACACCCCACAATCATGATACATTGCTCCGGGTAACTACATGGGTGGATTGGCCATAAATGTCTAATTAGGGTTTTGCAGCTCACAAGTAAAATCACCCCGTACTCCCCCATAATTCCCCTCCAGTGCCTACTGGGGCCCTTAGGTCTGCTTATGGATGAGCAGCTGTCGGAATAGCATGCACACTCCTTGGAAATGGTGGGAGCCCTTTTCCAAGAAGCCAAGATCCTTACATTCAAGCAAATTCATCAGGACAACAATATTCTCCTGAAATAGTTGCCAACTTATGTGCACTTGCTGGTGGCACTCTGATCGTTATGGGGAGCACTAGATGTAAACCGCTGAACCATGCGGTGATACATACTCTATACCTCATAAGGGGAGGACGACATCTCATCACACGGCTATACAAAGCTATTAGGGAACATGTGGACACCTCTGTAGTTCATCTTCATCGCCTCTGGGAGGAGGATTTTACAAGGCCTCTTCATGACACAGAGTGCTCTAGAGTCCTGGAGTCCCCTAAGACTGTTTTTGAGGAATGCTCGTTTTGAAAACACCCAATATATGATCCTTCACAGGGCCTAGCTTACAGACTCTCTGCTTAATCACATGTTCCCTGCAGCCAACCTCACTTGTCCTAGATGTCTCTCCCAGGTTGCTGACCTTCAGCACATGCTTTGGTCCTGCCACAGCATAGCACGTTATTGACACTGCATTTGGAGGACGCCCTTCGTATACACCAGAGCCCCATAGCCGCTGCCTGGGATACCATGGGTATTCAGTACAAGGAACTGGCTGACGAGGACGTATCTCTCCAACTGGGACAAAATTAAAGGCAGCAGCTCCCCAGGTACCCTCCCCAGCCATCATAATATGCAAAGCATTATATCATTATCACTCGTGCTTCCCCTGGTTTCTTTTTCCAAGTTTTGCAACTCATCCACATTTTTCATTGGGTCCCCCTCATCCTTCTAGGACACATAGGGAGACAATTTTAACACAGCAGCACGTGGTCGAAGGACTCTGGCATTTGTTTCATCATTATGAGCCAGTGTAATCTACTAGTAGCCTATTGTTTGTGCAAGTACTGAACATTGATTTATTTTCACGTACTGATGGATTTGTAAATTGCTACCTGTTTTTGTTCTTATCCTCCTACAATTGCTAATGTGTAAAAAAGAATGCCACCCATTTGTTGATTTCATCCTGCTACAACTGCTAATGTTTAAATTTGATGAAACCCAATAAAAATTGTTTAATCATGGTACTGTGCCAGGTAAATAATAACTTTTTAAGGTATTTACCAGGTACCGTGGAAGTATTGCAGGACCTATCAAACAAATAAACAAAAAAAACATTATACCCTAATCTCCCACTCAAAAAGACATGTGAGAATGGATCTGGACAATGCGTACTGAGAATGTTATCACCTAGGGGATCCTCAATGTTTAAAGACACAGACCTTTCCATAATGTTTAGTAGGGATTTCACCTCCTATGGTGGCTTGGGTGTCTAGAGTGAGTGTGCAGTACATTTGAAGCAATGACTTTCTATCCCATGTCTGGTAAGTTGCCCAAGAAAGGTTGGAATCTGCAAAAGGTTGAGTGCACAGCAGGGGCGGCTCCCCGGCTAAGGTAGAGGAACCTCGCCCTACTGCTCTTAGAGCAGGGAAAATAAAATGATAATAACGTTGGTATTATGATTGTATCTGTTAGAAATGGGATTTCTGGTTGGCTAAGGCATACACCAAAGTCAGGCAGAAACCACCACTCTAGTCAGGGCAAGGGAGTTACACACTGAAAATAACCCCTGCTCACCCCCTTGGTAGCTTGGCACGAGCAGTCAGGCTTATCCCAGAGGCAATGTGTAAAGCGTTTGCGCAACACACACACACAGCAGCAACACACTAGGCACACCACAAAAGAGACTCCACACAAGGTTATATAAAAATAGCCTTTGTATTATCCAAAACACATTAGATCATAACCGCACATATACACTATATTCACAGGGGATTATATACACATGACAGGGCCAATCGGGCCACTGTCAGAACCTTTAGAAAGCACAAGTAGCAAATGTAAAACACACCCAGTAACTACAGGTATAATACTGTACTTAGCATCATCACCTGCAACATAAACACATTATGTCTGCATCACATTAGGCATAAGACACATTATGCATAACCATCATAAGCATAAACACATTATGCAATCTCTGTAGGCATAAACACATTATGCCATAGGCATCACAAGCATAAACACATTATGCAATAGTCATGGTGCATAAATCACATTTAGCAACAATCAGATTAGGCATAAACACATTACGCAATCCTTGTAGAGCCTTGTGCCCTACCCAAGTCACCAAAAATGACCCCCAGGCCAACTGGCCTTTCACTGGGGCTTAAATGCCCTCTGTCCCAAATGTCAGGGCATAACTGGGGCCTTCCACTGGCCCTCTGGCTGCCAATGCAGCAAAGACCACAGTGGGCAATGTGCTGGGGGTGTGGGGTGCCTCTCACCCCTTCCTTACTATGAAAACAAAATGCCCACGTGTTGCAGCTGCCCGCTCTCTCTCGCGGTGCAGCTGGAAATTAGGCCTGGCACCACTGTGCCTGCGGTGCCCCTCCGTCTCGGGGCTCCTCTCTCTGAAAATGCCCCCTTTAGCAAATGAGGCCTCCAACACGCACGGGCACCACGGTGCCAACTCGAGCCCCACTCACCAGGCTCCCCGGGGACTCTTTTGGTGCCGCTCTCGGCACCACGATAAAACAAAGAAAGGCTCACGAGCAGCCCCACTCACCGGGGCTCTTAGCAAAAACCTCCGGTCTCCTTCGGCAGGCACCAACAATGTGCCTCGACCGGCCCCATCTCCGTTGCTCACCAGCACACAGCAGGACTCTGGCAGGGAGCCCGCGAGGCTCCGGTTCCCTCCTGGACTCCTCAACACTGCGGGGTAGGCTCCCGCCCATGGTCAGGCTTCCGCCGCCTGTCTACCTCTGCGTGGCCACGCCCCGAGTCAGGTAAGTCCCGCCTGACTTCTGGTTTTGCCACTCTCAGTGGCGGCTTCACTCTGGGAGACACCACTACGTGGAGTAGGCTCCCGCTTTGGTTTTGAGGTGCACAAAATGCGGGGTGGGCACCTGCTCCACATATAACGGCACCAGCATGCGGGGTGGGCTCCCGCTAAAATGGAGGCATCCACAGTGGGGTAGGCTCCCGCTTTCCAAAGCACAAAACAGCGGGGTGGGCTCCCGCTTTCATTAGCAGCGGCAGTGCGGGGTGGGCGCCCGCTCTGCTGCAGAAGCACCCACCATGCGGGGTAGGCTCCCGCCGTCCACCAGCAGCACGGGGGAATCCCTACATCAGGGATTCCCTCTGAAGCGATGTGCAGCTCAGCGCTGCGAAGCCCCAGCACTTCCTGTCCTGGGGATAAGAAAGGTAGCGCTCATGAGGCGCTAAGTCCAAAATGCAGAGGGGCAGAGCTGGGCACAGGCAGGCCAGCACGTAGGGACCCCCAGGAAGCTGCAGCTGGGTCCCACGGCGGTTCCTCCTAGCCCAGCAGTCCTTCGGCCTCCCAAAACAGGTACAAGTAAGCACACCTTCATGGGGTCACAGCCCCAGTATTTATACAACATTTTCTTTGTCTGCCCTGGCACAGGGCTTGGGGAACCAGTCTGAACTGGTTCTGGGGGGTTTTGGAGCACTCTGTTTACAGGGCTCCTCTTCCCCATTGTCAGGTGGGGGCTCGGTCATCAGACCACCACAGGGGGGCGGAGCCAGCATTCACCCAGGCAGGCACAGACCTATTCAGGGTCAGGGGACTACTCCTCCAAATGCAGATGTCCTATTCAGCCTAGCGCTGACTCACCCTGCCCTCCCTGGAGCCAAACACACCTCACCAGCCCCTGTCACTCCAAAGCCAGACATGCAATCCACATCAGGCAGGCAGACACATAGCACACAGAAATGCCAACTTCTAAAAGTGGCACTTCCAAAATAGTGATAATAAATCTGCGCACAACATTGCACAGTATTTATTATTACTATTCCAACCATACCAAACTTGACCACGCTGCTCCTCTCATATTGGAATTACCACTGAAACACTTATCAGGAAATCCCCAATGCATTCCTATGAGAGGGCAGCCTCACAGCAGTGAGAAACCAAAATGGCTGTTTGTCACTACCAGGACATGTCACACACTTAAGGTACATGTCCTACCTTTTACCTACAATGCACCCTGCCCATAGGGCTACCTAGGGCCTACCTTAGGGGTGACTGACATGCAGTAAAAGGGGGGTCACAGACGTGACACACACTTTAGGTGCCACGTCACAGCGGCAGTAACACTGCGCGCACAAGCCCTGCAATGACAGAGGCCTGAGACAGGTTTGAAAGGCTACTTTGGTGGGTGGCGCAATCAGCGCTGCAAGCCCACCAGTAGCATTTAATTTACCGGCCCTGGGTATCTGAGATACCACTTTACAAGGGGCTGAAAGGGAAAATTAAATATGCCAAACAGGTGTAGACCAATCTTACCATGTTTACCACAGAGAGCACATGCACTTTACACTGGACAGCAGTGCTAAAGTGCCCAGAGTCCTAGAACCACCAACACCATGTCAGAAAAAAGGCTAGGAGGAAGGCAAAAAGTTCAGGGATGACCCTGCAAAAAGGGCCAAGTCCAACAGTATCTTTCGCAGGTTCAGGGCTGGTGGCACAGGGGAGGAGTGGTTTGTGCACACTAAGGCCATTATTATGGTGTTGGTCAGACTGTTGCAGAATGGAACTGCCTGACCATAGGTCAGCAGTTCCATCCGCAGAAATCTATTTTTCAATTGCAGCTCGTGCAGCGGGCAGAAAAGTTACGCAGCACAATGTACGATTGTAAAATGTATGTTTTTAAACATCCCTGCACCAAGTGGCAGGCACCATGCGGTGCCTGTCACACAGTGCAGGGATTTAAGGGTGCATCATAGGTGCCCCCCAGGTCCCATATCGGAGGGCCAGGGGGAAATGGGACCCTTCTAGGGTCCCCTAAAGTCACTTTCCACCTGCCTTTTCATGGTGGCTGGACCGCAATGAAGGGGCAAGTGGAAAGCGACATCATAATCCCGACGGCAGAGCCGAGGCTGGCTCTGCTGTCATTATGGGATTATGAGTCCTTCTGAAGG
Source organism: Calotriton arnoldi (assembly GCA_963921515.1). NCBI lineage: Eukaryota > Metazoa > Chordata > Amphibia > Caudata > Salamandridae > Calotriton > Calotriton arnoldi. The sequence continues at coordinate 74,483 of CAWUFW010016131.1, forward strand.
TCCGACAGGCTCCTTGAGCCTGTCAGAAGTGCAGCAGAATCCCCCCGCAGGTTTTCCTCTGACCGCAGTCATTGTAATACAGCGGTCAGAGGGAAACCATCAATGTTGGGCGGAAAGCCTCTGACCAGCTTTCGGATGGCTTTCGGCCTGACATCGAAATCGAGCCCTAAATGCGCGTGACTGCTTGGCCAGTTGTCTGGGGCTGGCCAAACAGTCATTTGCATTTAGCATGTTCCCCACCAAGCTGTAATGCACAGCCTGGTGGGGAACATGCCCAGGCTCCCAGTCCCTGTCTGAGTGCCGAACCATGGTGCTCAGATCAATTACAACGCTGCATTGCAGCTTTGTGAATGGCTTAGGGGAGCTTGTGAGCTTTCTGGTTCCAGGTCAAAGCAACAGAAGAGAGATAGCGGCAGGCAGCTGTGAGGATGGAGGTAAGTGTTTTGATTTTTTATATTTTGTCCCACCGCCCGCTCCGTTCCCTGTCAGTCTCTTTTGGTACACAGCATAGTCTGTGTGTAGTAGGGGTTTGGCCTCCTGAGGGAGCATGTATGTCTGAATAGAGAGGGCTCTCCATAAGGAGTTGTGCACAAAGCAAAGTCTGTTTACATCAGAAAACAGGCCACCTATGTGTGGTTGGTTTCTCACGAGCAGTCAGCTATCAAAATGTTTTGTATCTGATCAGAGCTACATCGAGTTTGGCCTTAAATTGTGGCTAGTTACCTGTTAAGTGCAACCTGCTGGCAATTTTCCCCTTATTGAATTTTTGTTATTTTTCTGTCATATTGTTCAATAAATAATTCTATATTGTATTAATTGGAGTGGGATTGTGTTGTGTTTTTGACTTTTTAACTGTTTTAGTTCTTCAAAATGCTTTACTCATGTTCTTAAGTTAAGCCTCTCTGCTCTGTGCCATAGTTACCAGGGGTTGTCCTCAGGTTTCAATTTCTTGAACCTTTGCTAGACCAAGCAAGGAAGTGACATTATTACTTGGGGTGGACTACCATCCACTCAAACAAATATTTAACTTTCTAACAAATACTAAGTAATATATAGTCATGTATAAATCCCCACAGGTAATTCTGTCTATAATTCTGCTATGGTCACTAATAGTAGTCAGTATTTGTACACCTTTTTCCACAACATCCATCTACAGTTATGTTCAATACAAATCGTGCACATCTGGCAACTTTCATGTCCCCATATGCCCTATACTGGTGCATTCCACCTTTCCCTTTTCTAAAGGTTTATTATATAAACAGTCAGTAGTACAAAAGCATATTCAATTTACATATCACAACATTTGGCTGCAAGTCAGGCGATTGAACATTGGTACTCATCATAACAATTTTCTCTCAAGCTTATGAATTTATAGGTATAAAATATCCCCACACAAAGTACAAGGTCACTAATTGCTCATTAAGCATATATTCATTTATATTCTTCCATATTTGTCATTTGTGTGAATGTACATCTAGTATGTGAAGGAGCTTCAAGTGTTTGTTTTCCACTGGGGCTAGCAGAGGTATGGCACATTGCATCTGGTCACTCATATATATCATATATCAAAGTATCATGCCTTTCTGGAACAGGATGAACAGCAGGCACTTCATAATGACCAGATGATAAGGCGCATTAGTTGACCCGCTTTGAAAGTCAGCACCATAAAACGAAGGCAACATAGCACAGTCACTCTGTATTTTGAAAAGCATTTTATGGTTGTGGAGGTTACATGTCATATTGGTTCCAGGGATTTCGTTACTTCCTTGGCCTTGCAACAAATTGAAAGTGGCAGGTTGTTTTTAGGAGTATATGATACAACTGTGCAGGACAGGCATTGTGGTTTGATAAGGTGAGGATAAAATGAGGGGACACTCTCCATGAAAATATCAGCTAAAACTTTGAAATAGGGTGAACTGTAAGGGAGATAGCTTTGTAGACTGCGTCTGATGAAGCAACTGCAGCAAACAGAAGTTGGAAAACCAAGAACTACTGAGATAAACATGGACATCATGTAGGGGTCACCAGGGATCGCATTTGCAACCTCTAGATTTTTTTTATAACTTATTTTTAACACAACACTGCACAGATGTTACGTTATGTGTCAGTCGTACAATTTGTAATGCATCAGCGGTAGGCTCATTTTTAGAACATTCAATTGAAGAAAACTGCTTTTGGTGTCCATATGTTTCCTTCATTGCGTCCATTGCTAGGTGTGTAGTACTCATACTAAGCATAGGGCTTACCCCGCCCAGGAGAATTGTGTGCAGAAATATATATATTTTTTAAACTGGTAATAAAATGAAGAACAAAAAGAACTATGGTGGCGAGTGGTGGCAGAACCCCATCCCCCAGGGAGCATAGGTGGAAAATCTAGTGTAGGACTATCACTAACCCACAAAAGCAAGGGGTCCACTACACCATTCCCTGACGTGTTTTATGTCTATATATGTGGTCAGGGGTTCTCTTCAGTCTCCTGATTTTGCATGGAGGTGGTAAGGCTAGACATCTGTGATGAGTTCCTCTCACTCTTGCCCTGGCTCTCTGGTGTCTGCAATCTCACCAACTTATATCCACACTCTTCCAGATCACACTCTGCATTCTCATCAGTGCGTACAGCTCAGAGACAGCACTCCTCAGCCACTCCCCACTGTCTCGCATCTGCCCTCCATCTACTAGGTCACGTGTATAAACGTGGCTGAGTCTACGCTACAACGGGAACACGCCGAGGAGCGTCCAAGATTGAAGCGTGCTATTCTCTGAGGCTTTAAATAAGTATGGTGCATATAACAAAATTCAGTGAGTTTGAACTTTGCATTGCTGGCCACCTCAGAACTTGCGCAAACACCCTCTTCCACTTGCCATCGGTGAGGGTAGAAGGTAAGTCTGCCACCCATCTATCTTTTGTTGTAGGAACCTCAACTGTGCGATCTTCTTTCAGGGCTTTATATATATATGTGAGATCAGTCCTCTGATAAACCCCGGTTCTAACAGCAGTGCTAATGTATGTGACTCCTCTAGCTCATCTGGGTAAGAGGACTAGATCTCGTGAACTGTGCGCTCTATTTTAGATTATTGTAAATAATGTCCGCCCGGTACCCGAAACCACTCTCCCGCCTCGCCAAAAGTCAAGGAGGTCCTGTTCATAAATAACTCCCCCGCCATCGTGCAGCCCTCCTCGTACCATTTGGTAATGTCCATAACAGACTGAATTTGGTGGAAATCCGGCAACCACCGAAGTGGGAGTGTGCCAGCGTATGGGGCCCTATGGACAATCAGTGTGACAGCCTGCTCCCATACCTCTGCTACTTGTCGGATTATGTATGGGCATTCCCCTGGGGTCCGTGAGCCCATCATGAGACATCCAAGTAGTTCTGTCCTGTTACTCCAATCTGCCAGCAAAACCTTTTCTATATTGTGACCCTCTGCACACCACTGCACTGCATATTGTAGCAGTCCCGCATAATAATAGAGTCTGAAGTCTGGGAGTCCCAGTCCCCCAAAGTCTGTGTCTAGCTTTAGTAGTTCAAGTTTTACCCTGCTGCATCCCCCGGCCCACACCAATGAGATTAGAAGACTATTTAAGGTGTCAAAAGTGGATTTCGGGATTCTGCAAAAGGAGGTCTGTGGGGCACATAGGCATCGGGGAGCATAACCATCCGTGCCATAGCCACCCGTCCAATGTCCAAGAGGGGGAGTCTGTTCCAGAACCGGACAGATTCCCTCAAGCATGCAACCACTGCCCTCATATTTAGGGCATACTGTGCTTCTGATGAGTGCGCTATCTGTATACCCAAATAGTGAAAATGATCCCTCTCCCAGCTGAGTTCCACTTCAGGGAAGTCTATGGGGTCTCCCCTTACCAATGCCTCCAGTGGAAATATAACAGATTTTCAATGATTTATGTGTAGTCCGATACAAACCCAAAGGAGGCTAATAGGTCCAGGAGTACTGGTTCTGCCTCCTCCGGCTGACAGGCATATAGAAGTACGTTGTCCGAGTATAGGGAAATGACATGTGTGCGACCTTTGACAGCAATGCCCCACCGATCCATGTCTCATCTGAGCCGGATCGCTAATGGCTCCACTGGCAAGGCGAAGAGAAGCGGGGATAGCGGGCATCCCTGTCTTGTGCCCCTTTCAATGGGTATAGCTTCCGATACCAGGCAGTCACTATGGATCTGGGCACTTGGTTGGTAATAGAGAAGTCATACCCAGGCTATGTACTCTCTCCCAAATCCCATTCTGCTTAGAACCTCCCATAAGTTTTCCAATCTCAGGGTGTCAAATGCTTTCTCTGGATCTAGGGCAACTACTGCTGCCCGAGCATTGCTGCCTGCCACTGAGTGCAGCACATGTGAGAGGCGACGTATATTCATATGTGTTCCTCTTCCCGGCATGAATCCTCATTGGTCTTCATCAACTAACTGTGCTACTACTCGGCTAAGACGCGTTGCCAAAACCTTGGCGAGTAATTTAAGTCCACCCCCAGCATTGACAAGGGTCTGTAGGCACCAGGACCACTTGTATCTCTGCTCTGTTTCGGGAGCATGACAATCTATGCGTCTCACATGGACTGTGGTAAGAGGCCTGAATACTTGGCTTCCTGCAGAGTCTCTAATAGTCGAGGGAGCAGTAGGTCGGCGTATGTCTGATAGAACTCCACTGGTAGGCCATCTGGGCCCGGAGATTCACATAGAACCATGCCCTGCACCCCCTCCCGTAATTCATTGAGTTAGATTGCAGCATCCAACTCCACTACCTGCTCCCCTGTAAGGAGAAGGAGAGGCACGTCATTCAGGAACTCCAGGGTTTCAGTCATGTCAGCCTCTCGGTCCCTCTGGTACAGCGTGGCTAAGTGGTCACGCAGCAGGGAATTAACCCCTGTCTGCGTAACGACAGTGGTGCCATCAGGGGATCTAAGCATCAGTATAAGTGGCTGGGGACGTTCCCGCCGCAGGAGCCAGGTCAGTAACCTTCCTGATTTATCGCCTTCCCTGTGCAGTAACTGGCAAAAATTATTGCCTAATGAAACAGTCCAGCTTGTCCCACACCTTACAGACTCTGCTCTGTGCATGTAAAACAGGGTCGTTATGCGGTTCCTTTTCCTGCCCCCTGTGCTGTAGGCTAGTTAATTCTTCCTGTACTTCAGTGAGTTCCTGGTCTAATTGTCTCCTGGAATTTTGGATAAACATTCTCTGTGGGTGACCCCCTTTAGCATATCCCATTCCACTCCCCTATTGGCTGTGGATGACCAATTTGTGTAACAAAAATCATCTTATGGCCTCCCTAATCTCTTCCCGGAACGCCGTGTTTCTGAGGGCGTCCGGTTGGAAGCGCCACAGTGGTACTCTTGGCCTACTACGCTCCGACCCCCATTCCAACAGTACTGGGGCATGGTCGGACAGGAAGCGGCCCAATAATCGGGTCTGTTTTGCGGCTGAAGGGCCTCTTCAGAGAGAGGAAATCTGTCAAGTCTGCTGGATACATTTCGGGATGACTTATAGAAAGTATACCTTGTATACCAGGGTGTGTTTCGCGCCAGAAGTCAACACAGTGCAGGCATGCCATTATGTCCCGTAAGGTCGCCGACATGTTGGGTTTGGTATTTTATTTCGGGGGGGTCTATCTAGGCTACCATCTAGCACGCAGTTAAAGTCCCCAGCCCATATTAATGGCTTCCCTACAAAGGGGATTATTAGTTTCTCTAGTTTTAAGTAAAACTCACCATCGTCCACATTCGGGGCATAGACGTTCACCAGACAAACCTCCACGCCACCCAACACGCCATGCACCACTACATATCTTCCCTTTAGGCCTGCTTTGTAGCCATGTACTTGGAACAGTACTTGTGGGGCTACACAGATCACCACCCCTCTTGCATATGTAGAGCAGGTGGAGGAAAATAGCTGTCCCCTCCATTTCCAATGCAACTTCTGAGATTCGGGGTCTGACAGGTGCTTCTCCTGTAGCAGCACCACCTGGGCTCCCTGCCTTTGTAGATAGGTCTGTACTCTGTAGCGCTTCACAAATGAGTTAAGCCCCCTTACGTTCCAAGTTATAAATTTAAATTGTCCAATCTTTTATAATCTGTAACCTTCTCCCTTCAACTGGTCACTGCTTTTGCACCATCGCTGGCAGCAATAAATGTAAAATTAACATTTGAACCATCCCACCCCATGGGTAGACACTTCAGAAACAATATGTGCATCACCATACATGTCCAACCCCCACTGTGCACTCTCTATCCCTTTATCCCCAGAAGAATGTCTAAACCAGTTCCATAAATCTAACATTGATTGCGTATAAACAGTAATCCATGACTGAAGGTAAGTGAAGATCACATTAGCTATCACCCAGGCATTCAATAGCCGGCAGTCTGTGCCTCCCGTCAGGTCCCTGTCCAAACCACACTCAGTCATCTGAAATATAATCCATGCCGGGTGGGGATGGCATGTGACTGGATGCCAAGTGTGTCCCGCCGACAACACCCTCCCGACCCCAGTCTCCACTCACTCTCAAGGGACCCCTCAAACACTCAATGGCTCATGTAACATATGTGAAGGAAAACTTAGCAAAGAAAGGAAAGAGAAGAAGAGAAGGGGAGGGTCTGCCTGCCTTGTAATTTGTCCCATCTCAGTCTCTCCATGTCTCGGCCCATGATCACAAGCGTCCACTCAAGCCCTATTCACACTCATGATAGCCCCCCTTCTCCCTGGCCAGGCATGCCTCGCTTCCTTCAGCACATATCCTTCTATCACAGTAGACCTTGGCCCATAGGTAGGCCAGAAGTTGTCCAGCTCGGGGGTGTCTTTCACCACATCTCCCATGCCGGCATCAGAGTTCGAGGCAGTAACTTCCTCCACCAAGGCCCTCGCAGCCTCACGCTCAGCTTGTTGCACCTTGGGTCTACTCTTGGCAACCCTCTGTGCTCCGTGCCGGATTCTGACTGCTCCATGTCCAAAGATCCATCACGCCGCACTACTATTCTCTGAGTTGAGCACGATGTTCATCCAGATTGTCTGCCACGTCCAGTATTCTTTCTAAGTGTGCCAGTGCCAGGGACCCTTGCTGCTGCACACCCCCAGTGCAGGGTCCTCCCTTCACTGCGCACCTCCAACTAGTCCCATGCAGCCTCTAGTGACGGAAAAAAATGGGCAAGATCACCATGTGGGACCTTCAACTTAACTGGATAAAGGAGCATATATTTCACCCCTTGAAACAATGCTCTCTGTTGTTGCACGTGTATAGTCTGGGAAGATGCGTATCACATGGTTCACCAAGACTGGATCTCCATCTTGACAGGCAGCTTTTAGGATATTGTCTTGGTCTCTGTAATTTAGGACTTTTGCAATGAGAGTTTGTGGTGCTGCGCCTGTGGGGGCAGTGGGGCTAGCACCTGATGTGCTTGTTCTATCATGAAGATCGCTGAGAGATCCGCTCCTGAGAATGTTGCTTTGATCCATGTCTCGAGGAAAAGTTCAGGTGTTTTCCCCTACACTCATTCCAGAAATCCAACAAAATGGAGGTTGCATCTTTGAGAGCGACCCTCCGCATCTTTGGCTCATCGTTCCAGGACCGCAGACTTAACGGTTAAATCTGAAAGGGCTGATTTCAGGGTGGATACCTCACTCTGCAGTTCAGTGACGTTCTGTTCGGTCACTATGGATCTTTCCACCACAGTGCGAAGGTCAAACCGCAACAGTCCTATATCGAGGGACATCACATCAATCTTGGCCTGTACAACTGCACTGGAGGTCTCTATAGCTGCTAGAATTTGTGCTCCAGTCGGGGCAATCTGTGCTTTGTAGCTCTCTGTGGACGTCTTGAGCGGGGTATCCAGCTTCGATGCACCTCCCGGCACCGTATATTGATCTATCTTTTTTTGTTGTGCCCTTCTTTGCGGCCAGTCCTTCTCCATGCCTATGCTTCCCTGGTTGAAGGGCAGGTGTATGCGGTGTCCTTGCAGTGTTAGTGTGGCACTATAGTGTACGTAGTCTCTTCAGATGTGCTTCAGTGTGCTATGGTGTAGTTCACTGCAATATCTTCTACTGCGCACCTCCCACCACCGGTGTCCGTGTGGCTATGGATTTGTGCGTATTCAAGTTTCCATTTTGACGCCAATGTATGGGCTCAATGAATGTCTAAAATGTTCATGGGGTCAAGGAGTGGAATGGTGTCATTAACAGTCCAATGAGAAGCACACCAGTGCACACCGACAGCAGGCAAGCTAACACTTTGCGCCTCTGCTGCCTTGCCACTGCCCCTCCAGCTCTGTGGTGCATGGCCCTTGAAAAAAGGTCCCCCCTTTCTCGTCATGGCTTCAACTTAGTGGGCAGCTTCAGGGTGTTGCCTCTAGTAATCACTGTGGGCTCCTAGCTGTGTCTCTCATTGGTTTAAGGGCAGCGATTTTGCAGAGCAGTGTCTCTAGGTCCAGAACACATGACCGGGCACTGTTCTCTCCCCAACAGTCCTCAGCTGCATATATAATAAACTTTGAGGGGGGACAAAATGACTCCTTGTCCAATTATACAGTAACTAGTGGACTCCAGAGCTCCAGGCTGCGTCCGGCCTACCGTGCGGTGGCAGCCACAGCCGGTCGTCAGCCCAGCAGGTCCGGGCAGGATACGTTTGCAGACCAATGCAGGCCGAGCCCGCCGAAGCCGTCCGCAACTCCACCAGTCCCTGACTCCAGTAGGGGCTTGATTCAATGTTTTTAGGTATTGCTCCCGGCTGGGTCCAGTGCATCTGGGCCCTCTCCGCATTTCCAGCACCTCCCTCCTGTTTCCACCCGCTGCTCCGCAGGCAAGGCCACCCACACGTGAGGTTCTGGTGTCACTCCTGCACGGTAGGCCCCATCTGCCAAGCATGGGCACTCACCTCAGCCAGGGGCTGGATCCCGCACCGGCACCCAGCCGCTGCCTCCACCGTCCACAAGGAAGCTGGCAGGTGGGGGGGAAACAGCCTATATTGTGCGGTCCGATCATCTCCCTGATGACAGGGCTCGCACTGCCCCGTCTTCGACGTCTGTGGTGGCTGGGGACAGGGATTTTGTGCATCCCACAGCAAACTGCTTCTGTCTGTCCCCTGCGCTTGCCTCTGAGCTGGGGCGATGCTATTGAGCCACAATAGCTGAGTGGTTAGGGGAAATTAACGGATCTTTGGCAGGTGGCTACGGAGCTTATTAAGCTCCGTCCGCTCTGGCTGCCATCTTGGCCACGTCCCCATCTGTGACCTCTAGATTGCCCCTTGTGATCCCTGACACTGCCTTTGCAACCCCTGGAATCAGAGGTTGCAAAATCATTGCCAAGAACACAAGTCAGCTTGCTCTTACTGTCGTTGTGGATCTGTTATTCCTATTTTCTGCCAATTTATTTTTATGTCCTAGTAGGATATAGTGGTCTATTATTCACTTGTTGTGTAATATAAAATTGAGCGCCATGAGCTGGAATGAGACCTTTATTGGAAGCTGAGTAAAAACTAGTAAGTTTAGTGTATGTTGTGTGTAAGCATGGGGGTGAGAGTTGAATGTGCAAGACAGAAAGTGTGCATGTGTGTGAAGGTGAGCATGTGTATGTGAGAGTGAAAGTGAATGAGTGGCAATGACAGCTCGAGTGACAATGAGTATCAGTAAGTGAGTATGAGAGATTCAAAGTGAATGAGAATGAGAGAGGCAGAGTGATTGCAAGTGAGTAAGAAGAGTGGGTGAGAAGAGATGAGAAAGGATGAGTGTGACATGTGAGCTAATACATGCCCGTGAGTGGGGCTGCACAAGACAGGTGAGGCCAAACCTGGCCATGCAGAAGCAACATTAGAAAATAATGTGGTGCTTTCTACTAAGGGATGCATCACTGGACATTTCAGGTCATGACTGTCCAAGGGAAGTGTTCACTGGGTATTTGAGGTCATACCTTCCCATGGGGGAGGCTTTACTAGGCTTATGTGGTCATATTTAGCAGTAACCACATCTACTGTTCAATGTAGGACACATCTGACCACAGGTAGGCCACACAGGGCAGTTGAGTCATATTAGCACATGTGGGGGGGGCTATACTAAATACATGGGGTAATGCTGTCTAGGAGATGATGCTTTTAAGGCATAACCTGCTTTGAGACAGGCTGCACAGAGCATTTCAGCATTCTGTCTGCCTGTTGGAGAGTCTGAATTTAGGCAGTTGAGGATGTACGTTTTCCTATAAGGGACTCAGTCCAGGACATGCAAGAACATACCGGGCCATGTGTAGTCTATGAGAGATATTTTATGTCAATCCTGCATGTGAGAATATTGTACTGGTATTTGAAGTATGTGACAGGAGGAGGCAGCTGGACTGGACATTTAAGGCATTTCTCTTCCTTCTTTCTCCATCTCCTGCACTAGGCATTCGAGGCTAAATGGAATATTGATGACATTTGTATGGTGTACTGGGCCTCATTCAAACTGTTCTCCGAGCTAGTCTATTCAAGCTGAACTGTCACATGAAGAAACCCTATCCATGTTTCACTTCTTCTTCGAGGTCTCCAAAAGCAAATATTGAACAAGTCAGGACTACACTTCCGGGAACGTCTAAATGTAAGAAATTGGATTATTATTTAATGAGGGTGAGGGTGAAGGCCGACCTCAACAAATATTTACAACTCCTGTCAGGGTGTACCTTAAAATGACTAAATTAACCTGAGCTCAACCCCCTGGAAGCCATGGCACAGAGTAGACTGCCTTCATTTATAGCAATGTGTAAAGTATCTATGCAGTACCAAAACAGTAATAAAGTCAAAACAGCAAGAAATAAAAAATCCTAAACTATATTTCAAAAATAGATTACAGTATATTATTCAAAATTACTCATATAGAACAAAAATCAAATAAATGTAACAAGAGATATGAAATTTTACAATTCTAAGTAGAAATAGCACCAAAAGGCACTAAGCACCAATGACAGTACATCGTCACAGTAGACTGCGAATAGGCATGGTTTAGGCTGACCACGATGGAGGGAGGTTTGGATACACCAACTAGGTTTGTCCCCGTCCATGATTTTACCTTCCAACTTCAGATTCTGGGTTCATGGCTAAATTCAGTTCCTGTTCAAAAACATGTTTGTAGAGGGATCAAAATTACAAGTTTTGCAATAACTATCACATCTAAGCAGCTTTCCCCTGATAAATTCTGGCAGGTGAAACCTGCTAAAATTTATCAGGGAAAGGGCTCATAAAAAAGCAAAGCATACAGAATTTGGTGTGTTGAATACTGCTTTTTCATGCTTCATTCACAAGCTAAAGCTTGGAATATGAGATATTTACCAAACATGGTAAATATCTCACTCTGGGTTAATGGTATTTACCACATATGCTAAATACCTCACATCATTCGACCTACCTTGTAATGAGGCCCTTAGGGGCATATCAGCAAGGCGAGGCGATAAAATTATCGCCGCTTTAGCGTCCGTTTTCGGACGAAAAGCGGCGATAATTTTATCGCCCTATCAGCATGGACACGCTAACGCGTGAACCCATGCCTTAGCGGTGTTTACTGAACGCCCAGCTTTGCATCTCTAATGAGATGCAAAGTGGGCGTTCCTTCCCGAAATAACTGGAGAAATGTCGCTAACCGACATTTCTCCAATTATCAAGGGAATCGCTAACAAGCATAGCGATAAGAAAAGTAGCGCTAACCGCGGTTAGCGCTACTTTCCTTACGCATGCTTTAATTCGGACTTAGCCATGTAATCCAATGGGAGGTGGATTACATGGCTAAGACCACCCTGCCCTATCAGCAAGGTATCGCCGGTCACAGTGCGATTATCGCTGGTTTCCCAGCGATAATCACACTGTTTTCCAGCTATCACTTGCATTTCTATCGCTTTGGAGATAAGCGTTGCTGATAGCACGCTATCTCCGCGATAGGAAGCAGCGATAGCCGGCGATAATTATCCTAGCGCTAAGTGCGCTTAGCGATAATTATCGCCGGCCCTTGCTGATATGCCCCTTAGTTGTTTAAGTCCTATCTTTTCGGGGTTTCTGGAACAGCTCCTCTGCGTCACTTCTAAAGCTCCTATGACCTCATTGGCAACACTTAGTGGACAGAACTCACTCCAGCAGAGGTCCAGGTCCAGTTGCTCCTTGCCAGCTGGGCACTCCTGTGAAAAGTTTCTTGAAGCTTGTTGTCTCCCTGTAGCCACATGGGTGGTCAGCTAACTGACCCTTGAAGTCAACTTCTTTGTCCTGGGTACAAGGGGGAGCAGATCCAGCCCTTTGGGGCTCCTCCCAGGTCACAGACCTCTTCTTGACTTCTGCAGTTCAAGAAAGTGTTCTGATGGGGTGCCGAATTATAGCCTGGCACAAGCTAGTGGGTGGGGTTGAGTTATGGGCCGTCCCTAACCACTGGGCTAAAGGTTACTGGGGGCAATCCTACCCACTTTTTCAGTAGTTACTGCTTTCTTTACTCTACACAGGCCCAAAATGACATATGTCAGGGAATTTCCAATATGGGGAAAGTGTTCAGTAACAATAAACTTGGGCTATGATAGTTGAGGTGTATAGGGGAGTGCAATGTGGTAATCACTTGTGTTCTACCACATCTAATTTAACCATGTTTAAAGGGGGAGCAGAAGCACTTCCCTCATGGTTGTCAGGTTTAATGTGCACAGTGTTCTAAAACTAGCAAAAATAGGGCCCAGCAAAGGGTGGAAAATCTGACGTGACCACAAGGAAAGATGAACTTCCTACACTAATGTTCAAATTATCCTATTTGCCACAAACCCCACCATCCAGTCTGTGCTTGTGAGCCATTGTTTTCTTTGCATCTTTAAGATTGTTTGCTGGTTGCGCTTTAACCTTGTTTTTCAGTGCATCTTTCGGTTTGATCACTTTCTTTATCAAAATATTTCTTTTATTGTAGATCAGAGTTATACTTTTTCTTTGGTTATCCATTTGACTAGGTATAGCTCCTTTTGGTTGCCGACCAGACCAAGCAAATTGATTTGCACTGCATTGTTTTTCTTGATTAATGTCAATCAACCAATCAATCAGTCAATATTAATTTGTTTTAGCCAAGGCCATTCAAATACGAATTAAAGTAAGAAATGAAAGAAGAAAAAACTTTTAAAATATTTGGCGTGTACCTAAGCAATTATTATATCTTCCCAAAGGCTTTGCGCACTACTATGGTTTGAGCCATGCAGACACTCCAGGGCTCAGGTTACATGAACTTTGGCCCCTACTTGCCTTGGATTTTGCCCATTTGTAGGATTAAGATAGGACTGGGAGGATTCCAAGTCTGAATTTCTAATAAAGCATTAATTTTTACTCCAGGAATAATATGTTTAGGAAGAGCTTGAATAACGATGTGGACCTAATAGGCCGATATGACCAGAGTGTTGTACTCCCTTTTTTTTCAATCTATTTTTATTAGCATTTGTTGTGATACAGTTGTAGGAAAACAGGTACAATCACATTCAACAGGTATTCTAATGCAATTAGCAATATCTTATATAACCTGTTATATTCTCTTGATGGTCTATATGCTCTGAACATTATGCTTGGGTTGGCCCAGAAATCTATGTATTCAAAGTTTTTTAATAACATTGCAACATGAGCCAGCTATGGGAACTTCATCAGGCCCTGCATCACCAGAATATCTGAGAGTGCAGCTTTGTAGCAAGCTGTTGATTTAAAAAAAAGTCAATAAATGCAATAATACATGTGTGCATTGAGACAAAACCGAAACACTGTTGTCAAAATTTCCAGATATGACATCTTCATCAACCCTATGCAGAAATATGTGGTAAGGCAGACCGAGTGACCTAGGTCTGAGGCAACTGATAGATTACATGTGGGGAGGGATGTAGCCAGCAGAACAAAAGTGCGAACAAGAAAATCCCAGATTATTCCCACAGATCGTCAGCGACACCACAATGGTCTAGGGAAATTGGCCCCAATAAAGCGCACGTGGCCAGAGGGGTGTGCCTTCCAAAAATACCATAAAGTTAGATGTCATATCCAGTTACCAACACTCAGCCAATTAGGACATAGTACACACAGCACACGCAGTGATCAAGCGCTCCCTATGCCGAACTTCTGGACACGTTTCCACTGGCCTGCATTGTGTCCACGCCAGGTCGAGAACCACCTGCATTTATTATCAGTTGGGAGTAATTTATGACTCCATGACTAGGCCCACATTACTTTACTCTAAAAAGGATCTAAGAATTGTTTTATGAGGCTCCAAGAAATGTATATAATGGCACTCAGATCGATTGTACTTTGAGACAAGACAATTCTCACACCCTGACTCTGTAACTGTTCTCCCTGCAGAAGTGTTTGATTAAACCAACTGTTCCTGTTTTGCCCAACACCTCTTGTCTTTTGTTTTTTCAAGGTAAATTCACAATCGAGCAACTGAGACAAGGTCTTGTGCATCCACAATGTGACCCATTACGAAATCGGTTTTATGAGAATTGATGAAGCAATACCCTGAAGACCCATTGCTCTCTTAAGGGCCATCATTGGGGTACCAGAGCCTAAGTGTAGCAGCTGATGAAGAAATTTGTTCTCCGCTACTTGTAGGTTTTTGACAGTTTTGTACCCCCTTATTTCTGTCCTGTAGGATCCTGCCTGCATTGATTTTGCATTATAAGCATTGTTGGGTGATTTAAGAGATTATTTGCCCAAGTTGTTAACAAAGCAGCTAATTGGTCATGTGTTTTAACTCAGCAGAGCCTCACTTTTAGATGATTATGCCCCTCAGGCCCTCTTCTCAACGAACCGTAAGCCCAAATAGTCAAAACTTTTTACTCTATCTAAGTTTGTTCCATGGATTTAAACATTGATTTCAATTGTCTTGGTGGTCTTAATACCATAAATATTGTTGTTTGTTGATGTTGATCATTAGTTTTTTGTTAAGGAATATATTTTAAATCCCTGGAGGATTGATTGCTCTGTCTGTGAATAAAATGATGACTTCATCAGTGAAGAGTAATAATGGAAATTTGTCTCCTCCTACCTGGGTATGTGGAGATCCAGGTCTAGGAGGGTTCAGCCCATATTATTCATGAAGAGGTTGAAAAGCATTGGTGCGACCATTCACCCCTTTGGGGCACCTTGCTTCTTCTTGATCTCAGGTGAGCAGTCCCCTTTTCTGACCCCTCCTAGCTGCTGCATTCTTCTCACATAGCTTTTGTAGGGTTGAGTAAATCTTGTGGGACACACCAGTGCACTTAACAACGATCATATGAGTGACCGGTGGGCTGCATCAAATTCTACCTTTGGGTTGATGAGTACCATATATAGGGGGGATTTCTTATATTGTTGTGTATTTCAAGATCAGAAAAAGTTGCATGGCATGGTCCTCTGTGCGCTCTCCCTTCTGAAATCCAGCATGATAGTCTGACAGACTCCTGTTTTCTGCAGCCCAGTCCTGCAGTCAGATTACCACTAGCTTGCCATATATTTCTCCCCTGGCATCTATGAGCGATATTGGCCTGGATTTGGTGGGGTTCCTGCGGATCCCTATTTTATGGATGGGCATTATTATTGCCTTGTTCCATGAGGGAGGAACTTGCTGATGAGACCATATGGGAGTAAATCCAGTGGCTAAGGCTTCGGACATTGATAGATAGATTGTTTCTAAAGATGTCTGATGAAACATTGTCTGAGCCTGAAGCCTTTCCTGGCTTCTGGTTTAAGATCACCCATCGTACATCATCCTGCATGTATTCTATGGGGTAGAGATAGATGCTATGCAGTGCTCCTTCTGGTGTAATTGTTATGAAGGCTTCTTTGCATGGGTGACTGATCAGTTTTGATGTAGTGTTTGGATCTGGTGAGGGTGCTTATGGTTACGAGTTGTGGAGTTTGCATAGACTGCAATGTTTCCCTCACTATCATTTGCGGCAGCTGTGTTGTCTTATTTATGTTGATACAGGCAGGTAGGTTAGTCCGTTCTTTACAATTGGTCTCAGATTACAAAATCTTTCCCTCACTTTTCTTTCTGACATGGTCCCAGTGATTGCCAGGTTTTATTTTTTAATTGTGCCTTCTATTTTTATTCGGTGCTTATAGATTTTTCTGAGTAATTTTTAAAATATATTCTCATCCAAAGTCTTGTGACTTTGTTTTAGGACAAATGACTGCACTTTCTTCTTTATTAGGCAAGTTTCGTCAAACCGCTCCAGCCATTGGCTATTAGTTCAACCAGGCATGCACCACCCATAGGGCGAAAGGGGCTTTAGCTCCCCCCCACCAGTTGTGTGTCTCAGCCGGGCTGCTGCAGCTTCCAAGACACAGACTCAGTTCTTGTGCTGCTGTAGGCTTGGCTCAGCAGTGTCTGACATTTTATTTCAGCCTCACCCAAGTATTTCACTGGTCTTTAAATGGTCATTTACATTTCTTTGTTAACTGGTTAACAATGCTTTTTTTTATTGTTTCCAGTACCCCCTTGTTCCCTACTCTGCCTATTCATTACATTTGTATTTTTCTTTACAGCCACAGTGGGAGAATGCATTTTGTGAAAAGGAATATTGCGAGTCAGGTAACATTTCTGCCATTTGTTGTTGTTCAAAGAGTCTGCAAAGGCCTGGCCTTGATACTAAATAGGGCTGCAAACTAAATCATATGTATTAATTTGTAACATGACTTTTCTGTCTTTCTTTACTTTTAATTATTAGTCATGGGTCATTAATACAGGCCAAGAACACCTTTAAAAGTACCTTCTATTTATATTTGCTGTATTAAGTATGTACAGATAAAGGCTAAAAATACCGGCTTTACGTGATTTTGCTTATTTTTGTACTGACCAGGACATCAAAATACCAGTGGTGCCAGTAGAAATCTGGTCAGCTGACAACACTAATGACAAGACTGAAGGTTTGCTGCAGGGTCAGCAAGTTATATGTTCCCTCCATCCCTGATTGATGCCATAATAGCAATAGTTTAACTTATATCTGAAACCTTACTCGCCATCAGTCAATAACATGCTGAGTTGCTCCAAGTGTCTGAGATACATCCAGCATTTAGCCAACTAAACGCTCATTCTCACCATTCACCCTTCACTTTCATGCTCACTCTGCACTCACAGCAATCACCCTGCACTCACACTGCTCACCATGCACTCATATTGTTACCCTGCACTCACACTGTTCATCTTCCTTTTACCCTG
Organism: Calotriton arnoldi; assembly: GCA_963921515.1. Taxonomy (NCBI): domain Eukaryota; kingdom Metazoa; phylum Chordata; class Amphibia; order Caudata; family Salamandridae; genus Calotriton; species Calotriton arnoldi. The sequence continues at coordinate 91,634 of CAWUFW010016131.1, forward strand.
CGCTCACGCAAGCACAGCACTCACCCTGCACTCACAGCGACTACACTGCACCCACACCACTTGTCATAGACTCATGCCATTCTTTGTCACTTACCCTGTGTCACATGAGCACACGGCTCACCCAGCACTCACAGCAAGCACACTACATGCACACCGCTCACCATGCACTCACTCTGCACTCACCCTGCAGTCATATGAGCACACTGCTCACCCCTGCACTCATGTGACATTTCACTTACATGTCACTCTCCAAGCTCACCCTGCAATCTAACTTAAACAAGCACATCTCTCACCATGCATTCATTGCTCCCACTTTGCATTTTCACCTGCATCCAAATTCATATGCTCACATCACTCACCCTGTAGTCACTCCTCTCACCCTACTCTCACACTGGTACATCGCTCACCGTGCACTCACAAAGGCACTCACGTAACTCACACAGATCACCCTCCACTCACATGGGCACACCACAAGCACTGTACTCACACCATGCAGACAGACACTTCACTAACACTAGAGTCCCACTACTCACCCTGTACTCCCTTCTCACACCCTGCATTCACATGGACACACGCACTCACAAAGCCACTCTGTTCACCCTGCTTGCACACAGGCACAAACGTCTGCATAAAGTCACAGGGACACACCACTCACCCTGATCTAACTCCTCTCACCATGCCCTCACCAGTCACTTTCACTGCTCACCCTTCAATCCCGCTGCTCACCTTGCATTCACACAAAGGCACAACTCTCACTCTGCATTTAGAAAGTTCACACCAGCCGGCACTCTCTCCTCTCACTCTGCACGCACTCCACTCGCCTGACACTCAAATGGGCCCTCCTCTCACATTGCATTCATGCAGCTCACCCTATACTAACACGAGTATATTTTTCACCCTACACTCACACCGCTCACGCTGCATTCACTCACACTATTCACCATCACCCAGAGAGCACACCTCTTATGCTGCAAATATAAGAATGACATAACTCTCATGAATATACACATATTTCTACAAAGGCGTCCACAGAATACCTGCTCTTTCCCATAGTACAAGATGTCTACTTAATTCCGTCTGTAACAATGGGCCAGTGCAAGAGGGGAGAGTGCTGATGATACTTAGTGAAACTTAGTGTGTGAGAGAATGTGTTTGTGAGTATGAGTTTGTGTCAGTGTATGTGTGTTATGATTGCAAGTGTGCTGCTGGTCTGGCATACAGGATGTTATTCTTGACTTTAAAGCACTAATAGAATATGGATGTGAGGTGTTTCTTATGGCAAACCGCAGGGCCTGACGTGCTTCTATGAAGACACCATCATTAGCTGTGGGGACTCAAACCATCAAACTGAGAAAGCCGCTCGCCCAGCCATACCCAGTGGCAGGGACACAGAACATGTGCCACCAAACCTGGAACATAATTCTTAGAATATAGCGTGGATCCATATCAAAATGCTGGAATTAACATTTTAGGTAATTCTTGGCATAAGAGATCTTGTCCAAATTTTATAAGAGGGTCAATGGCAAAATGCTGACCCATGTAAACTAGAAGGAATCTTTAGAGGTACCATTCATTTTGGGTGAAGTATGCATGGCTAATGTCTGTCATATTGTATGTACTCCTTGGCATAAGGGCTCACCAGTGAAAAAATGCTGACCTTGGTATAGTGGAAGTAAATCCTGACATGGTATTTGAAAAAAATGTGATCTACTCTTAGGAAAAGCCAGGCTACCCTGGTGCAGTATGAAAGTACTGGAATATTTCATGAATGCACTTTAAGGTTCTGTTGTATTTTAGCACATTTGACTACAAAAGTTTCAAAAGATTCTCAGGGGAGAATCCCACTCCCCCTGTCTGTTTACTCTTTTTGCCCGCTGGATTTTGGGGGCATTATCACACCCCACCACTTACATAGAGCTTTAGCGGGAGACGTTTAAGAGTAGAGTGCAGACTGTCTCTGCAGAAAGGACAGGAGCAGAGATTTTGCAATGAAATACCAGCATTGTCTAATCGTAATATGATATGGTTGCCTGCATTTAAAAAGTGGCTAAGCCTGTTGCTCTTTTAAAATACCTGTAGTTTTTCCCAGTTTATCATCAAAAGTAAGCCATGTGGTCCAGGCTATCGCAATAACTGTGATTCTGGCTCGCATAGCTTCAGGGAGCTGCACATGTGTGAGCGGCTGCAGTTGGGGAGAACAAACTGTAACATTGCATTGATACGTCAGAACGGATCAGCATGAGGCATGTCGGGAAAAGACGCCTTGCAACATTAATGTGTTTGACACAGCTGTTTCTGAATGAGGGAAAATCCTTATTAAAAAACCTCTATTCACCAACAGGATTAGCCTATCAATAGAAACATGGTCCACAGAGTAGTTAATGCACGCAGTGAGCATGTCATGACGTTTTAGGAATATTATTAGCCAATACTATTACCACATAATAAAGGAATAAAGGAATCTTCCTATTCAAAACTGCCAAATCATTATGGTTTTTTTAGGTGACTGAACTCTCAAGAGCATCAGGAGTATGGCAAGCGCTGGTTCTCAATGGCAGCAGACGCCTTCTGCAATATCAAATATTGCACTCAGGGTATCTAACATGTGGGCAGAGACAAAGCCTCTCTTTTAGCTGGGATCAGTGACATAATATCGTGACACATAAATATTGTGTCAAAAATATTGATAAAAAAATATTGCTCACCTATACTTATGAAGGTATGTACAAAAATATTAAAAAATGAATATTAAATATTTAATATATAACATTACTATAATGTAAACTACATAGATTTAAGTAACATTTCATGCTAGATATACTTACACAAACATACACAAATAAATATATATGTGGGTGTATGTTTATATGTGCATAACTATATATTTAACATAACACTATTATTAAAAATATATACTTTACATTATATTACATTTTTTGTGTTTTTTTAAGTTACTACTATAAAAATCATATACATATGTATATATACACAAACATACATACATACATAAAACATAAAAGATTAATAAATACAAATATTATTACATATATTTAAACAATATTAAAAAATAGTTGTAAAGTCTGTGAAAAATAGATATACTATTTCTACTGCAATGTGCACAACAGTAGGGAAAGCAGAATCCACCAAAGGGAAAAGTTTGGATTAAAACGGAACTAGAAATCCCAGCATGCATCAAGTGTTACACTCACCTGTGAGGCCCACTGGAGGGCAATATAAGTAATTAGTATGCAGATGAGGGTGCCGTTTCAGTTGTGCTGTGAAGTTGCATTCAATCCTGTGATCAAGGCGCTGATGTTCCGCAATGTGTAAGGCAGAATTACATCTGAATGCAAATGCCTGTATTGCTCTAAAAGAAAGAATTCAGGAGCATTCGTCATCCGCTGAGTGCGTCTTCATTCTTGCACACCTCAGAAATGGTTTTGCCGGCAGTCGTGCCGGGAAGGCTGCACCACCACGGAAGAATAATGGGAGACCACAGGGTTTGGAACTGTCCATAGCCCAACAGCGGAACAGAAGACAAGCGGAGGAAATGAAAATTAACCTTGGAATCTTGTATTTAGGAGGCCCACTGGAGGGCTGCGAACAATTTAAAATGAGAATATGACATAGCAGAACCCACCAAAGGGAAACGTTTGGACTAAAGCAGCACCACAAATCCCAGCATGCATCAAGTGCTACACTCACACATTAAAAGAGTAGTAAATTCTGTGAAAAATAGATATATTATTTCCACTGCAATGTGGACAGCAGTAGGGAAAGCGTTTGGACTCTGTAGGGGTAAAATTTACTATTCCCACTCTAGTCTGTGCAGCAGAAGGGTAAACGTTTGACGACATAGGGATAAAATTCACTATTCCCAGCACACTCGATGCAACAGTAAGGAAAGCGTTGGATTCCGGAGGGGTAACAATTTTAATCATTATTATCAATTAAAACAAATATTATTAATTTAATTAAAGTCACACACTATATTCCCACAAACAAAGCAGTCAACAACTAGAATAGAATTAAAATAAAAAAACTATAACACAATTAACATATTAAGTAATAAACAAAACAATTATTCATAAATGAATAATTCATTGCTAATTTATTATTACTTAAATAGCTTCCCATCCTAGTCCCCTAAAAACACAACGTGCACCAAATATATGACATACAAAATGAAATTATTAAATAATTTACATAATTATGAATTAGTTATATATTTGAATAAAAATTAATAAATAACTAGTAATTCATTATTACTTAATTAACTTCCCACCTATACTGTACAAAATAAAACAACCCAGACCTAAAATATGACTTAAAAATATAATATTTACACAATTTACATAATCAATTATCAATTCAATAAATTAGGTTTAATTAATAATTAATTATTAATACATTTTTACTTAATCAACTTCTTACCATTACCCCCTACAAACACAACAACCACTCCTAAAATATAACATAAACATATCATTATGAAACAATTTACATAATTATAAATACATTAAATATTTTAATATAAATTAACCACTAATTGGTAATTAATTATTATTTAATGTACTTCCCACCCTAATCCCGTACAAAGTCAACAACCCACACCTACAATATGATATAAAAAACATAATAATTATACAATATATATAATAATTATCAATTACATAATAATTATTATTTAATTATTAATTATTAGATAATTATGCTTAATTAACTTACAACCCTGTACACCTACAAAACCAACAACCTGCACCTAAAATATAACTTAAAAAATATAATATTTACACAATTTACATAATCAATTAGCAATTAAATAATTCATATTAATTACAAATTAATTATTAACTAATAATACATAATTAGCTTTCCATCCTGTACCCCTGCAAACCTCACAACCCTCTACGACAATATAAATGACTATTAAAATGAAATAAAAATTATATATAACTAAAAATTATAAACTTTATTTAAAAACAATAACAACAATTATATAAACAATATATAGCATATATATTTAAAGTATACACTAAAATACAGAAAGATTTTTTCAACTATATTACTGCAAACAATATTGACAACACAGATATTTTTGTAAACATATTAACAACACAGATATTTTTGAATATGATATTACCTTAAAAAATGTATATCTTAGTTAACAATATTTCTCCATCATGAAACTTATGTCATGATATTAAAAACTCGATATTTATGTAGCTCAATATTACTAATTCACTAGTTTTTGTCCAAATACCCAGCTTCTTAAAGCTCTTTTTCTGTTCATCACATATGTTCAGGTGGCTGCTGCGATGTTCAGCCATACCTAAAAAGTAAAACTTTAAATCTCAGAAGTGCTAAAACACATCCGTTAACTATGGTGCTATAAAAAAAGCACATCACAACACTATACAAGTATCTTAACTATTTCAGACTGATGCATGGAATCATGTCAATGGTTGAAGAGTATAAGTGCCTTTTTTCATGACTACAGTGGTCCATTGGATCGCCGTATTCTTGTTGGCGGTCCACCCACCATATTCCAACTATGGCGGACGAACCGCCACAGAGCCACTACTGCCACCAGGGATCCGCGGTCCCTGGTGGTATTGCAGTGGTGTGAAGCTGGTAATATGCTGGCAATGTTACTGGGGCACCGCCAAGTATATTACAAGTTTCCTCACTACCACGGTTTTCATGGCAGTGAAAGCAATGAAAAGTGTGGCGTGAGGAAACAAAGGTGGCCCTACAGGGTCCCCCGTTGCCTCAGAGCCATGGGGTGCATGCAGTGTGGCACATGTTGTTCCCTCCTATACGCATGTACCCCTGTTCCTGCAGGGTATGGAATTTACAGTCAATGCCCTGCAGGAACTGCCTTTGAATCTCCCATTGCTGTGCCTTTTTCATAGGCACCATCATGAGACCGCCAAAGAAATGCCCGCAAGGGAATAATCTGGAGGGAGGTTTCTAATGGCTTTGGCGGTCTGGGAGCGGGTCAGCGGTGTGGCGGCCCCACTCCAAGACCGCCAAAGTCATAATATGGCCCATAGTCTTTATTCAGAAGCCGTGCAGTTGTTTTATAACACTCAAAATCACATTGTTTTCATTTATTGCCAAAAATCTTGCACAGTTCACACTGTACCTATTGTGCCTTTGATTCATTGAAAACTTAGTAAGTGGCTGACAGTGACTACAAGGAGCTGGGTAGTGCACAGTGCACAGTAGTCTTGTTGGAATCTGTATCCTTACTAGCAAAGCATATTCATGCAACATTTTATTTTTCCTAAATTAATATGGGTCTTTTATGATTTGTTCACTCTGTACTTGATCAGTGGACTCCATTAAATGTGTCATGGCATGGATACTAAACAGATGTATATGTGTTTTTGTCTGCTGAGGGGAGATTAAGGGAATTCGGCGCTTCAAGACATGGTACGCAAAATTGCTGTAGCTGGATATTTTAGTACGGTGCTAAAAGAGTAGAGATGACAACCCCATGTCCCAATTACAGAAACAAAACATAAACATAAGTCTCCTAGCACACACAATATCATATAAACACAATTATGAGTCATTCCATGTTTCGGATATTCTTCAATCGTTTCTTTTTATTGTATTCAAATTCCTCTGCCAGCCAACACATGTTTCGTCAGTGGGTGTGTCACCCTATGACTTCCTCAGGGCTGAATTCTGAAAAATATCTCAAGCATAAATTTGAGTCACATGTCAATTGTGGATACCATTTATCTTGTATTTAACTTCTTCCAGGCCTGGGTACGGACCTCCAGTATTTATTAAATATCTTTCCGCTGTCAGTCCGTGTACTGGTCTGCTGATCCTCAGCCGCAATCTCGGCTTGTGCATGTGCGTAGTCCTGGCGTCCTGGCTAAATACAAGATGAATGGTATCCACAATTAGGGTGACCAACCGTCCGTAAATTTCACGGACCGTCCATAATTTGAGTCTCACATCCGTTGTCCATGAGGATCCCTTTTACGGACGCCTTTTGTCCGTAATTTTAGGCATTGTGGGGAGCAGAGCTGTTCCCCTGCGAGAAGCATCAGCTCCCTGCTGGGGCCGCCTTGCACTCCTCTGTGCTCAAGAGCAACCCCTTCCCGGCCTCTCACAGTCTGGGATGGACCCATTGTCATTCTGTCTGCTGCATGCAGAATGACAATGGGCCAGCCTGGGCTGTTACATGATATGATCACGTTCTCTGGCCCCGAAGATGCTCTTTCTGCTAAGTGTACACCACCTGCGGCAGAGATAAGGTGGACTTCAACTAGGACATCTAATATGAAATGTCAGAATAAGGCTTCGACTTTTGATCTAATGCTCCTTGCTAGTATCAGTGCTTTTAATTCCTGTAAGAGATTTAATTCATAAAGGCCGTGTTTATCAATTTGGCAAATTGCGCAATGAGACTCCAAAGTGGAGCTGAGTTATATTGCTAAAGGAATTGAAGTGGACCAGGACCCTATGGTGGAAAGTAGCACTAGGCAAAGTGGGACCTATAAGAGGGCATGCAATTGTGTACAGTGCAAGGCATTCTGTCTTAACATGGTTCAGTTTCAGTGTAAAATCTATTATCCATTTCCACAGCAACTAAATTGTCAAGAAAATAATTAACTTCTTTGAACTATTTGTGAAGAATCTGTGCCTTTCAGAATTAAGAACATTGAAGAGCAAGCATCTGATTTTTCTCACAGCCCTGAAAAATGAGGTTGTCATGCAGGTCGGAGTTCAAGCACAGGCTCAGGTACAGATCAAGGTGACACTCTTCTGATCCAATATGTCCTTGTTCATGCAAGTGTTGCATTGGTGTACTAGGGACACCATTTAGGAAGACACAAAATTGTTACTTTTGCTATGAACCTTATCCATCACTCGGTACTGTACCAGCCCCATAACCAGTAAACACCAGCTGAACAGACATGGAATAGCTGAAGCGATCTGACACACAAAGCTGGTCACTTAGAAGACTGCACTCTAGTCCAGCACTGCAGTTCCCAATTAGCTACATCCTATGCGTGCTGCTTTACATCTCACAATGGCACTCAAATATGAGATGCTAGTAACAAAGTCCATCTGAGCAGATCTCCCCGACAACTTCTCTCACCAAACATGCCTGCTCAGGACCATGAACTGTGAACAAAATTTCAGACTGGACAGCCCAGTAACCATATAAATACATTGTTTATGTGAAATACCACAAAAAGACCTGCACAGTTGCTTAAAGCTGCTCTCATACCAAAAACTGCAAAGTGCACGATTGTCTCAACCTAATATAAACTTATTTTGACTTGTACTTATGCGGTTGTCTATTTACTTACTTATGTACTATTGCGCGACCTCCTCTGATGTGTCTGTAAAACTTACCTTTTGTCCTGAAGTTTTGTCCTGAATTTTGACCCTCTGTCCTGAATTTTTGTCCTGAATTTTGACCCTTTGTCCTGAATTTTCACACTCACCGTCCTGAATTTGCACCCATGCCAGTTGGTCACTCTATCCACAATTGAAACGATTCCTTGCAGGTCTCATAAGGACCCCATGTCATACCCCATAACCTATGGGCTGCGGGCTCTGATGGTCCATGGGATGTCAACATGAATCCGGGGGCCACAAATTCCTTTAGAATCAGCTTCTCACGAGGGCAGTCGGTTAGAATGTATTTTTTCTCAGCAGGCCACTCTGAGCAGCTGTGCCTGGCCGCACACACTCCATTGGGAGCTCCTTTCTGCCAAGGTGACACTGAGGCCTGCGAGAGTCATTTGTAACCATTGTTGTCATTTCTTATGCACTGATTGAGCTCCAGGCCAACCCTTCCATTGACTATCACTTTAATGGATTAAGAAATGTTTGCCACTTTCTTTTTAAAGTTTGTCTCTGAATTCTGCGCGGCTGGTGGCAATGACCTGGTTTTGTGTCCTATATTCCAATATTCCATGGATGCATTTCGGGTTCATGTGCTGCCTCATTGGACCCCACCAAAGGTTTCTGAGAGCAGTTCTTGGACTCTTTTCAAACAATATGATGAATGAATATTTTCTGTGCCTGTGGGGGCCGTCCATGAATGTTATTGTGGTTCAACCATGGCAAATAACTGTTTTTGAGCCTCGGTGAGTGGGTGCATTTTAATCTGAGAAGATGCGGAGTTCTTCTGCATTGATTGATTCAGTAACTGGTCACATCTTGTGTGGTTACTACTGCTGCCCCTGCTGCTATGCATGTTTTCTGGTGTTTGAGTAATATATTCCTCTTTGAGGGTTTCTGCATTAAAATACTAAGCACCTTTCACAGGATTGTAGGATTGCCATAAATACATTATAACATAAAATGTCTCTCTCAGTACTTTTTGTTGGAAAAGTAACACACCAATAAATCCAAACAATTGTTTTAGCAGATACACAAGAGAGGTCGGTTCACAGTACCATGCTATGTCCTATACACTGACAGATAAACAAGAGAGGCCGGTTCACAGTACCATACTATGTCCTATACACTGACAGATAAACAAGAGAGGTCGGTTCACAGTACCATACTATGTCCTATACACTGACAGATAAACAAGAGAGGCAGGTTCCCAGTACCATACTATGTCCTATACACTGACAGATAAACAAGAGAGGCCGGTTCCCAGTACCATACTATGTCCTATACACTGACAGATAAACAAGAGAGGTCGGTTCCCAGTACCATACTATGTCCTATACACTGACAGATAAACAAGAGAGGCCGGTTCCCAGTACCATACTATGTCCTATACACTGACAGATAAACAAGAGAGGCAGGTTCCCAGTCCCATACTATGTCCTATACACTGACAGATAAACAAGAGAGGCAGGTTCCCAGTACCATACTATGTCCTATACACTGACAGATAAACAAGAGAGGCCGGTTCCCAGTACCATACTATGTCCTATACACTGACAGATAAACAAGAGAGGTCGGTTCACAGTACCATGCTATGTCCTATACACTGCTGAGTGCTGCTCTGAAAGATGCTCTTTACAGTCCAGCCAAAAACTTCCAATCCCCTTTCAATAATAGTGCAAAGAGGGCAGAGTGCTTTTATTTGTGCTCATTGTATATGGATATTCCCTTAAGGTGCCCACCTTATTCCTGTCTGTTTTAGATGTTTTGGGATGGGTTCACACGAGCCTGTCCCAGTACCCAGGACAGTACCACAGGAGCAGCGCCTCCTGTGCTTATGAATGTCTGTGATTCGGACTGAGCTTTGAGCAGGATGGAGATCTGTGCAGAACATGTGTCTTTGTTAAAGTTGTGACTGAGCCTCTGTGAGTACTCTTGTACTCCTGCCCACACATGCTGCCCTCCCCCTAAGGCGCTTGTGCCTAAGGACAGCCATGGACACTGGGGACACAGACCTGCAGGAGATCCAATGTGGAATTAAATGCAGACACAGTTCATCTACTTGCTATTGTCGCATTATTACTAAAAGTCATGATCGTCGGAAGCCATGCTGAATCACCCACCATGCCTGGCCCATTCCCTTACTGCCCCCCACACCAGCGGTGGGTAGATAATGTCACGTGGCTGTCCTTCTGACAGCAGTGCCATCTCTCCTCCAGCTTCTAGTGATGTGTCAGTGCCAGGTTTGGAGACGTCTCCCTGCATTTCACTGAGTGATGCTTTCTATCAAGCACTCCACCAGGGAGTGAGTGCACACTAACTGAGCACCTATCTATCAAGCTTGTTGGCACCCCCAATGACTCAAAACCTCACTCACCAACTAACTCACTCACCCACTCATTTCCTCATTCAATCATTAACTTGCTCACTCATTTAACCACTCGTTTAAACTCACTTAATGCACCGCTGAAAAGTAAACACGAATCTAGCAGCATAACTAAAAAAATTCTGAGTGTGTGCAATGTACATCTAACGTGTTTAACTAGTCTTTTTTAGATATAATATGTCCATGCCCTTCAGGCAGCATTATTTGTGCGCGCTTGGTAAAATAATTCACACCAGAGTCTGTCGCAAAGGCCTGGTATCCAGGGGCTCAATTAACGCACTCCCTGCCTGGGATCAGAGGGCTTTTTTAGGAGGTAATGCCATGTTCATTCTGCTTGATATCACTTCTATTTCTATATGTGTTACACATGGAAATGATGCATATGAAGGCAGAGCTGTGGGAAAACTAAAAAAAGGTCTTGTCACTCGCCGTTCTCATGTAGAATTACACGGAAGTTTGAGAAACAGACACAGCTCCCCCCACTGACTCAACTTACCTGTCAATAAAGGAAAAGATATGATTGGTTTTTAAGCGCACCGCACAGCGCCTCGAAACTCGGGCCACGTTCATTACTCAAAGAGCAGATGTCAAAGGTTGAAAGTGGTCATCAGAGCAGACATCAGGCCAGGAAACAAGGTGTGGTCAGAGCGGCCGAGAGGGGGGATGGGGGCATCAGGCTGAGAGGAGGGATGGGGGGGGCACCCGCCAGACCGCTTGGAAGTGACACCGCGTGAGTGAACATGCGCTGTGGGCAGAGCAGGGGAAAGAATATATAGGCAGACGGCAGCGCGCGGACAGCCCCCGGGGGCCCCATCTCCTGTGAGAAGGATGCAAACTGATGCTGACCCCAGGGCCCCGAGGCTCCTCGTGCTCTAATAGCTCTGCGCGTTGTCTCTCCGGGCGAAGAGTTGTTGGAGTGGAAAATCCAGACTTTGGCTGTGTTAGGACCAGGTGACTAGACTGGCACCCCTGGCGATGCCCATCTGGGAGTGGTGATAATGTATTGAGTGCTGGGTGGGCAAGCCTTGATTAAACGTGCCTGCGAGTTTTGCGAAAAAGTTATTTGTGTTTCCAATTCACATACTAATACCTCAACAAAAACAGGAAATACTGTGAACCAATTATTCCCTCATACATACTGCAGGGAGTGAGTGGGTGCCAAAGGTCCCTCTCTATAATGATCGGGCACGACCTTAGCAGTCCAGAGAACCAGGTTGTGTCCCCTAGCTTATGACCCACTGGTGCCAGGGTCGGACTCGGACAAGAAATAGGTCTGGCCACAAAAATGAAAGATCCCCACCATCCCCCCGTTAGCAAACGAGATAGCTAGAAAGTGCCTCACGTTTGCACATCGGGGCTGTTTTAAACTTGTAAAGAGACACTGTGCAGGTATTTTGCACGCTATGGGGGACTGCATGCTTTTGTGTTTGTTGCAGGCATTGTTTGTGGTAATATCAGGGAATCAACAGTTAAAACCAGCACACCAGGCCATAAAACAAGCCCACAAAATGCTAAAAAGCAGCCCACACACTGGTGTGTGAGACCAGCCATCGGGAACTGCCTGATTGCCCTGTAGGCCAGTCCGACCCTGCTTGTTTGTGGTCTTACATTGGAGCCCTGATGCTGCATGGTAGTACATTTCAATAAAAGCACGTGCCCACACACTGGTGTGTGAGACCAGCCATCGGGAACTGCCTGATTGCCCTGTAGGCCAGTCCGACCCTGCTTGTTTGTGGTCTTACATTGGAGCCCTGATGCTGCATGGTAGTACATTTCAATAAAAGCACGTGCCCACACACTGGTGTGTGAGACCAGCCATCGGGAACTGCCTGATTGCCCTGTAGGCCAGTCCGACCCTGCTTGTTTGTGGTCTTACATTGGAGCCCTGATGCTGCATGGTAGTACATCTCAATAAAAGCACGTGCCCACACCATTTACCTTTAAACCTGGTGAGGCGCGAAGCCATGAAACCTGCACGGTGGCTGGAATGGAGGTACAAGTGAACAATACACATGATCACCTGAAAGATGGCGGCCACACACCAAACTTTTTTGTTTTTACAAAACAAACTCCCAAAGTGGGAAATTGTGTTTGAAAACCCAAAAACTAATGAGCCACCACAACTTGGGAGTCTTGTACCAGGGAGTGGACGTCATTTTAATGTTTTTCTGACTCAGATCCTCAGGCGTTTCTTTTCTATGACAGACAGAAAAAACCACCAGAGCAACGGACAGGCAGTTTGATTTCCTTACTAGACAGAGCCAACTCCCTCAGGCCATCAGAGTGAGCCTTCCGATGGCAGAGCCAGCGGTGGTGCTGTTATCAGAAATATGGAAGTCTAGTGAGGAAGGAAGGGAGGTGGTGCCATCTCTATATCTTGTTGTCTGCAACAATATCATGCTTACATTATCACACCTACTCAATAACCCACCAATGGCATCAGAGGGGAAGGGAAAGTCCGCATGGATTACCTTCTTTCCTCATGTGTCCTTGCTTGGTACTGCTGGCGGTGCTCCATGAGTGTCTCTGGCAGGATAAAGGTAGTATCTGCCCATCCTCAGTTTCTCCCAGAGTCTCAGAAAGATACTTAACACAATCTGTTGCAACCTCACTGAAGCAGTCTTCCATCTTGAACTCTGGTGACTCTGCTCCTCTCTAGTGACTCTTCAGGTGCACTTTATCTTCTAATTTGAGAAAACGTAGATCACACAGGTAGAAGTTTGATCTGCTAAAGCAAGGAATCTGGCAGCAAAAGTGCTGGACAAGGCACACAAAAACAGCCGTACTTGTCACAGATATACTCACTTTAACAGGCATTTATGCAAAAACTGGCAACAGAACAATGCAATGGATCGTTCCTTTTATTCCTTATAAAATGACAGATGTAGACTTCGCTCTGCTCATTTGCCTCAGTGAGTGGAGATCCACACAATGAAATATCTGGTCTGGAAGATCGGATCTCATATAGGCAATTAGAATAAATAACATTGCAAATCAAAGTTGATTGAAGAAGATTTAGAAAATTAGGCTCAAAAGTCAAATTTGAAGGTGCATAATATTAAAGAAGCTTAAGGCAGACCTTCATAAATTAGAAAATTGAGCTTTGAAAACATATTTTAGCTTCGAGGACTGGGTGTTACATTTTTCTAATATTTTTAACCCATGTGATGAAGACTTTGAGGTTCTTAATATCCCCAGGAAATGGCCCATTATCCCCCTAAATATCACTCTTGATGAGGTCGAGTTAGGAATTAGAGGCAGCAAAGGAGGGAAAGCACCAGGCCCAGACGGTGTACCCATAGATATCTATAAAACTGTGCCTGATCTATGGGGCCCGATACTTACCAGAGTCTTCAATGCCGCAGTCATAGAGGAAGTTCCTATGACATGGGGTCAATCAGTCATTATCCCCATCTACAAAAAGGGGAATAAATCGGAAGCCAAGAACTATCGACCGATTTCCCTTTTAGATTCATCTATGAAGGTGATGAGCAGGGTTTTACTTGTAAGATTGGAAGAGTGGGTTGTAGATAATGGGATTTTAATGAAAGCGCAACTTGGTTTTAGAAAAGGGCTAGACACGTTGGAACAGTGTATTAATTTGCAGCTTTTAATTGGCAAATATACATGTGCTAAACAAGGGGGTCTCTTTTTATGTTTTGCTGATCTTAGCAGCACTTTTGATTTAGTGGATCATGCAATACTTTGGCCAGTTTTACTTAACCTTGGTGCTCCAGAGGCTATTATTTATTTTCTTGCAAGGCTGTACGAGAAATTATTGACTAGTGTCCGATATGGCCATGGGGGCGAATGCACTCCTAATTTTAATGTCAAACGTGGCATCCGCCAAGGCTGCGTCCTGGCACCATTGCTTTTTATTTTATTTATTATGAAGTAGACGCAGTCCTTAAGACGATACAGGCGGATGCCCCCCAAGCAGATGGCCAGGATATACTGGTCCTGCTCTACGCAGATGATGCGGTACTTTTATCCAGGACACCGATAGGCCTACAGCGTCTAATTGATGGGTTTGTAGATTTTATTAAGGGAAGGAAGCTGCTGATAAACAAGGCCAAAACATATACAATGGTTTGTGGAACAAAACCCAAGAAAACAAAATTTTATTTTATAGACAGGGAAAGAGTGGAATCCGTCGACAATTTCTGCTACCTAGGGATAACTTTCTCGGGTAACGGCAAGTGGTCACGTGAAATGTCAAATGTCCGGGCCAAGATGGCATGGGGTGTTTAGTTTTGCCTCCAAATTAGGGGATCGCCGAATTAAAGATATGACCTATATATACAAAGCTAGATGTGCCTCTATTGCACTATATGGTGCAGGGGTATGGGGCTACCACTCTAGCCAAGAAGTGCAATTAGAGGAAAATTCCTTTTTAAAAAAGCTCTTGTGCCTGCCTGTCTCAGCATCCTCAGAGTTAATCCATTGTGAAGTGGGGCTTGACCATTTGTCAGACCTGATTGCAATGAGACCATTTCTGCTATGGAGATCAATTTGGTCTAAAGAGGAGACGATATTTACACAAACCATTATAAAGGACTGCCTACGATCAGACAATTGTTTTAAAATCCCATGGTTGAATTATATTTTAATGGTATACAAAGATATACTTAAGCTCCCAATTCCGGGAAATCCGTCAGATGTGATAGGCCTGTCCAAACAGGAGATTAAGGTCACTTTCTTGGCTCACAATAACGAGCGCAGGATGAACTGTGGAGAAACAAGCTACATATCAGCTGTACCATCTGTATATTGACACTGTTGGCTTCCAAAGCTACTTATCACTTGTCTCAAGACCCTCCCACCGTTTTGTACTAACGAGGATGAGACTAGGTCTTGTTCATCATTTAGTCGCTTTTCCAGAAACGAAACAGCGCCCAGTCAGTCCTTGCCCATGTGATAAGCCCACTAAACAGAGCACTTTTTACTATTATGTGAACTGTATCTGAATTATAGAATTGTTTATCTAAAACCTTTGTTTAAAAGATATAATGTTACAACTATCCAAGCTGCTATGAGTCTACTGTTTACATTAAGAGACCCCGAGATCTGTTTTTATACTGCAACATACATTTTAAAATCAATTTATGCAAGAAAAAGTTTTTTTTTTAGAATGAATTTATAGATTATAATCGTACTGAATTTATTGTGTATGTTTATTTATAGTTATATGAAATTGTAATTGAAATTTAATGCTTGTGTATGTATATTTGCTTTTATGGTTGCTATCTGAACCGAATAAAGCTTACTAAACGAGCGAAACGAAACATTGCAAATCAAAGATGATTGAAGAAGATTTAGAAAATTAGGCTCAAAAGTCAAATTTGAAGGTGCATAATATTAAAGAAGCTTAAGGCAGACCTTCATAAATTAGAAAATTGAGCTTTGAAAACATATTTTCTGTGTCAGCCAATTTGGACGTAGAGAAGAAAATGAGAAGATCCTCTTGGTGTCTTCAAGTTTATAATCATAGCATCATGTTGCATGCCAGAGAGCAATCATGACCAAACCCAACAGCTTTGGCTTGGTCTAGAAGCAAGCAATGGTATTCTAACTTACCAGCTTGAGGGGGAAAATGGACAGGTATTTACCAAAAGTCTTTACTGAACTCACCCAGAGAGACTTTGTGATTGGAGCACACAATAGTGGCTGTTATAGCCACCGGCTTCAAGGGGGTCCCTAATTCATAGCACGTAAAATTCTAATACTAGATATCAATATGAATGATCAATAATGAATGAATGAAGGGGCACGGCTTCCCGTGCAACATGATGGACATGTACTAGGTGAGCCTGCTAATATCCAACCTGCAAAGCCAACCCAGCCACGCTGCTATGTTGCCAGGCACCCATTTCTACAAGCCCACAGCCCTGTGGTGCTGCCACTGCCTGTCTCAATGGCTCCCGATGCAAGGAGACTGCAGCTGATGGGACCGCTGGCAGGTGGTGCTGCCTCGCCCACTGTAGAGGTGGCCACGGAGGAGGCCAAGAATACTGAGGCGGGCGCCTCTCTTTCCACTTTTTCCCCCCTGGGGGGACTGCCATTCAGCTGTGGCATGACGGTGACGTTGGGGTGAGTCACAAACATCGGTGGGGCCCACGACACTCAGCAGTGAGGGAATCAAGACCTCTCCCATAAGCGGAACTGCTACTCCAGCTCAGCCGCGTGGACTCCATTGCCTTTGGAAAGAACACATCACAGGCCACCGAGAGCCGGGCAGGCTGTGACGAGGGGCTCTGTGGACACTTGCAGGCCGAAGGACCTGGGAGAAGGCCACATCCCTGGCAGGAGGGGTGCTGTTTGAGGGTTGAAGGGGCACTTGGGGCTGTGGGTGGCTGAGGGACCCCCTGAGACACTTGGTGACTTCTGAGCTGGCCCCGCGGTCCCCTTCAGCAGTTGAAGTATAATGCACTCCTCACACATCCATTTCCCCATGAACAGCAAGGGGGGTACATTGATGAAGACACATACGGCATCCACCACAACACCATCAAGAAATATGCCAGGACAATGACAAAGCCCCCTGAAGGCACCAAAGGGGACATTTTAGGCCCCCAAGTAACCCTGGAACGCATACTGTGAGCTATTTGTTACCTGCACATTGACATGGAGAAAAATATTAGTGGCATCAGCGTGGCGGTGGGGCTGCTCTACCAGGATGTCTGAAAAATAGCGTAAAGAGTCGAGGAGCAACAGATCTCCACCACTAAAAATGTGGCCCATGATCTGACCGCAGATGTTACCGAGCTCTAGGAGAGAGTGATCCACTGTGAATGCAGACTGGAGGGTGGGTCAAGAAGAAACAACCTATGCCTTGTCAGTATCCCAGAGGGGGCAGAAGGGATGAACCCTGAGGCCATTTTGAGCACCTGGTTATGATCACATAACGGGCTTGCCTTCCCGCAGCGGACGCGCGCAGTGGGAAGGCAAGCCCGTCCGCGCCTGGACGCTGCCAGCTGCCAGGAGATGCCGCCCATTCCTCTGCAGGTATCGCTTCCTCCTAGGATAAGTTATCCGAGAGAAGTGTTGCTGAGGCTTGGACTCCCGTCCCCATGTATGGGGGGCAATGACAACCCACAAGCAGATGATGCCATTTTTCTAGGGAATTCCCCTTGTTGTGGGTGGTCTCCGGCTAAACAGCAGCAAGCTTCCTGTAGCTTAAATCCTCTTCCCTACAACAATCAACTATGTGGGAAGCAGTATGTTAGAACAGAGAGGCAGACCAGGGAAGGGCAGAAAGATCTCTTTCAGGGGCTATATCTCAATGCCAGATCCATCTCAAAACATGTGGCTGAAATCTGGGACCTGCTAGACGACACTAAACCAGACATTGTCTCTTCACTGAGACCTGGTTGAATAATGACTCCACACCGGTATTGGCAATGGCCTTTCCTGCAGAATACTCGGTTGTCCGTTTGGACAGACCAATAAAGCGGGGCGGCGGCTTAGCTATCGCCACACGCCCCCCCTATCATATTAAGACCTTGGACACGGTTTCCTCCCCAAATTTAGAGCTGCTGACTTTTAGAGTAGAGCGTGCCCAAACCATCGAGTGGGCGGGAGCTCTAGTATATCGTCCTCCTGGAGGCAGCAAGAAAGAGTTTTGCATAACGCTACTTGAAAGGTTGGCCCCGTATATACTTCAGACGGATACATTTCTACTAGTAGGTGATTTTAACCATCACCTAGAGGCTCTCGCCAACACTGAGTCTGCTAGCCTAGTGGCAGCTATTGAGTCACTTGACCTATTGCCAAGAGTGGCCAGTCCCACACATGTCGCTGGCCATATGCTGGATACCATATTCTCTAACATCCCTGAATTAGTAGTTGAACCCCCTCAAATCTTAGGCTGGACAGACCATAAGGCGCTAAGCTTCTCCGTGTCGCTCACTAAGCCGGTCGCCTGCGCACAAATCCGCAAAGACCTCCGCAGATCCTGGAAAAAGGTGACCGCTTCTGCTTTTAGTCGAGTTTACATCGCCCCTTTGTTTACAATGGTCGAAGAATGTGACTCAGCCTTGGGAAGGCTTGAGGCCTCAATATCAGAGGCTCTCGATTCCATAGCCCCACTCAAGAGGGTAAAAATTCAGGAGAGGGAAACCCCAGCCCCCTGGTATTCAGACACTCTCAAGAGGGAAAAAGCCATATGTAGGGTCAAGGAAAGGAAATGGAGGAAATCTAAATCAGAGCTAGATGGATTACTCTATCGAAGGGCTCATAGAGCATATCTCAACAGCTGTAATGTAGCCAGAAGAGCACATCTTGGTTCCCGCATTATGGAGGCGAAAAACTCCTCGAAGGACCTCTTCAAGATTCTGAAGGAATTCACTAACCCGAAGGCCAACAACCCGCTGCTGCCTTCCACCCAGGAGCTATGTGACGATTTAGCCACTCATTTTACTCACAAGATTGACATAATCTATCGCTCCTTCGGGCCGGAGGAGACAGACCATCCGACAGCCCCGCCTCAGGAAAATCAACTCCCTTTTAGTCTAGAATACTTCCCCGATATCACGGGTGAACAAGTGGGCTTCTTACTAAGTCACGTGAACTCAGGATCCCCATTAGACCCTGCACCGCCTGCCGTTATGTCAGAACTCAGCCCGGTCTTAGCTGACGCGCTTGCTGAAGTTTGCAACATCTCGTTAGACACTGCCACGTTTCCCCGTAAGTGGAAAAGTGCACGCATTAAACCATTGCTCAAGAAGGCGCTTGCTGATCCTATCGATCTACAAAACTATAGGCCCATATCCCTCCTCTCGTGCTGCTCTAAGGTAATGGAAACACATATAAACCGGCATCTTTCCTGCTATCTGGAACAAAATAATTTATTGGACTCATCCCAGTCCGGATTCCGTGCCTCCTATAGCACTGAGGCTGCACTGCTGGAGGTTACGGACACCATAAGGCTGTCACTGGACAGGAGGACCCCAGTGATGCTAGTCCTCCTTGATCTGTCGGCAGCCTTTGACACCATCTCTCATAAGATCCTGCTGGATAGGCTGCGAGGGATTGGTGTCAGAGGCATGGCCCTTAAATGGATACAAAGCTATCTATCAGACAGAACACAATGCGTTCAGCTGGATTCCTTTGTGTCACAGACCACATTGGCGGATAGGGGAGTCCCACAGGGATCCATTCTAAGTCCCACCTTGTTTAATGTATATGTGGCCCCCTTAGCTGAAATCATCAGAGGCTCTGGGTTTGAGACCATATCGTATGCTGACGACACGCAGGTGATTGTCCCCATAGAGGAGGACGCTGCAGCAACTAAATCAAAGTTTAAAAACTGCATGTCCAATATTGCAATATGGATGAGGAAGAACTTCCTACAGCTTAATTCCACTAAAACAGAGATACTGCTGTTCGGGAAGGCTGAGGAAATACGGACCTCCGACTGGTGGCCTGCAGAGCTGGGAGAAGCACCTTCTCCAAAAAACTGGGCCAAGAATCTAGGCATCAGGATCGATAATAAGCTATCAATGGAGGAGCAGGTGAAGACACTGTCAGGCACCTGTTTCAGAACCATCCGGATGCTTAGAAAGATCTTCCCTTGGATCCCACTTCCGGCAAGAAAAACCCTCATTCAGTCGATCTTGGTCAGTCGACTGGATTATGGCAACTCTCTGCTCGTTGGAATAAGGGAAGACCTATTATCAAAACTTCAGGTGGTGCAAAACACAGCAGCCCGCCTCGCCCTTAACAAACCGGCGCGCACCCCTTCTTTACCTCTCCTGCGCCAACTACATTGGCTTCCGATTAGGAAACGAGCCATTTTCAAGATGCTGTGTATGGTCTTCAAGTCTCTACAGTGAAAAGGCCCAGCCTACTTTAAAAAGAAACTAGCCCTGTATCGACCCGTGCGTCAGTTAAGATCTAGCAATCGCAATCTGCTCTGCACGCGGAGAATAAACAAGGCTAAAATGGGTGGTCGAGCTCATTTAGCCCCCAGCCTCTGGAACAGTCTTTCTGAGGAGATCCGGGCCTGTGCCGATCTGTTCAGATTCAAGAAATTGCTCAAGACCTGGTTGTTCTAGGATTTTCTGCTCATTGGTATTTTCTTCTCCGGCGCCGAGAGATCCCCCTGGGGATGATTCGTTGCGCTTAACAAATGAGTATAAAAAAAAAAAAAAAAAAAAAAAAAATCACAGATGCCTGTAGACATCCTAACCCTGTGCTTTGTGATCGAACACACACAGAGATCCTTGTCTGCTCAGCTGCCCCATGGAGCAGCCCCAGGACCTATGATAGGTTGCTCTCTTAATTATGCAGACATGCAGACACGGTCTCCATAATGTGACATGCCTACTTAATAGTGGACACCACAAAGCATAGCATATATCTGAATTATACTCTAAAATTGTAATGGCAAAGTGGGTCCTTCACTAATGTGAAGCAAAAAATGAAGGAGATGCAGCTGGCGTGCATGCTGATGTTTCCCACTAAGCTGAAAGGTGAATCATGACAGCAAAACACATTTCTTCGAAACACCCCAGGCGGTGCGGGACTGGCTCGATGTCTGGAGCCCTGACCAGTAAGACCTCCTGCATCTCCACTCACAGGGTGCAGGGGGCACACAGGGACAGCCCACAGCCCTTGAGCCAATGGTCCTCTAGGAGGCAAAGGAGACACCTGAGAGTATGGCAGAGGGACAGTGGTGAACAGACACCCCCGAGCCAGAGCTCTGGAGATGAGACCGGAAGTGTTAAAGGGGCCCGGACGGACAGAGCCGAGCTGGGGCATCTCCCACTAGTTTCCTTCCCAGATGACATAATCACTTGACATTGCAATATCCTTTTTCAATGCCGTATGTGTTTTAGGTTACTCTCTAAGCAGAATACTCTGTGTGTGCTGTACTGGATGCTTACATAAACTTAGCTGGGTCGGCTCTGCACAATTGTAAGCATAATACCATTGACTCAGAGTACAGCTAAAGCTGCCCACTGTATACACCATGCAAACTCAGTTGGGGAAGGGTGACCGATGCTTCGAGTTTAGAAGTGTAGGGAGGGGGGAAGTTGTGATGTTTTTTCGTTTTATTCAGTTAACAATTCTCCATATTCTTTCATACCAGCTACAGGGACACATCGCCTCACCTAACCCCTGAAGGGGTGGCAGCAACCCCATGATACACTCCAAAGACACCATCCAAATCCTCTTGTGGAATGTGAACATCCTCAACAATAAAATCAAAAGGGTTTGATATTCTAGTATTTTAAGCTGTACATACCTTGCGTGGTGCTTATGCAAGAAACTCACCTCCTGGGCAACAGATGCCCCTTCCTCTCCAGGGATGTACACTAGGGTCTATCACTCGGGGTACACAAACACTTCTAGGGGGACATCCTCTTACATAAACAATTTCCCCTGCTGGTCTCTTCAGTACACTGCGAGAACCGAGGTGGATCCACACTCATGAAGGGGTCCCTGGAGGAGAGGAAATTGCCTCAGTCTCTGCCACCCTACACTAGTTAAGAACACTCTTCATGATGCAGATCCTTACACATACTTCCCCGGGACTCACACTAGTGGGGGTGCAACTTCAATTCCATCATGGACCCTGAGACCGACATCAATGTGGCTCAACCCCGTAAATCCATCCACCTGGCCACATGGGCCGCTCACTGGGTCTAGCGGCCACATGACGACTGCTCCACCACGAACCACAGGAATACACATACTATTCCAAGCCCATGGATCGTCATCCTGCATTGACTATGTTTTCCTCCCATTGGTAGAGGCCCGAAAAGTCACAACCACTGAGATCCTTCCTCGGGCCCTGACTGACCATGACCTCACCATGTTGTCATTCAAGCAATCCACCTCCTGCAGTCCTGGAATGTGGAGGTTGGGTACCTGGTGGTTACGAGATGCCCCGTTTGTGACTTTCTGCAGCAGCAAATCAATGAATACATTGATACCAATAAAGATACAGTCAAGTCCCATGCTGCGCTCTGGGAGGCCCAGAAGGCAGTCCTGAGAGGGCAGATAATTTCACTTCATACAGAGAAAATGGAGCACAAACATAGGCAACTTGCTGTGCTGGAGCAAGCGATCGCTGGGGCGGAGGGAGGAGGGGGGACTGGCCAGCTGCGCAAATGTAGCACACACTCAACATTCTGTGCCTGACCCTGAGACTATGGCTCCTGGACTTGGACACCCTTTCCTATACAGCTGCCCAATACAAGATCGATGACATGGGGCACAAAGCAAGCTCCTATACTGGCTCGCAAATAGACACATGGAACTGAGCCCAGAACCATTCCTCCTAAAACCTACACACAGGACTACTATGCCAACTTCTATGGAGAGCCCCCCATACCCCAGCAGAACATGACAGCCTTTTGTGGAAGACCTGCTAGTCTCTAGATTGTCGGACCTTGATTGCTCTCCACTGGATGAACCTATCACTGAGGAGGAACAGCAGGTGGCTATACAGCCCCTCCCAACAGGGAAAACCCCCGGCCCCAATGTGCACCCACTTTAATAATCCTATAAAAAGTATGCCTTCGATTGATCTCATTATTGCTCGATTTTCAGTCTGTGGTCCTAGAGCGAACTGTCCCACGAAATTAGGGCTGGGCAGAGAGAGTAGGTGGAGTCTCACTCTGTGGGATTTTGCGAAGTTACGGAAAAACTCCGCAGAATTCCATAGAGTTCCGTGTGCAGGTGTAGTGCTAGGCCATTTGTTTATTTTACATATTTGGCTTAGATCCTGCAGATTCCTTAGATCGCCCCTCAGATTTTTATATTTTTGCATTGTTTCACATTACCATTGCATGTGTTGCTCCGTGTTAACCCGTCGCTGGAGAGATCTCGAATTGACTGTCTTAGAAGCTGAAGTCAGCATACGGGGACTTGCAGGGTTTGGATGATTGATGCAGCTGGTTTCTGATGTCTCCAGTCAGCGCTGCTCAGCCTGATGAGGGAGGGGATGTTAGAACTGGACAGTCTGAGGCTCTAAGTTAGAAGGGTGAATAGAGTGAAACGTTTGTGCATGAATGTCGATTTAGTAAAGTTTAGCTCCACAATTCTCCCATATTACAGAGCATGGCAACCTAGTCTCGACCAATACATTTGCAAAAAGTGGGAGCAGAACATGAACAAAACGCAAAGCAGGCAAAATGTAAAGACCAAGAAGCCTGACCCTTGATCATGGTAGATGTGATCCACTTTTCAAACTACTTGACCCCAATACCCACCACATACAGCTGCTCGCAGGGACCCCCCTCACCTACACCTTACTGTGGGACACCCAGGTCTGCATGATGAGCAGGTCCAGCTGGGAGCTGTGCAACTGGCTGGTGGTGCTCCTCTATCATCGTGAAACACCACTCACCTTCTTCCACACCCTTCAATCAACACTCACAAAGGTCCTCTGGAAGGGGGGGGGCAGCCAATCAGAGCCTACCGCAAGTGCATGTTCGGGCCCTATAAAGGTGGACTCGCAGTGGCCTGCATTAGACTATATTACTGAGCCAGGCATATTGTGCCGATTAATGGTTGGATATTCAGTGACTGGGCAGACCCAGCCATGGCTGCAGATCTCTGGGGCCTGGAGTGGGATGGAATCTTTGATTTAGCAACTCGAACAGCCCTCTCCTGTTGGCATCAGGAATTAAAGTGGATCTGCTGGCGCAGGACCCGAACCACTGCTGTGGGTCGGCATCTGGGTCCACCATAGGCTGCCTTATATACAACCAGTACCTCAAAATTATGTGACATTTGGGAGGCCAGCACACTCTGCACATTCCAACACCTGGCCGACACAATATGCACAGGCCGCCATTCTACCGAAATGTACAAATTAGGCACACCCTGGAACACTAATGAGAAAGTCTACAGGTGGTCCAAGATCACAATTCACTTGAGGCAGATATCACAGCAACCCAAGTAGGGGACAAAGGGATCCCCAAGATATACAGCTCGCCGGTCAATAACACCCCAGACCCCATGAGTCCATTCTGGTAACGATGGGAAGCAAACATGGGCACACTGGAGGAGGAAGCCTGGGTAGAAGCCAAGATGGCCCCAAGGGTGCTGTTGGGATCAATGCGCCTGAGGCTAATACAACTCTGATCCCTGCACAGGGCTTACTTCACCCCAAATAGGCTGCACAATATGAACCATGCCCCTAACCCACACTGCCTAACTGGGAATATTGTACCACACAAGGTGGAAATGTCCATCTATGGAAACTTATTAGTCCACCAAATGGAGGACTCTATCTTACGTCGCCGCAATTCCGGTGATACTCGAGCCCAAAATTATTTTACTGGTGCACACTAGACTGCTGGTAGACATGGGCCTCCTCCTAGCTAAACATGACATTGCCCGCCATTGGAGAGCATGAGGAGGATGAATAGTTGTGCAGAATGGAATACGGCACCAACATTTAACGCTATGCATATAAAGCTATGGGCTGCCCCGAAAAACATGGTAAAATTGGGAATTTGGATTGCATTTTCTGGGAGTGGAATATAATGAATTCTCTCTATATGCTGTGAGTTCAGTGTCTTGAATTGGGTTTGGGGCTTGAGGCGATTGCTTCTAATTGCACTGTCCTAAATAATGTGTGGTGTGTTCAGTTACATAATTTTGTAAAACCAATTAAAAGATGTCTAAAAAAAATGAATAAATGGTAAGAAATATGAAAAAACTGACAACATAATACAAAAATAATTCTTTATCAAATTCTGGCAAAATTTAATTAGCACTGAATTGCTTGCCATTATGAGGACTGAAAAGGATTAGAAATATTCTTGCTTGCAGAAGGAAAACAGCCAGGAGCAGCCAGCAAGGACAGTTTATATTTTTAAGAACCCTGCAGCCTAGGTACTGAGACAACAGGTTCCCTAAAAGACAATCTGTTCCTCTCTCCTCAAAAGTGAAACACTACTACTTTCATACTTATTCCCAAGATCTTAGTGAGAAAAATATAATTGTCACTCATGATATAACATGAAAGAAAAAAATGAAAACTATTATTTTCTTTTTCCGCACACTGATACTAAAGGACTAGACACATTATGAGTATATGAAAATGA
Source organism: Calotriton arnoldi (assembly GCA_963921515.1). Classification (NCBI taxonomy): domain Eukaryota; kingdom Metazoa; phylum Chordata; class Amphibia; order Caudata; family Salamandridae; genus Calotriton; species Calotriton arnoldi. The sequence continues at coordinate 117,464 of CAWUFW010016131.1, forward strand.
AGCAAAAAACGCAGTATTAAAACTACTGTTCAATATAGCACACCCTGTAATACAATAACAATCGTATTGTGAAATAAAATGGGCACGAGTTATAAACCTCCAAAGCCTTTAGATCTTAAATGAATGAATGGCAGCTACGCAATATGACGGGCAATAGTATAAAGAAAACAATACATATGTCCAACAAGGACATTACCCAGTTTACATGTACTCTGAAACCCAACATGTTCATTTCCTTTTCCCACATGAATAATGACAAAGATTTCCCAATGATACTCTCACAAATATGGAATTATTGAAGTAGATTGTAGATATTACAAAATCTCATCAAAACTGCTTGTCCTCGTTGAAGTGTGGGATTGAGAAATAAGTGGTTTTCAGGAACACCATACAGTCCTTTAAAAGAGGGCCATCGCCTCAGTCTTGCAATCTTGATACATGGCCTATTTGTTCAGAGATTTTAGATTTGTTAGTGGCCACATGCCTTTATTTATAACTCATCAGATGCCGGGAATCATCTATTGAAAATATAATTGTTTTTGTGGTCTACAAAGAAACTTCATTTTTAGAAGGTTTGTAAACATTACTTTTTAGTGAATGTGGATGCATCGGTTTTCTTTTGTGATGATCCTATCATGCTGGGCAAAGGAGCTTAATGGCTAATGCTTCTGTCATGAAGAGGGAGTGCATAGGGGAAAGAAGGCCAAGGTGGAAGGGTGGTCCAGGGCTGATAACTTTGCAGAATTAAAAGGAGATCAGGTTGTGAGTCTTCACAGCTATTAAAGTTGAAATAAACATTTTACAATGTCACAAACAAAATTGGAAGGTAGGTAATTGTGTCAGCCATATGCCATAACAAAAGCCCCACCATTGCAAATTTTGTATGAGCCTTTAGTCAATGATATAGGGCCACTGTCAAGATTTTCTTCAACTCTGGAAGGCTGTGAACAGGAGGCCATCCAACTAGCTCTTGAAGTCACTCTGGTAGTCCTGGGTTCAACTGTTGAAATAGGGCTGAAGCCACAGGGCAGGCCTGTGAGGGTTAAAAGCAGACTTCAAACACCAAAGCAGTCCTTCTAGGTGCAGCAAGGCAGTCTTGTGAAATACACAGCTGCCCACAGCAACAGGCAGTCCTCTGTGAGTACTTTTCCAGGTCCAGAAAGTGAACTGTAGAGTGGGTCTCAGGGTCCCATTTTTATACATGGAGCCTCCTTTGAAGTAGAAGAAGTTTCTAGAAAATCCCCTTTGAAATGCGTGAAGTTTCCTGCTTCTCCTGCTCTGACTTTAAGCTGGCTGCATGAATCATGCAGGGGTGACAAGTCTTTTGTGTAAAGGCAGAGCACAGCCTATTTACTTGCAAGTGGGGTTGTGCCCAGCTCAACCCTCCCATCATGCCAGTTGATGGCCCATCCAGGCTCATTAATCCCAGAGATCTTGTTGATATAATAATACTTCTTCTTAGCAAGAGGAGGACGGTTATAGTCTTATCTCCATTGTCTTTTTATGATGACATCTCCCTTCATGATATATGGACTAGCTGCTATGCTGTATAGAGAAGGAAATTCCCTTTGGTAACACACTTATATAAAATAATAATTTCATTCACTACCAATCATCCACGATACTTCAGGCACAAAGGGCTCTCCCTCAAGTTGAAAAACCACCTGGCTAGAAAAATGGCGCTCAAATGTTTATTGATTAAAATTTAGTTTAGCGCATGAAGAAGTTTAAAAATAACAGTTCCAACTTAATATCAAAACATACAAATCTTAATAATCACGAATTTAAAAACACAATATACAGTCACAGTGCAGAGTATATTTGACATTAATATTTAAAATTCGGCGCACCTAATAAAAGAACAACTTGACATCCAAAGTTAAAAACAATTAAAAACAGGAAACCCTAATTACACAGTACAAAGACTAGCTGTTGTATTTGTCAATCCAAATTTTCTGGATATAACTATAAAGCACCAGAATGGACATCTTTGTGTAGAGCTATATACGAAACCCACAGATAAGAATATGCTCTTAGACTACAGTAGCTATCACCCTAAGAGTCAGAAGGATAACATCCCCTTCGGGGAGTTTCTACGGCTCGGTAGGAACTGTACCACATTAGATGATTTTTATAGCCATTCTGCGAAATTGAAAATCAAACTAAAGGAAAGGGGATACCCTAAAAAACTTATCAATCATTCTTTCAAAAGAGCCAGATTTTATGATAGGGACAGTCTTTTAGAAGGAAATAAGAAGAGCAAACAGTGAGACAAAATAGTAATGGTGAGTCAATTTTCTAGTATTAGCAATAAATTGAAGAACATAATAAATCGAAAGTGGAAGATTTTAAATAATGGGGATAGTAACATACTCCCTAGAACACTGTACGCATTTAGGAAGAACAAAAATTTGAGGAATGCTTTGGTGTTCACATATAGAGAAGATCATATTGGAACACAAATGACAGTACAGGGCAACAAGGCTGTTGGAAACAACAAGTGCGGCAATTGCAGCATTTGTAATCTCTGTGCCGTTACGAAAGAAGTGTCCTATAATGGAGTCGCTCACAAAATCACAACTCTAAATAATTGTAGGAGTGAAAATATTGTTTATTTCCTACTTTGTCCCCGTGGACTTGGATATGTTGGGGAAACAGGCCGGGAACTCAGGAAAAGAGTATGTGAACATAGGTCAGCTATAAATACTAAAAAGGAAAATGCCCCACTGGTCAACCACTGGGTGGAAAAGAACCATACAGTCACAGATATAAGATGGATCATTTTAGAAAAGGTTAAAGAGCAGAAAAGATTAGGGAATAAAGACAGTAGGAGAAAGCTGAGGGAACATTGGTATATAGTTAAGTTTAATACCATTGGTAAGGGCCTAAATCGTAGAGAAGATTGGGAGAAAATTATTGTTGGGTGAAGATTTTATCCCTGTTGTAGAGTTTATACTATATACACATTGAATCAATGGCGTATAGCGCCAAGTGTAGTTATTATGAACCTCCCCAATAAAACTATTGTGACGATAAAGTTGTTTACATTAACACAACTAGGTTTTCAATGTGTACCCAAAATTATGAAAGGACATTTTTTTTTCTTATATACAGAGCAACAACAATTGGTAGCTAACTGTGTAGTAAATAATCTTTCTGTGCTCTCATTTAAGGAATTAACCATTTAAAACAGCAGCAAATAATCTACTTATTCATAACATGCAAAGATGGCCGCCATATTAGTCCCAGGGCCAACAGTAGCGGTTGCAAATTGGCGTTAACTTAGGCCATCCAATATGGCCGCCGGACATGCGTGATATGATTATACGGAAACACTAGGTAGAACGCTGAATTTCGCACCTTTTTCGGGGGGAGTTATGAGATAAAAGTAGAGGCATTGGAGGGATTGTGGTGAATACTATTGAGATGCGTACGCGCCGTAATGAAGGTAAGATCAATCCCGCAGCTCCTTCGGTAATTTGCCACTATGCTATGCGATAGAGAGATATTTGGAGATGCTACTCCGATGGGGTATTTTCAAACCGCTAGTGGTTTTTTAAGAGTACGTCTATTGTAGAAGACTATAACAGTCCATTACCAATATGAGGTATCTCTGGGAAGGGGGATTTAATTTCTTGGGACCCCTAATTTAAGTTAATGTAAAGCGATAAAAATTATCGCAAACAGCCTCTCCGTTTTAGGAGTTTTACAAAATCCAGACATAAGAGCTATGTCTAAGTATGCTCATTTTTTCTCTATTGAGGCACTCGTGGCATTCTGACCACGTTAAAAGTAAAAGCTTCAAGCCTAATGCAGTTGTGTTAGCCGAAAATGTTCGAAATGAGGGTATTATTGTATCCATTTTTCCCTTGCAGTAACGAATTTAATAGTTACTTTTGGTCATGCCCAACTGATAAACCAAGTGAGGAAAAGTTACACACTGGTGAGGAGCGTCAGTCTGGTCCAGGAGAACCAAGTTCCCTGCAACTATTTTTTAAGAGGACTTATGTAAAGAAAACAAGTTCCAATCAATTATTTTAAGAGATTGATATTGGGAGGTAAGATATTTTAATAAATAAAAAAACTATAAAAATCTCTCCCCTCATAGGGGGAGAAAAGAAAAATAGATTATGTATATCTTCAGTCTAAGTAGGAATAATGACTATATACAAATGTTGTATTCCTCCAATAATAGATCAACACCAAATTCGTGATTTTAATTGAAGAGATTAAAGAGGGTGATAAACAACGTTGGGTTATTGAAAAATCCCAGTACACCATACCAATAAGGGTGAGTGGAGTTTGAATCCCCTTCCTTGACTAGATGTTGCGAAGAACTTAGTGTGCATGATGAAAAGGTAGCAAGGTATAGATAAAGGGTTACTATACCAGTAGGGGAGAGTAAATGAGTGACAAAAGGGTTAGTTTAAACAACAATCTAAGTGCAGAGAAATGAATGGATGGATAACAGAAGGACATTGTGGCACACCCCCTGTGATAATAATATAGTGCTATGTTACTATGGTTTTCTCAAAATGACTTGAATACATGCATGCTTGTTGAAATGAATTTTTAAGAGATTAAGAATTTATAAAATAAAGTGGGTAGAACAATGGTTTTATAAGCAGATGGATTAAAACTGTTATTGCATATATTTTCCCTTTTCTGTATAGATTTAATATTAATAGTGATTTGCTGGAGCAACAGGTTCCCAAATAAACGCTTGTCCTGAAGAAGGTGGCTTTTCATTAAATGTCGTTCCACCGAAACGCGTAGACGCCAACATGAGGTCAAATCCAACTACAAGATTCTTTGGGAAAGAATCAATTTGAACAAGTATCAGCCTATGAATTTAATGTGTAAAGTTGGATTGACAAATACAACAGCTAGTCTTTGTACTGTGTAATTAGGGTTTCCTGTTTTTAATTGTTTTTAACTTTGGATGTCAAGTTGTTCTTTTATTAGGTGCGCCGGTTTTTAAATATTAATGTCAAATATACTCTGCACTGTGACTGTATATTGTGTTTTTAAATTCGTGATTATTACGATTTGTATGTTTTGCTATTAAGTTGGAACTGTTATTTTTAAACTACTTGATGCGCTAAACAAAATTATAATAAATAAACATTTGAGCGCCATTTTTCTAGCCAGGTGGTTTTTCAACTTGAGTTGGAGTCCTTTGTGCCTGAAGTATCGTGGATGATTGGTAGTGAATGAAATTATTATTTTATATAAGTGTGTTACCAAAGGGAATTTCCTTCTCTATACTGTTTAGTAGTGCCCTGTTCCCTGTAAAAGTGGGGCCACCTCTCTGGTATCTAATACTAGCTGCTATGCTGACTATATTTGTACTATGCATTTCCCTGCTTGTCGTGACACGTATACTGCATGTTAGGGCACGTTGGTTAAAATAAATATTTTAAACTGTTTTGTGTCTATGCCAGATCTTATTGTAGACAAGCGCAAGAGTGCATGCGAAAGGGTGCGTCCTGTTACCGTGATTCCTGAGAGATCTGGGAGTGTTGTGTTCTGGGGTGTCTAATCATTTGTTTCTCTGTGAGTGAGTAGGAGAGCAAGTGAGACACTGTAGCTAGTAGGTCCTGGGGCTCATGGGTACTAAGGTGGTAGGAAAAATGTAAATGTAAATCCGTATTTGTAAAGCGCAAACTACTCACCCTTATGGGTCTCAAGGCGCTGGGGGCCGTCGTGGAAATTAAGTGAGCTATTGCCCAGAGTCACATGGTGCTGAGCTGAGCTGCCGCCAGAGCCGGGGATCGAACCATGAGCCCTGTGCTCCGAAGTCAGCTGCCCTGGCCGCTGCACCACACCTCTCCAGACTCATTCCCTAAACACCAAGGTCCCATATTCCTGTGCATAGTTCTGTATTTGTGCAGAATCCTGCAACAGGATTGGCGCGCTGTAAAGGACTTACAAGAAGATCACAATATTAATATTAAGGCCTCTGGCAAGGCGGAAACATAGTTATTCAGGAATGTTCCAACTACATACTGAAAGCGGAAAGACAATTCAAATTTGAGAAACATTATATAATATTGAATAAGAATCCAACTAATGAATTTACCACAGAGCACCTTCGGGAATTGTACGTATGGATAGAGAAAGGTTTGATTAACAAAGAGAAGCTCAGGTCATTGAAGAAAGGTCACCCAGCAGTTCCAAAGATCTATTTCCTCCCAAAAGGCCATAAGAGAATAGGGAAGCCCCGGGATGCCCCATTATGACCTACATTGGTTTATTATTAGAGGACACCTCAAGACGCTCTCTTCCTATTTGAGGGACTTTGGATTTTCCTAATATAATAATGGAATAACAAGTACTTGATGGCAGCGATTGATGCAGTCTTCCTTTATACTTCCATTCAGCATTTCCCAACTAATCTATACATGCAGATATTTTTAAAGATCAATGAAATTTTTAAAGATCGAGGAAATTTTGTCTGAACCACAATGTGTTTTTCTTCAATGGTATACACTAATTCCAAAGTCAAGGTATGCCATGAGTACATCATTCGCCCATACATATGCAAACTTAATGATCAGGTGGTAGGAAGCTGAAATAGTGCGGATGAAGCAGAATCAGACAATGTTGGATCATGTGAAGTTATGGATTTGTTTTATTGATGACTTGTTCATTATTTGAAAAGAGATAGGCTAGAATCCTTTAGTGCCACTCTTAATAAAAATGAGTGCAAAATGAAATGAATTTACAATATCAGTGCAGACAGACTGATTTTTGGGACATTGAAATCAAATCAGCACCAAAATCCACCGGAATGCCATATCATGTAACAGCATACTTCATGCAAACAGTGGACATCCAAAGGTCTTAAAGTAGACTGTGCCCTTGGGGAACTGTTATAGACAAGACATAACTGTTTAAAGATGGACAATTTTGAATTACAGGCTTCAGAGATGATTGATTGTATTGAACAAAGGTGCTATCCATCAGAAGAACTTCATAATGCCTCACAGAGAGCAGTAGCTGATAATCAGAAATAAAATATCAAAAGATTATATAGGCACAAGATTCATAATGGATTATATACTGCACATACTGAGCTCAGGGTAAACACTAGAAGAAACTGGAAAGTTCTATGTATGGATGAGCATTTACAAGGGGCTCTAATGGATTATTCTCAGATTACCTATAGGAAGGTTACTGCCTTAGGACACAGAGTCACATGCCTCCAATAAAGTCGATATAATTGAACTGGTTGACTAAGGAAAAGCAGGGAATTTGGAAATGCACTAAATACAAGGCCTGTGAACATGGGATCTTGCAATAGAATGGCCAACAAAGGAAAATTAAGGAGCATATTACATGTGAAGACAACCTTGTAGTTCATGTACTACAATGTAGTTGTGGAAAAAAATATGTAGCATGTACAAAAAATAATGTTAAGCTCAGGATTCTCTAGCATGAACATGTAATTAAAAAGAGGGACTCCTCGTACCCCATAGCTAAAGACTTTTGGGAGAAACATAGTTGTAACCCCAAGGAGTTGGGGTGCAACATATCAGGAAGGATCAGAGAGGAGGCAAAATGTGAGAAGAGTTGAATTAAGATTTATAATACTTATTGTAACTGAGATGACTTTGGGCCATAACCTGGATACAGAACTGCATGTTCATCTGCATGGGTGAACATGATCCAAATAAGACTTATAGGATTCCATTTACTTCCTTTAAATATCAAACCTATCTGAACATTGTGCATCCTAGAATGCCACGATTAGTTGTGAACCAATTTTAAAACAGATTATGCAATCTTTACAAGTGTTTTAAAGATTTTATGAATTTCGATGTGGAGTTCATTTTTAACCATACATGTTCATTATCTTTAGATTTGAATGAATTGTGAATAGTACCTAGTCATGAATTACTTTATATTTTAGAATATGCACTTTATGACTTTAAGTACCACTACATATGTGATGCTGTACTTCCCTGAATACAAATGTATCCTTTTTAGCATTTCCTGCACATGCACTTTGGCATCAGCCAATAATGTTACTGTTAATGTGAGGATAAATGTATGATAAAGCTTAAGTGCCAGACAGATGTATTTTGACTGATTGAATAAGTAAAATGAGTGGTTTAATGAACAAATGAGGCTGTGAAAAAGTGGGTGGATGCACAAGCTAATTAAAGACGAAATAAGCAAAGCAGCGAATGAGTGAGCGCATTAGTGAGTCAATGTGCACAGTAATGATCTCGCAAGCAGAGAATGATCAAGAAACTGAATAAGTGATCGCACATAGCAGAATATTGAATTGTAATCACATGTAGGCCCTTGACATGATAGAAATCCAAGGAGCTTTCTGAAGAGGGGGTTTAGTTAATACATGGGGCTGAGTCCAGTGCTCCATGACTTGGTTTGAATTTACTCATGATATGTTATGTTTTATGTCTTACAGAGGAGGTTTGGGCAGTGAGAGAGAAAGGAAAGCATAGAAAGTGAAAAAAAGGAAAAAGAGCTCGAGAGGGGAGAAAAAAAGAGAGACCAGGAGAGACCTAGAGTGAGTCTCCTGATCTCATCCATCTTTCATGCCCACGTAGTGCTGCAGCTCAATTTTGAGATGCATTCCCAAATTAGGTATGTGGTTCTCAGAGTGGGAAGAGCTGACGGCTGATTCTGAGGATGACTGAATGCATTGGCGGAGCAGCATGATGGCCGGTACTGGACCTGTAAGGCAGAAGAGGAGTGTTGGCACAGTGTGTAGGTCTTAAATACACAAGTTGCCGGTTGAAAGAGTTTGCATTGCTACAGCCTTGTGTACATGCATATACTGGCTGAACTGGAATATGGTTTGCATTAAAAGGAAGTAGTACTGTTGGGCTTGGAGCAGGTACACTTGCAAAGCTATGTGCAAGCCTACGCTCTGTAGCAATAAGGGGAGTTGGAGGTACGTGCAGCATAATTGTGAATGGACTGCAGGGCTGTGCAGAAGTACAGGACACTGCAGATCATGGTAGAGGAGCTTCAGAAAAGCTGATGTAGAGTCTCTAAACAAGAGCGTAAGGAGTGCTGGAGGTCTTGGTGAAGTGCAGCTGCTGATCTTACATGGTACTCCATATAAAGGACTAAAGGATTTGCAAGCTTGAGTGAAATGCACAGACAGTTTTGGGCATAATTCTCAGTACCTGGGGGAGGTGCCCTTCCCCTAATATCTTTAGATATTTGTGATGTAGTAGGAGACAAAATAGTAAGTGAATTCCTGTTAAAAAAGTACCATTTTTCTGCGAAACCCATTCAATATTCTCCAACCATAGAAATAAAGTGGGTAAAATGATAAAACATAAAAACACAAAACCAGACTGAATGCTGCAAAAAATATATGAGGACTGCTCATGGGAAATATTAGCTAGATTGTATTACTCACAAGGAACAGTGAGGTTTTAACCTTTATCATTACAATCTGTGAAATTCATTTGATTATGCAGAGTTTTTTTCTGGCTTTCATACCTTATCGGAAGTGAGACCTCAGGCTGCAGCAGTGTCCAATGATATGTGCATGGTCAAGGCACAAAAAACATCAGCCAGGCAACATTTTAAATGAGGTGGTTTAAAACAGGTGTGCTGCTTCTGCTGCTGTCATGTGGTAGTGTGATGGAGCAGTTTGAGCAAAAACAGAAGGTGCTGTAGAAAGCCAGTGTCTGCCGTCTTCTCACCTACAAGCAAACATTCACCCCTTCAAGGTACAAAATGGCTCCAGTCTACGTGCCACTGGGATATGGATTTTAAAGTCCTGGACTGTTTTACAAATTGCTTTCAGGTGCCGAAGTATAGGTCTTTCAGTTTATCTCATCCAGCACTACAACTCTGAGAAAGTACTCCTCTGCTGATGCTGATATGGGCCTCACATCCTCCATTTGGAGGAAATATTCAGAGTCCTTTAACCACCAAACCTCCACACAACCTGTATTTCTGGACAATATGCATCTTTTAGAACCAAAAACTTTGTCCTTTAAACTTTGAAAATGTTGAGCAGTGGGTTTTGTCTCAAACAAAAGGGTGAACCTTTTGGCCCGGATTTACTTATCATTCACCCAACGTAATACCGCAAGGGAATTTTCTGTGCTGAGTGGCATGAGAGGGCAGAAATGTACCATATCTAGCACACTTCTGCCCCCTCTTTGCACAGGCGCACTGTCTGCAGCCTAGCACCAAAGCAGGCGCTATTGCGTCATGCTGCAAGGTTGCCTGAGTTTCAAATAGGGTAGGTTTTGAGCAGGAAGGGACATCTTCCCGCACAAAAGCGATACTTAAATGCATTTTCCTTTTTCTTTGTGTGTTGAGGAATACACTAAATATACTCTTGATTAGGATTAATGCAATTTGTAGAAAATGTTGTCATCCTCCCCAGCTTCATTGTTGGTAACTTAAAAAAAAAAAATTCTGCTCTTTGTGTGGTAAAGGTAAACACTTCTGGGCCTGCCTGATTTATGCTGTAACCAGATTGTCCTGATATTTTACCAGAGTATCCATTTGTGTTTTAACCTTAGACCTCATAATAAAAGTTGTGTACTTTTTCCTTCACTTTGATGCTAATTTCAGAAAAGCTCAATGGAATCAAAAATCTGAAGACACAATTACTTAAAGAATACCTGAAGGTGATGAACTGAGAAGGCACTTCTGTTCTCCAAATCCAAGCATTCATGTAATCACTTGTTCATTGTTTCTCTGCCTTTGATACTTGCAGTGCTCCTTTACCTGTTGGCTTTTTTGCACTATGATATGTACTGTAATATATGTCTTACACAATGGCTGAGGAGGTGAATGTAACTTGTGTTTAAAAGCTGCAGCATCCTCAATGCAATGACGATTGCAATGGTGAACATGAGCATGCAGCGAACTAATCACGGTTCATGCCATGTGCAACAGAGATTGATGCTAGCAATATATCATATGATGTGGCCCTGGCAGAAATTAAACACTTGCCACTGCCAGGACAGATTTTTGTGTGCATTGGGAGGAAATATCTGTATCTTCAGATAGGCTGGAGATGGACCCTCAAAGCAAAATGAATGGCCCATTTTAAGATGTTGGTGTGCTGGGTCATGTTTAGGTAAAGCAAATAAAATATGCCACGTGTTCCAGAGCACTTGCATGCCTGTAGCCACAGACTGCCTGCTAGATTAGAATCCTTATCCACATGACAAGCAAGCACCTCGCAACTTTGAGGGAAGAACTATTACTAGGAGGCTCAAGTCTACACAGAGCATACCTCATACCTCATGCCAAGACAGCCAATATATATGACTGTCATAGTAAGTATCCTCCATAGAAGAGGTTTTGTCAGAACTTCCTTTAGCCCGAAGGAAGAAAGCATTTTTCTTCCTCTAGACTGTTTCATTTTATCTTGAGAAATCAGTCATGGAGTTTATTGGGGAGCCTAGACATCAACAGCTTTCCCCTGCACTTGTATTCTGAGACTTTTACTTTATAAGTTTGGGCTCAAAATCCCTGATTGCTGTGGCCTGAAACACAAAGACTGAAAGCGTTGTATCCAACACCTGAGTCAGCTGGTCGTTATGATAAAAAAACAAATGCACAACAAGGATAAACAATGTACTTATGAGAAAAAGGGGTGCTATTTAAAGCTTCAGAAATACTCCTTACCCTTTACTCGGCCACAAGACTCATCACTCAGTCCCCTCATCAGCCACTCTAATGATTACACAACTTGGTAATGCTCATGTCCCCTTCCTCAAGAAGTTGAAATCCTAAGGCATCCAGCTGGGACTCAAACCTATGATCAGCACTCAACAGAGCCGCCCATCCCTCCCAGCGCCTTGAGACCCTTGCGGGTGGGTAGCTGCGTATCACCAACCCCTGATTGATTGATTGTTTGATTGATCTGTGTGGTGCACACCAATTTCTGTAACATGTACATTGCTGCTCCCCCCTCAACCGAGTCATCAGAGGTGGTTCAATGATTGAGTTGTTGACTGTAGAACCTGGTTACCTGGGATCTTATCACAACTTCTCTACCAAAGCAAAAGGATGAGATCACGGGGTGTATCAAAAGATCCAAATTTAGGTCGTTTGTACCAGAGGTGACTGCATGCTTATTTTCTGACGTGTCTGAAAGTAACTTATGACCTATATTTATAACAATCATATTATCTCTACTGTTGTCTGATCCATGACTAGAAGTGATCTATTAGGTCCTGTTTTCCCTTGAATAATCCCATTGCTGTGTCAGCCTATAAGATTTGTCAAGCTCTGGTATGTATCACTTGCGAACGTGAAAAAAGTGGCGATGGGCCCAACCGCAAAAAAAAAACAGCGATAAGCTGTGCCAGGCCTGCAATTCACACACGTCAGGCGGGAAAAATCACTGTAAAAGCAGAAAAAAAAACCACAAACAAAACCAAAACAACTGCGAAGCACAATGGAGGTAGCCGGAGCAAGTACAGAGGACAACCAGAACCCCGCAAGTCCCACAGAGGGCCAGCCTGGGACCTCGGGGTCAGGGAAGGGCAAGGAGAAGAAGAAGAGGAAGACGCGGTTCAGTCCGCAGGAAAACAGGATCCTGATAATGGAGGTGACAGAACACCATCAACAACTGTTCGTCACCTCCACTGTGTCATTGGCAACAAAAAATGGAATATGGCAGTCCATCCTGGACAAGGTGAATGCAGTCGGAGTGCTGAGGAGGACAATGGAAGAGCTCAAGAGGCGCTGGAATGATGTGAAGCGCAAAACCAAGCAGAAACTCGGCAACAACCAGAAGGCAGCAATGCAGACTGGAGGTGGGAGTCCAGTACCACAGGAGGAGCTGGATGATACGGAGGAAATGGTGTCCACAGTCATGAGTGTGAAGACGGTGGCAGGAGTTGGGGGACCGGACACTGCTCAACATGACTTGACACAACAGCAACAGGGTGACTAACGACCAGGGACTGGGGGGATGGGGGGAGATGGGCACAATGAAACACAGGCACAATTAAGTATAGCACAGTGCACACCCACAATGACTCTGGATCATGTCCCTGATCCCCTTGGCACACTGCAGCATACCTAGAAACAGCAAGTAGGCCCCTGTCGACTATGTGCCCAGAGGGGGCCCTTCACACACATCACCAATCTCACAACCAACCCATGCACATGTGCCAAACCCAGCAAAGTGGCGTGTCTGTGAGCCACACTGACAATGCAAGTGACACTGCATGACGAATAGCATGGCTGCAGTCAATATATCATGACATGTTGCACGCCACGACACTGAGGTGGCTGAGTGTGGACCACATCCGTAAAGGAGCAGGTCACACTCTGACACATCCAGGAGCACATACAACCCCTGACGTCAACAACACATCTGCGGACAAACCATGCCCCAGAGTCCCAACTCCCACCAAGAGCCCAATTTACCCAAGTATGCAACATCTCAGCACTGTATCAGCACAGAAGTCAAAGGCACACCTCCTGAAAGGGATAAGGGGCAGCAAAATCAGAGCTGCAGGGGCGACTCTCCCAAAATGCAGCACACACACATAACATTCAGAGCACATCAACATTGACAACAATGTGGTACAAACTGCAACACGTTCACAACAGAACAGAGGACACAACTGGTGCCGCTTGTGTGTAGAAACTGGCCAATCACATGTGGCATAGCAGGGAAATGTGAGATGATAATGTACAAGTACAAACACACATCTCTGATGTTGTCGAAATGTCCACTGTCCCGCATCAAATAGGCAACTCCTCCCAAACAGTCACAATGTACATTGTTATGCAGTCTGTATGTAAACTAGTACAATGTGTCAGCATACATGTGAACACAATGTTAAACTGCATCTCCCCTTCACATTGCAGAGGGAGAATCAACACCTCCTGCAGAGCAGACCCAACAACCCAGCACTGATGATGAAGAGGACCTCCCCAAAATCGACACCGACGCCCTCCAAGAGCCCATGGACAGCTTCGGCACCTCACCTCCAGGAGCAGGGCAGCCCAGCTGCATCGAGGAGACCTCACCCCCTGCACAGACCACACAGCAGGAAGCACCCACCACCACGGCTGTCTCCCAGGACCCCCACGAACAACACATGGCCTTCCAACGCCTTGTGTTAGGGTGCCAGGAGAAGATGGCTGATCAGGTGCGGGTGGGGTTCGACCTCATGGCAGCCAAACTAGATGCCATACGTGGGTGTCTAAGTCCCATCAGGGAGCACTTACAGTCCCTAACGGACACCCACAGTCCTCTCCATGCTCTCCAACGATCCATGGCTGACATCGCTGGAGTCCTGACTCTGAGACAAGGACAACTGTCTAGTCAGAGTTGCTCCAGCAATGTCAGCCGGGAGTTGAGACACATGCGGAGGATCATGGAGAACATGGAGAGGATGCAGGCGGAAAGAATGGCTGCCACGGCTGCACACCAGCGAGATGTAGCTGGGTTCTTCCATGCCCTGCAGACCCTCATCATGGCATTGCTGCCACAAGGCCTTGCACGGATGAATGCTGCTGCTACTACTCCATCCACATCTCCGCCCCCTGAAGTGTCAGTGCCTGACAGTGCGGCAGACAATCCACCTCCGGCCCCTGATGTGTCAGTGCCACACAGTGCTGCAGACAAAACCCCACCACCCACATGTGAGGCACATGAGATATCAGAGGACGAAGATGCGGATGATTCTGCCTTAGTGGAAAGAAGGTAGCGGTAGCATTCATCTCCACCGTATGGCCTGTTTCTGCTTGGTTGTGCCCTCTGCATCATCACCTTCCACTGTCCCCCGATACACTCTGCGACACTCACCTGGGACCTCGACATGGACTGCCATATTCTGTTTGGTTACCAATGACACAGCAATCAGACTGCGGCCTGAACTCCTCCTCTACGATGAACTTGTCAATCCCTAAAGGACTCTGGCTGGCCCTCCACGGAGCAACAATGTAAAGTGGGGTTTGCATGGCCCTGTACTGCTCCAGCTCCAACACTCCACCGAATGTGAAAAAAACATTCTAATTCACACAGATGTGTCATGTCTATGTTCAATCAAGTATGGAAGTATGGATGAATGTAGGGGCAGTGATTTCCCCTCACGTCCATGTTGCTAATGTTGTGGGACTTGAGTCACAGGGTGCAACTCTCTGCATCATGGTGGTACATATTTGACTCCAAAAGACGCCCTGTTGTCTTTTCTTGGTCACAAATGACAGCCTTTATGTCATGAATTTGGACACATGCGATTCGCTGCTGAGTGGGATTACGTACTATCTTTGACACCCTGAAATGGCATTTTGAATACGTGACACCATAAACAGCCTCTCTGTACAGAGGTGACACACCCACCATCTAATTGCCATTTGTGAGATTGTTAGCACTAAATGTTGCACTTACACTTGTCAGAGTGATGTGCTTATGCAGAAGAGTGACATGCACACAGGGAATGTGTGTTGTAATGAATGTATTTGCACATGCTGTGCCTGTGGTCCAGTCCCATGATTGCTACGGACAGTCACAATGTGGCGTGCTCATGTGAAGAAATTGTTAATGATTGTGTTCCTTCGGGCTAATCCTGCTGCAGCTGAACTGGGGTGTGGTCCACCTGCCTCATCTTCATCATCATCGTCCGGTGCATCTGGGGATCCATTGGGCATTGGTGCGTACACATATGTTGTGCAACACACAACATGCAATGATCATCTTGCACACTATTTCCGGGCTGTACAGGAGTCTTCCACCTGTGATGTCCAGGCATCTGAAACGTGACTTTAACACACCAAATGAACGCTCCACAATGCTCCTGCTGCGTTTGTGGGCCGCATTTTATTGCCTCTGGGCTTGGGTGTTCGTGTCTCGGAGGGGTATCATCTTCCATGGGCAGAGTGCATATCCTTGATCACCTGTGACAGGGGAGAGAGATATGTGTCAATCGGTGGTTCTGCATTCTGTGTTGGCAGGCTTATTAGTTTAGTGGTGTGTGATGTGTGCGACTTTGGGATTCATGTTTGACATGTATTGCTTGTGGCATATGAGCGGCATCCATGTGTATTACGTTGCCTCACAGCTGCTCCTCACTCCCCCCAAGCCTATTTACTTGTGTGAGCTGCACGGTTGCATCACTTGCACTCCTAAGACACACCATTGTCAT
The DNA here is from genome assembly GCA_963921515.1 of Calotriton arnoldi. Classification (NCBI taxonomy): domain Eukaryota; kingdom Metazoa; phylum Chordata; class Amphibia; order Caudata; family Salamandridae; genus Calotriton; species Calotriton arnoldi. Next base: position 133,591 of record CAWUFW010016131.1, read on the forward strand.
GACTGTCTGCGCATGTCCACAAGCCTGACTACGACACTGTGATATTGGCCGTTGAAGGTGGTCAGCCACGTGCGTGTAGGCCTATGGTCAGGATATGGCGGACACAGAGGCACATGCAGTATTTACTTTGGTGGCCATCCCGGAAGTGAACCATGCCCAGAGCCCCGGGCATTTATTCCCACTCCTACGCTGGACTGGCGTACGCCGGCCCAGCCCACTCTGCTTATGCTTACAGGGGGGGGGGACATAGCTACATGTCCAAGGTCTTCCCCACTGCCTGAGGTGTCATGGTTGCGTCCACTGTCCACAACACTACAAACACCAGCAGTATGTGTCCACATGCACATGTCTGTGCTCTGCATACTGAAGTCTGTCCAGCACATCACCGCCACACTTGGCATTGTGTACATTCTTATTCATGGGTCACTTGCCTCCTTCGCACAGACTTGGTTCCCACCTCTCCCCACATTCTGCAATTGTGTGGCAGAGGTGCCATGACGTGGATGGTTTGTCTACATGGCTGGCCACGGTTACCAGAGTTACTTGTGTTGTTGTGTCTGGTAGATGGGCATACTGTTTGGCATCTTGGGGGTGGTGGCGATGGGTGTTGTGGCCCTCTTGGGTCTCCGAGCTGCATGATCAGTAGCTCCATGACATGTGTGGGTCTTCAGATGTGGCTCTGGGCTGGGCTCCCTTTCATACTGCAGGTTGTCGTCCTGCTTGACACCAGTAAAAGGCAGGTGTTAAATCCCTGCTGCTAACGCGCCTTATCGCCTGTTTTTGGATCGCATCGCAGATCTGGCTGGTCGTTGAGAATATCACGAAGTGGTGTTTTCGTGTGTTTTTGCACGGGAATGCCTACTCTGCATATCATTAGCGTTAGTTGTCACTCTCATCCGTGGCGATGTTTTTTGCGGCAGCTATCGCTGGAAAACTGGCGATATCGGCAGTTTGCACCAGCTTGAGAATAGGGCGGAAGATCTATCACCACTTTTGCGGCGCTGAAGTGCCGATAAATCGGCGATAAGTCCTTGAGAATATGCCCCAATGTTGTGCGTATGAGAACTGTCAGAAAAATGGATAGCTCATAATCTTTGCAGATACAGAAAAAGGGAATGGTGGACTCATACAGAACTCCAAAAATCATCCTCAGCCCACAAGTGGCGCTCTGCTCTGAACCCCGAGGGAATCCACACCTCTCAAAACACCTTTAGAGTGTTGATCCATTTTAAGACTAATTAATTACAGGGAGCCACCTACAACCTGCTAGGAAGAATTAACCTAAAATAGCTTTGCATATGTCTGTACCATTCCCAGCACAAGGGATGACGTCCGTGGGCTTAGAGAGAATGCACAACTCCGCTATATGAGTGAACCAGCCAGAAAAGAGACAAACGTCCATACGTTTTCACTGGTCGCTTGATGTGTGTAGTGCCTGCCACCCACAGACTCCACAACATAAAGATTCCTGGATTTCTTCCTCCTTGCTGAAGTCTGCTGCTGCCCTCCCCTACTGACTAGACCCCAGGAGGCTGCCCCTAACAAGTAACTCTGAGGGGCTGGGGTTTTCCACTTGTTAGAATTGCACATTCAGGAAGTATTCTGTTCAACTGTCAGATATTTTCATAGGATCTCTTTTGCTGAAGTTAACAGTTTCTGTTTTTTCTAAAAAATGAAATGTCTGATAGAAGATTTGTCTCTTTGGATGTCTGTTCTGGAAACGTAACAGAAAGATAGGGCGATATTTATGGCAAAGCAACACAATGCAGCACTGCGTTGTATTACAGGGAAAGGGCAGAACCGCCTAGTCTTTGTGCTGGCGCTGTTTTGGATGCCTAGTGCCAATGTAGCCACCCTTGCACCATGGTGTAAAGGTGCCCGCGTTGCGAACAGGATTGTTTTTGTGCAGGAAGGGACAATCCTGAGAGGCAAATTCCTCTTTGTATGTGCAGTCTCTCACTGCACCCGACTGCAAGGGGATCTCTAATCCCTCCTAAAAGTGCATGTGGATTGAACCTGCACAGATAAACACAGAGCAGCTTTTAATCGGCTGCTCTGTAAATCTCTTGAATGCGCTGCCCTGGGAGCAGCGCGAGTTTGCGGTTGCCCCAAGGGCAGTGCATTCTTCCACATAGGGCGCACTTTCCATGTTTAAACCCGGCACACCTGCTTTATGAAAAGGCGCCCTATCTGTAACACAGGCCCTGGTCTGTTTGTATCTTAACCTCAAATTGATTGTGATTCCATTCAAATAGACCATTCACATTTAATTACACTGATTTTTACACATTTTTGCCATTTGTAGTTTTACACCTTCCAAGCAAAGTTCTGAACCCATAAGCCACAGCCTAGGTTCTGATAAACAAACACTGAATAAGGGTGAAAGGCAGCGCTTTCCTAAAACCACATTATTGACAACCCATGAAAGAGAAAGGGAGAATTTCACTCAATTAAATATATCATGACAAAGATAAAAAAAGCACATTCATTAAGAAAAAGAACTAAAAGTTTTCTGTTCAGTAATTAATGGGTGTAAAGAAGCAAGCAATATCCTGGCCAAAGAGTAAGGTAGGTGATGATAACACTGTCTGACTGAGGACTTGCAACCTCAAACTCAAGGAGGTCACTGGGTATCCCAACAAGGACGACTCTTTGCCTACACAATTATGCTTTACTACATGTGTCCATCCGTATTCTCTGTCATACTGACTTGGGTGTTTATAAAGTGCAGCCTTGTGCTGCATGGAGCATTTTGTTTTCCCTCTCCTACCACCTACACAGGAGCGACAGTGAGTCTCATTTGAAAGCAGGAAGATCTCCAATTTTTGTTACCCAAAAAAGGTCCTGGGTAGCCTCGCCCATGGAAGGCACTTCTTTCGGTGAATCAGACAGGAGTATGCATAATTTGTGAAATTTGCTTTAGTGGAATTACTTAAAATGTTGCGACCAGGCACCTGGCCTTGGTTGGTGAGTTCTGTCAGGTTTCGGTGTTATCCGGTGTCCAGGTTCGGTGTTATCCGGTATCCAGGTTCGGTGTTATCCAGTGTCCAGGGGTTGGCCTCCTAAAGAAAGGATGCCCTTGTGACCAGCGACCCTTAGGCTTGTCCCTACTCACAATAACTTGAACCTTGAGCTCTAGACAAATATATAGGTTTTATTGACAAGATCTGTAATTCAGAATAGCTGGAGAGTCTCAAACAAAGAGACAGAATTGGGGTGAAGCAATGGCTAATTCCAGCAGTTTTTTATCTGCAAGTGGTAAGGAGGGCTCCCTGGATGCATCAGTGCTAGCGCGCCACCACTGGCAGGTAATGCTCTCTCGCATTTGATGTAATTGTATGTCGTAACAGCTCAGCGCAGTGTTTATTTCTAGTAAAAGATTAAATGTGACTCTTTTGGCAAGGATCGCAGATATATGCCTTCAAGTTGGGATTAGTCGGTTGGCCATGAGGCTGCTGCTTCCGCTCCAGGCTGCAGGGTCAGGAAAGGCCATTGTGGAAGCAGACTGTGAACCTTGCACATTATGGGAGAGTAGGCCTTGTGCTCCACTGATGAAGAGTAAAAGAGTAACGGAAAAGGCTGGAGTAGGTATGTGGAAGGATTATCTGAACCAGAGACCTATATCATCATGGAAATAGGCACGTGTGGAAGAGGCCAAACTCAAAAGGCCTGTGGAATCTCCTGAAACCTAGGGAGTGGTCCATACAGGCCAAGTCCTACAAAATATCAGTGACGAATAAGAGGAACACTCACTCAAACAAGGAAAACATCAGGGGAAACCTGTGGGAGGACATTATGGGGCCAATTATGATGCGGCCCATGAAGGCTCAGATTAACTGTTGGAGCCTTCCAGGCTGCATCGTAAAAGGCTGCTCGGTTTACTTTCCGACCACCTCATTATAATGTTGGTGGTCGGAAAGTAAACCAGCTGGTCTTTCCAGCTGGCTACCGACGGGCTCATGGACCCCGTCTGCCAGTCAGAGCCGGCTCGTAATCCCAAAGGGCAGGCCTTTCCGCCCTTGGGTTTACGATGCACTGTTTCCAACGTGAGGCTGTTAAGCTTTACCTGTACTGGTTTATGTTATGTGAGGTTTCTTGCACTGAGTTTCAGAGCACCAGGCAGAAGGATATTTTCCATTGGTTATGCTATTGCCACCTGCAGCAGTGCCTGCATTGGGGTCATTTCTTGCAGTGTGATGTCGTCTTGTGGCCATTTACTGGGGTTAAAAATAAATGTTCCCTTTGGTAAAAACTACAAGAGATGATTTAATCTAGATATGCGACCACATTCATACTCGACACAATTAGCATTCCACTCAGGATGTTTAAAGCACTTACATTCACATAAATAAATATATATAAAAAATCTTTTTAATAAACAAAATGTACAGATTTTAAATCCACATGGACAATTTTATAAAAACTTTAAAAACACATTGATTCCTAGATTAAATTCTTCATATATCTAAGAAGGAGAATTAATCAAGACAATCAAATTTGTCTTACACATGTTAATTTGGACACAATATAGACAGCACAAAGCATGGGTGTAAATTCCCTGTCTAGGACTAGCTACTGACTTTGCCAAATTTAACACAAAAAGACACTAGGCGTCGACCCGTTTTGGTGATACAGTTACAATAGGACCACCTTCTTCAGGACACAACTATTTTCTCCTTAGTAAATAGATCTCATTTCAATCAATAATCACACCGGTGCAGCCGCACTCAGATGGATGTTTCTCCAGATCAAAAGGGAGTAAATAGATCGTGCTTCAAAGATTGCTTTTACAGATGTTGGTGGAATATGAAGTAATTTTTTTGATAGATTTTTTAGGGTTCGGTGAGGATCCAATCCCTCTTGTCCCTTAAGAGTAATTTCAATTTGAGGGTCACTCATGTGTTTTTAATATTTGATAAAAACCGGAACACGTCTCAGTCCCTCGTATAGTATAAGTTGCAGTTCTTAGTGTCCCCCGTCTTGTTGGTACCCGTGGCACGTTTCCGTAGCTTTTTATTCTAACTGAGTCCACTCCTCCCGGTGCTTTCTCTCAGTCGTGCTTCATTTACTGGGGTGCCATAAGGCATATGCCTGCACTGCAGCATTAGCCCTCAAAGGCTCTCGCTTGTGCCTTTGTTTAGAAGTAATGTTTTGCATTGTAGCCTTTTTATAGTGGTGTATTGCCCCAGGGAGATCTCAGACACTTTCGCAGTGGAATGTATGTTGTTAGAAATGGGATTTCTGGTTGGCTAGGGCGTGCGCCTAAGCCAGGCAGAAACCACCACTCTAGTCAGGGCAAGGGAGTTACACACCGAGGATAACCCCTGCTCACCCCCTTGGTAGCTTGGCAGAGCAGTCAGGCTTATCCAAGAGGCAATGTGTAAAGCGTTTGCGCAACACAAACACACAGCAGCAACACACTAGGCACACCACAAAAGAAACTCCACACAAGGTTATATCAAAAATATTATTATTATTATTATTAAATTAAATTTGTAAGGCGCGGCAGCTACCCAAAAAGAGTTTCCCGGCGCCGGAGCGGAGCAGAAGAAAGTAACGCAGCTTAATTAGGTTACTGGTTGAAAAGCCAAGTCTTAAGGGATTTGCGAAATAGTGTGTATACCGTTACGTTTCGAATGGCTATGGGAAGTGAGTTCCATAGTGAGGGACCGAGGTAAGCGAACCATCTACCTCCCATCCGAGACAGTTTGACTCTGGGCACTGAGAAATTCTCTTGATTGGATGAGCGAAGGCACCGGGAAGGCACATAGGGGGTAACCAGAGACTGCAGATATTGTGGGGCAACTCCGGTTTTGATTTTAAACATATAACTCAGGGCTTTGAACTTGATTCGGTTTTCAACCCTGAGCCAATGTAGGTCCCGCAGATGACTAGAGACGGAGGTGGATCTAGGGACTCTGCAGAGTAGTCTCGCCGCAGAGTTCTGCACCATCTGCAGCCTACGAGACACTTCATTGTTGGATCCGAGATAGAGAACGTTACCGTAATCCAGTCTCGAGGTAATAAGAGCCTGGACTACTGTTTTCTGAGTGGACTCAGGCAGCATCCAGATGATCTTTTTTAGCCACCTCAAGATGGTAAAACAAGTTGCGGTTACCTTGACTGCCTGATGGTGCATAGTGAGCGAGTCATCGATGATGACACCTAAGTTGCGGACTTGACTAGAGGGCTGAGGGAGTACTCCCATTTCACCAGGCCAGTGTTGTGGGCCCCAGAGATCTTTGTTTTTGCCAAGAATCAGGACCTCAGTTTTCTCTCCATTAAGCTTAAGGTAATTCTTTTGCATCCATGATGCAATATTACCCAGGCCAAGCTGCAGGGGGGAGGACCCAGCCGCACTTCCCATGGAGAGAGAAAAAATGATCTGGGAGTCGTCAGCATAGGAAAACAGGGACAGCCCTGCCTCTTCCGCGACGTCAGCTAAAGGTCTCACGTATAGGTTGAAGAGTAAAGGGCTAAGAATGGAGCCCTGAGGTACCCCACAGGGTGAAGGATGGGTGTCAGAGCTGGATATAGAGGAAAGGACTTGAAAGGTACGGTTGGCAAGAAAGGAAGCAAGCCAGTTCAAGGCTGGGCCGCTGATGCCTAAAGATCTTAACGTTTTTACTAGTATAATGTGGGATACTGTATCGAAAGCCACGCTCAGGTCAAGCAGAATGAGGGCGACCGTATCACCAGCGTCCAGATGGCGCCGCAGTCTTTCCGTTACCCCCAATAAAGTTGTTTCTGTGGAAAAGCCGGCTCTGAAACCAGATTGTGATGAATGAAGGAGTTTATTGGTTTCGACGAAGTTTGAGAGCTGAAAGTGGATGTGTTTCTCTAAGATTTTGGAAAAGATAGGTAGTAAGGAGATTGGCCGATAATTGGAAGGTAAGTCGGGGTCGGCGTTCGCCTTTTTTAAGAGAGGGATCACCATGGCGTGCTTCCAGTCTTGAGGAACTGTAGCTTCCAGTAGGGAGGTATTTAAAAGGTCCATAATGGCAAGCAGAGATGGTAACTCAAGCTGCTTAAGCACAGAGATAGGCAGGGGGTCCTTAGGTGATCCAGATTTGACACTATCTAAGAGTTTTTTAAAGGAGGCTGCATTTAGTAAGGGCCAGGTATCCAGGTTGTTGGAGTGGGTGCAAGAACCCATATTCTGATCATGATGGGTGGAGTCCGCTACGGGTAGTGCAAGTGCGGTTAGTGGGGGGCTAGTAGAATGCACAGGAGAGAGATTGTCGCATTGAGAGCACGCAATATCCAAGTAAATTTTTTCGACTTTCTGGACGAAAAAGGACGCAAGGTCCTCACATTGACGTTTGTTGAGTGGGGGGGGCCTAGCGAGAGTGGCAGAACCAGCAAGCTCCTTTACCATGCTAAAAAGTGTTTTTGAGCAGTTTAAGGCGTCAGAAATAGTTGTTGAAACATGCTCCGCACGGGCGGATTTACAGAGATTGTGGTAAATTTTTTTGGCCTTTTTATAAATAATTTTAGACTCAGGAGCATAGTTCCTTCTCCATCTACGTTCCAACGCTTTACATTTTGCTTTCTCAATTTTGAGAGTGTCAGTAAACCATGGCGCTGGGGGCGATGATAATGGACCCTTTTTTCCGAAAGGGAAGACAGATGTCTACGGCGTCAAGGAGCCATTTTTGCACAATGTTAGAAAGCGTATTCACCCTATCTTTGGTGATAGGCAAGTTAGAACGCAAAATTTTGTTTAAGGCAGTCCGGTCAAGTTTTTTCCAATCTCTTGTTAATGTCCTTAAAGTAGGAGTAGTGAACACATAGTTGTTAGCGAGTACCAGATTGAACCTGGTAATAAAGTGATCCGACCAACAAAGGGGGAGCGCAGAGGAGCAGCTAATGCTGGGTAGGTTGGAGAGGATAGGGTCAAGTAAGTGACCTGCCTCGTGCGTGGGGCCAGAATTGAGGAAATTTATGTTTAAGCTAGCCAAATCAGAGATGAAATTTGTGCTGATTTTACATGCTGCGTCGTCCAGGTGTAAGTTTAAATCGCCCAAAATTGAGAAATTGGCAGAGCTCATAAGTAGGGGGGTTATAAGGCTAGGAAAAGAAGAGGCCCAATGAGCGGAGGGCCCGGGAGAGCGGTAAACAAGTATTCCAGAGAGGGTGAAATTCGGGGTTAAGGCCAGTTTGAATAATGCTGCTTAACAATTCGTGAATGTTAAAGGCTCGAATTTACACTGGAAATCCTTTTTAAAGATGATGGCTATGCCCCCACCTGTTTTGTAGCACCTATCCTTCCTGACTATAGCGTAGTTACGGGGCAGGGCGGCAGCTACATCTGGGCCGGAACTCTCATGCAGCCATGTTTCCGTGAGGAATAAGGCATCAGGTTGGTCATTGACCAGGAGTTCAAATATGTCAGTTTTATGCTTCGGAAGGGACCGGCAATTGGTGCTAAGGAAGGAGAATTCCTTTAGGGTAGAGGCGACTAATTTATTATTATTTAAATTGCCCTTAGGAGAGGTTGAGGGTCTCTGGGTTGTGTCAAAAGAGAGACCACAACATAGGCAGATATCCTTCCTGTTGCCTAGATGTAATAATGTACAATCAAGGAGGGGGGCAGAACGATAAGCCATTAATTGCCTTGATGAATAAACAAGTCTGTGCGCCCCACTTGGACCAGGGTTCGTGGCCCCTGGTCCCGGTCGGGCGTGGACGGGGGCAGACGGGCTTGCCTTTGGCGCGCCTTTGGCGCGCCCGCTGCGCGCGTCCGCTGCGCGCTCCGTGGTCCATCCGGTTTTAAGGATGATTTTGCGAAGCAAGAGCGCCACCCTCCACCCTACCGGAAGTTCCTCCCTCCACTCAAACGGGAAAGCCTGCGGTGGACCAGGGAGACCGGCTCGGGGGAAATCAGCAAAAGAGCACAGGTATTTCGAAGTTGTGTTTCAAGCACAAATATTTCAATTTTAAAAGCAGTGAGGTGAATACAATCGTCGCGGTTTAAAATGCGTGCAAGTAAAACAAATTAGCACATTAAAAATTCCCAAATTTAAGCATAGGCTGAGTAACAAGAGCTTCAAGCAGCTAGCGCCAAGTAGAACAGCTTACTAATGCCTTTGTATTACTCATAAAACACATTAGAACGTAATCACATATATTCACTGTGCCACCTGGCACTTGGTATGACTTTACAGGGATTATATACACTACAGGGCCAATCGGGCCACTGTCATAACATCACCATGCACAGTTAGAGAAAACAACCAGTAACTACTGGTAAGGGTACACTTAGCATAAACCTAGTAGGCATGAAATATCTTAGCATTACCTAGTAGAGCATGTTATGCAAAACATAATCACATCAGGCCCACCTTAGGCCCAAACCTCATCAGCAGCAGTGCACCGTATCATTATCACTGTACACATTTATAAAATCCTCATCATGGAACATGCTGCCACACGGGGGTACACAGGGCCCCTTCCTGGACTCACCCCAAAATGCTCCTTCCAACACAAGGCCTCCAAACTGGCCCCCTAGCTGCCGATGCAGCAGAAACAATGCCTGCAAATGCAAAAGGGAGGCGGGTGCAACTCACCCTTGTCTCCTTCACTGAAGAATGCCCCCGGTGCTGCGCTAAGTATGCAGCTGCCCGCGATCATGCGGCACAGCTGTGACCATGCGGAAATGTGGAGCAATTCTGCTCATGGGCCTCCGTCAAGGTTTCACCCCGACCTCCTCTCTTTTGTCCAGGCTTCCTGCACACTCACCAGCGTCCCGTGTGAATCGGAAGCCTTGGGACCCCTTCGCGGGGTCGAGTGGCCCGTACTCTGTCTCCCCTGAATAAATGAGAAGGCTGCGGCCCGTGACCCTGCAGCACCGCTGCTTCGCCTTCCAAAGAGAACTGGCTCGGTCAGTCCTCACGTTGGGAGCGGCCCGCCAACTTGCGGTGCTGTCCTTGCTGCAGTGCATGGCCGGGAAATGCTGGTGTAGCCTTGCGCTGCCAGGAATCGGCCGGGGCTGCACTGGCCTCAACAACTCCTCCTTTCGCCTCTCTCTCAGTCGGGCCGCACCCTCAACCAGGCGTAGCTTCTGCCTGGTTTCCGGCGGCAGCTGAGATACGAAGAACACCCACAACCAGGCAACAGCAGCCTGGCTTCCCGTTCGGCGGCTGTGACGGCGCCCGTTGCCCTCATAATAGGAGCCCCCTCCTTGGGCTCAGGCAGCAAAAGTAAAAGCGCTCACCACGCGCTTTCTGTCAATCACCTCTCGGAGTCTAGGCAGTGCTCTTCTCGCGCTGAACGCGCTCCCCAGAAGCAAAGGCACTTAGTCCCCCCTATGAAGGGTGAAACTCCAGCGTGTACCCTGTGCTGAATCCTGAAGTCACACGGGGCAGAGCTGGGCCCAGGCAGGCCAGCTCACAGGGACCTCCAGCAGAGGGGGGGTCCTTCATGGCGGTTCCTCCTGGTGCCCAGCAGTCCTTCAGCAACACAACTCCAAGCAGGTACTAAAAACATGGGGTCACAGCCCCAATATTTATACTACATGTGTCTTTGTTCTGCCCTGGCACAGGGCTTGAGACCCAGTAAAAACCAGTTCTGGGGGCACTTAACAAGTGCACAACAGTCCCCATTGTCAGTGTAGGCTCTGGCCCCAGACACACCACAGGGGGCGGAGCCAGCATTGTGTAAGGCAGGCATAGTCCTATTCAGGGTCAGGTGCTACTCCTCCCACTATTCCAAATGCAGTTCAGGCCTATTCAGCCTAGCGCTGACTCACCCAGCACCTCTGGAGCCACTGCACTGCCCCAGCCCCTGTCATCCAGAGCCAGACATGCAATACACAACAGGCAGGCACAAATACACATAGCACACAGAAATGCCCACTTCTAAAAGTAGCATTTCTAAAATAGTGATAAGTCTGTGAACATCACCACGCAGCATTTATCACCACTATTCCAAACATACCAAACTTGATCACGCTCTCCTCTCATGTCAGGAATTACCACCGAACACATATCAGGGAATACCCAATGCATTCCTATGAGAGGCAGCCTCACAGTAGTGAGAAACCAAATAGGCTGTTTGTCACTACCAGGACATGCCACACAGTTAAGGCACATGTCCTACCTGTTACCTACAGCACACCCTGCCCATAGGGCTAGCTAGGGCCTACCTTAGGGGTGACTGATATGTAGTAAAAGGGGAGTCACAGACGTGGCAACACCTTTATGTGCCATGTCACAGCGGCAGTAAACTGCGCATGCAGGCCCTGCAATGGCAGAGGCCTGAGACAGGTTTGAAAGGCTACTTTGGTGGGTGACGCAAGCAGCGCTGCAAGCCCACCAGTAGCATTTAATTTACTGGCCCTGGGTATATGAGATACCACTTTACTAGGGACTGATAGGTAAATTAAATACGCCAAACAGGTGTAGACCAATCTTACCAAGTTTACCATAGAGAGCACATGCACTTTAACACTGAACACCAGTGATAAAGTGCTCAGAGTCCTAAAACCACTAACACCAGGAAGAAAAAATACCAGGAGGAAGGCAAAAAGTTCTGGGATGACCATGCAAAAAGGGCCAAGTTCAAAATATGTGTTAAGTGTTGGTTGTTGTGAATCAGGGTTGGAGGTGTGCTCTGAGTGCAGCCACGCTGTAGCATCAATTGCGCCTGAGAGTGTCCTGAAAAGTGAGTAGACATAGCCTTGCAGATGCACACACCCATACCATATCATCTTTCAAGCTTTGCAGGAGGACTGAAAGTTAGGGAAGAGTCAGGTCTTAAGTATTTTACCAAGCTTTAAAAAACATAAGAAATAACATCCCAGTAGGATACGGTAGCCCACTTATGAAATCTATCTAAAAGTATAGACACAGACAAACCCATTTACAAGTGGTGCAGAATCTAGAATCTCCTAAAAGGCAAATGTTTTTTCATGCTCATTTTATAAATTTACGGTGAAAGTATTCATATCTATTTCTGTGAGGAGGTGGAATGGGTGGGTTATTGTCACTGCATCCACCGTCTCCCTAATGCCCAGATTTTTCATTTTAAATTTTGAAGATGTGGCATGGGTGATAAAGTGAAGCAGCTGTTACAATCAGGCACATCATAAGCCTTCTATGTTGACAAACACGAGGAGCAAGAACATGATTTTGCAAACGTTTGTGAGATGTTTGCCATATTGTAAAACCTACAAGTAAGAGGATTCAATAGGAGCAACACTCTAATATTCCCGGACATCAATCAATGTTAGGTCACATTAAGTAGAGACAGAGTATAGTAATGTTGAAAAATCTGAAGTAAAAAGAAGAGTATTCCTGTGCCTTACATGGATGAAGGAAGAACCAATGACTGAAATCGAAATCTGCCCTCTCATAATAGGCTGCAAAAGTGCAGTGAGCATGTGAGGCCCCGAAGAAAGATTTTGAGAAGTAAACAGTATTGCCAAAACATGACATTCAGGGCTAGACCATTGAACAATGCAACACATAGTGAAATAGAATGGTTGTAAAATAAGAGTAATTATGAGTGCTTTTAGACAGTACACAAAATAAATAAAACAAATGGAAAAACATGGTTGACAGATTAAATGAGAACAATTGCTAGTTAAATGGCTTCTAATCCCTTTATGATGAGTTTTAATATTTGGTACTTTTGAAGCAGCATTATGAATTTTGTAATAAACAAATAATTGTAAACAAAGCACTAGAAACATGTGTATGTAACTTTTCTTTGACACTGTAAATTGGAATTGCAATTAATCAAATATTATGAGGTTGTTGTGTATTTTTGGGCTCAGGTACCCCACAACACCCATAGGATATAGGGGCCCTTTTTGTGTTCTCATGGAAGGAATATAAGTGGTTATTTGAGGGGAGACAATTTGTTGACAGCTCAGGTTCATTCAAATTGGCCCTATGAACATACCACCAGTGCCTCAAAACCACCAATCACCTTGCATTCACTGAGCAGATTAAAAAATTCAGCTCAACCAAAGATATTGTTTCTATTGTGAAATATTTCACCTCCCTCTTCATCATGTCCACTGCCATCACCCTTCCAAGAATTCTGCTGTCAACTATCCTAATACTTTCCATAAAAAATAAAACATCATATACATCAACTTCGCCCATTGATCGGACCTTTCCATCATCCAAGTCCCGCAATCTTAAAACAGAAAAACCCTAGAAACCACCCTGAACTGTTGGCCAACCATCACCACCATGGACACAACTAACACCATGCTCTCAAGAGCTCTCTCAGAACTGTGCCCACACTACATCTTTACCCCTTCTGCACAGCTCTCACGTCAATACTTAACCTATCTCTCTCCACTGCCACATACCTGGACTCCTGGAAACAGGCATGGTAAGAGGATATCCCACTTTTTCCTCAGGGCCTCTTGCAGGCCTCTGATCATGGCTTTCAGGGTCTTGTTTAACCTCTCAATGAGCCCATTTGTTTGTGGATGGTAAGGGGTGGAGAAGTTATAAGTAACTCCACATTCCTTCCACATTGACTGCATGTAAGCAGACATGACATTTGAGCCCCTGTCAGACACAACTTCCGTGAGAAGACCCACTTGGGTAAAAAGCGCCATCACGGCCTTTGCCACTGCGAGTGCAGTAGTATGCCTCAGAGGGATTGCCACTGGGTACCTAGTTGCCTGATCCACTAGAACCAAGATGAACCTGTTGCCTGATGTAGTCTTGGGATCCATAGGCCCTACAGTGTTGATGTTCACCCTCTGAAAGGGTGTGCCAATGACTGGCAATGGGTTAAGGGGGGCTTTAAGCCTCTGCTCTGACTACACACTAGCCTGTCAGGTCAAATAAGTCCTACAGAACGCATCTGAGGAATTCTTGATTTTTGGCCAATAGAAGTGGTGGACAAGCCTTGCAAATGTCTTATCTTGGCCTAGGTGTCCTGCCAGGGGGATTTTGTGAGCCAGTGCCAGTAGGACGGCCCTGTAGCATTGGAGTACCACTAGGACGCTTGCTGCCCCAACCCCATGAGCCTTAGTCTCACTGTAAAGTAGGATGCCATCCCAGTAAATGCAATGACTCCCAGAGGCATCACCTGCTGCTTGGGTTTCAGCCTGTTGCCTTATGCCCACAAGGTTTGGGTGAGGCCTTTGTGCCCTACAGAACTCCTCCTTGGTGGGTACTCCTTTCACATGCCATCCAGCAATCTCAGGCACCAAGCAGAGCAATGTCCTCTTCAGTGGACTCCGAGGCTGGTTTACCACGCCCTCTGCCTTTCCCCCTCTTAGCAGCTGGCTGGGCCATTGTTCCAGGCTCCAGGCCTGGACCTTGTTGTGGCACAGATCCACTCAGGTAACCCCAACATCTCCATATCAGCCCTGATCTGTACTTCTTCCTAGATAGTGTGCTCAAGGTCATTACCAAGAAAACAGTCCACAAGCATAGCAGGGCTCACTACATCTTTCATAACCCCCCCTACTCAAATGGAACAAGGGCCACTGGCTAGTGACCTTCTCTGTTGTCAGCCACCACAACCTGGTGGAATGCATTAGGGGACAACCTGCTCCGGGGAAACCATGTGACTCCTTACCATAGTCATGCTAGCTTCTAAATCGCTCAGAGCCTCCACACTTTGCCCATTGATTGTGAACCATTGCCTATACTTTGTAGTATTTGATGGCACATGGATCTTTGGAAACTTCTCACTATCACCTAGGGACACTAGGGTAACCCCACTAAACTACCCTCCATTAACAGGGATACATTTCTTCCTCAGAATTACACTAGCCACCCTTGAAATCCCCTTTGACACTACGTCCATAGTCAAAGCACTCATAGCACTTGGGAGTTTCGGGCTGCTGACTTTTGTAAGGGTGTTTTTTCTCCTGGTGTCCAGATTGGGAATGAGAACCAGACCCTTTGCCCTGTGAGTTGTTTTGGGGGCCTGAAGAGAACTTCTTTTTATCTCCTCCCTCCTTCTGGTGGAAACCCTGACCAACCATTATACCAACATAAATAGGCCAGGGCGGAGTTCATGTAGCTGCACTATGCGGAAGTCTGTGAAGTGCAAAAAACTTATACAGCCCTACCTGGAGTTCTGCAAGCGGGCAGAGTTCCTCACCATGCTTGTTTGTGTTACATTTTTCATCATACGCAACACAAAGTGCGTTCTCACGCTGGAATTGCATGCGAACAGCAACATTTATAACACTGGGGCCGGCTTTTTTAATCTTAATCTATTTAATCCTACCCCTTTGAAACTTATCTACCTCTCATTTTTATTACCTTACTCTGTGTCTTTGTGTTTTTGTATTTTACTTTAAACAAAAAAATGGGTGTTTTTGTGTGACTTTTGTACTTTTTTATTTTTTGCTTTACTTCCTTATTTTTTTCATTCCTGTTTCTTCTCTTTCTCCCACCCAGTGCCATGGCAGAGCAGAGGAGTGGCAGTGCCAGGCCCCTGAACCACCCAGGGCCGTAGAACCAGCCGCCTACCATGCAGTTGGGAGCGCCCTGAAAGGGTGCAGCCCGCTCCATTTTTCCCAAGGTGGAGGTTGCTGTACTCATTTTTTACATGCAGCGCCATATCCCCTCTACCCTGGCAGCAGGTCGCAGGCCTGGAAGTGGGTACAACGTCCGGGAGTGTCGGCAGCACTGGGAGAGGGTATGCAAGGCTGTGCATCACAGTTGTGGTGTCCACTGCACCCAACAACAGCTGATACACTGGTGGTCTGATCTCCGAGATGGGGATCAGGACCTGCTTGACCTGCTGGCGAGGAGGTTGCGGGGTCTTAAGTTCATGTTACAAATAATATTATGTGATCATTGATCATTATCTAGACAGGTGCTTGGTGCGACCTAATCGTAATTGTTGACACTCGCTTGGGCTGATTATTCAAGAAGTCATGCAGAAACTCCTCTGTCCTGTCTCTAAGATAGTGGTTATACTATTAGTGAGCAAGCACGTTCTCTGTGCCTTTGTATTTTGTGGCTCATACAGTCCCAACCCCAAGCAATTTCCCAGTGAAGTGTAGTGGTATGCATGCATTTATACATTGAATAAAATGGAGACTCAGGCCCTTATTTATGAAGGGCTTACGCCGCCAATGCTCCACTTTTTTGTGATGCTGCGGCAGTGTAATCAATGCACCATAGTGCACCTTGTTTATAAAGTGACGCATCTAGGTAGATACATCACTTTGCAAGTGCCTGCGCTACATTACACCTGCAATAGGCATAATGTATGCAGGGTGGGCATTCCCACATAAAAAAGACTCGTAGAAGTGACGCAGTGAAATCTATGAGATTTCACTACACAATTTCTATGACTTAACTGCGTCAAATTCTTACACCTGCTTCAAGCAGGCCTAAGGATTGATGTCAGGATTTTCACATGGGACTCGCCCATGGAAATGGCACATTGCTGGAGTTGCATCCGTTTTCTGATACATTCCTGCAATGCATCATTATTGCACCAACAGATACTCCAGGATTCCTGATGTATCTGTTAACTCCTTGCGATATGGAGCGCTGTGGTGTAAATACGGCACATCCATGGTGTCGCAAGGAAGGGGCAATGAAAAGTGAATCATTGGTGTTTTTCCCCAGCGATGCTCCAGTGTTCATAAATGAGACCCATATTGGCCCATCAAAAGGGGTTGAAAAATTTGAGACTGGGTGTTGGACTTGGCCCTTTTTCCCTGAATTTTTCGCTTTTCCCCCTAGCCTTTTTACTTACATGGTGTGTCTGAACTGAAAATAATAAATGCTGTGCAATGGTGTACACACCTTTATTTCCACCATTGTAGAAATGCACCTTTGTAAAATGTTACTTTTAAAATGGACGCCCTTCCTGTCTGCACATGTGCCGGCTGTCTGAGGTGAGTTGGCGGTCTAGTTGTCTGTTTCCCAGCACCCCCAGCTTTTGGAGGGAAGCCTGGCACCCAGGGTGCTCTACACCTCCCCTAAACCAGTTGGGACCGGTTTCCCAGGTAACCTTCCAGAAGCTTCCAGCCCTTTCTGGTAGGTGGGGTGAGGGGGCTGTGCCTCCATGTGCTCAGACTGAGCGTGGACCTGAATGAGAGGGGACACTCTGCCAGGAGGTACCACCACATTGGGCCTGTGTGCTGGCCCCTGTGCCCATCTGCACCCCTCCGCTGTCCACAGGGCCAGTGAGAGCCCTTTACTGGAGTGAAGACTGCTGTGTCAGGAGGAGTGCCACTTTATGGGAGATGACTGCTTCTAGGAGCTGCTGTCCTGTTCTGATGAGTACCCACTGCCTGCTGATCTTGCCCAGTATTGCCTGCCTGCTCTCCTGCCGTCCTAAGCCCAGCACCTGGTGAGCACTATATCTTACTGCCTGCTGCCTAGCACCCTGTGAGCACGTGGTCTGCCCAGGAGAAGAGAGGAGCTGATGCCTGCAGCGCTGTGCTGCTAAAGTGCTATAACTGTGCCACAGGGGAAGAGGAGCGCTTCAACTTTATTTTGTGGGACTTAGCGCTACAACCTTATTCCTGCACCAGGAGAGCGCTGCCTCCAGCCCTGCCTAGGAGAAGAAGGTGCGTGGGTCCTGCAGCGCTGGGCTGCCGGTGTGCCATATTTGCATTGACTGTGCTCTGCTTGCTGCGAGAGCGCTATAACTGTGCCCAGCAGAAGAGGAGCGCTACATTTGAAGTGACTGACCATCCCTGCCTGCTGGCTAGCGCCTGGAGAAAAAGAGCGCTTTATCTTATTGCCCAGGAGGTGAGGAGCTGACATCTACAGCGCTGTGCTGCGAGAGCGCTATATTTCCAGTGACTGTGCCTTCCTGCCTGCTCCCTAGTGCCTCGGGAGTGCTATATTTCATTGCCAATGAAGGGGAGCGCTACCACTTTATGGTGTGGGACCTAGCGCTTTGTGGGCGCTACAACTTAATTTCAGCCCAAGAACTTTCCTGCCGCCTAGCGCCTCGTGAGCGCTATATGTAAATTGCCAAGGAGGAGTCCTGCGGCGGAGGGGGCCCGAGGCACATTGTCGGTGCCTGCCCCTCCGCGCTGCTGACGAGGAGAAGGCTCCGTTGAGTGTGAAGCCAGGAGAGGTCCCAGAAGTGGGACCTGTCGGGGCACATTGGCGGTGCCCGGAGACTGCAGAGACATCCAGAGGGGCCTCAGACTGCCGGTGAGTGGGGCTCAGTCATCCTGTGGTTGGGGGTATGTCGGGGCACATTGTCGGTGCCCGCCCCCGGTGCCAGTATTCTTTGGAGGGCATTGGTTGTGTTTAGAGTCCCATAGGAGGGGGCTCCAATGTGTCCAGTACTTGTTTCCTCCCTCAGCTGCACGACAGAGGCATTTTGGGAAATTCTAGAGGCCCAGAAGAGGGGCTCCACCGTGCCAGTGTTCTTGTGGGCAGATTCCTGTTAGAGCCCGGAGTGGGGCTCCCATCGCTGCATTGTTGGCGCCAGTGCTTGTTGGGTTTACCCAGCTACCCCGCAGGACAGGGGGCAGCTGCCACGCATTGGGGGCATTGGATTACCCAGAAGGGAAAGAGAGAGGAGTGAGGGACCCTCCTACCCTAGCGCACCTTTGTTTTCACCGCCCTTGCAGCCAACCCTGACTGTGTGGGACATAGGGCATTTGAGCCCCCGAGAGAGGCCAGTTGGCCTGGGGCCAGTCTCAGTGTTGTGCTCCCGACTGGGGCGAACTGCGGTTATGCTGGCGAGGCCTATTGCCCCATATGATTTATGGCATAATATGGTTGCATAATGCATTTGTACCTAGGATGCTACTTAAAGCTTTTCCCTCAGGTTTGCAGTGCTGATGGTAGGCCTATTGGGTTCCTGCTGAGGAGGAGCCACATGCTAAATGTGTTTCTATGCCCTATGTTCACATGTTTTATGCCCCAGGCTCAGGATGTGCCTAGTGTGCTTTTATACCTAATGCTAATGATAATGTTTTCCCCGCAGGCTTATATCGTTGGAGTCCTGCCTAATGTTGCATCTATGCTTATGATTATGCCAATGCTAATGGGCATGTTTAATGTGATGTTCACAGGTCTATGCCTACTGTGGTTGTTCCGGCCTAATGCTCTATGTTACTGATAATGTTTTTCCCCTAAGGCTGACTGCTGATGGTTTTGCATTCAATGTTAATGCTTTTTCCCCAATGCCGGACGACGTCTTTATGCCACAGGTGATGCCTCATGGCCTGCAAGCATGTTTTCCTTTCATGTCTGATGCCAATGTGTCCTAATGCTGATGGACTTTACATTTATTCTTTCTTTGTCCTGGTGATGGTTCTGGCAGCGGCCCGATTGGCCCTGCCTTGTAAATAGTCCCCCTGTGAACTGCTACCCGGTGCCGGTTGGCACAGTTATCTGCACCTGTGATAATATCCTAACATGTTCTGCATAATACATATGCTGTTTTTTCCACCTAACCTGGTGTGGTCTCCTTTTGTAGTGTGCCTGGTGTGTCGCCTGTGAGTGTGCTGCGCAGATGCTTTACACATTTCCTCCGGAGTTTGGCCCGCCCGCTCTGCACCACGCAACCCGTTTCTAACATTGGTGCTCAGCGGTGGGATAGGACTTGTGTTTGCGCAGTACCACAGTGACAACGGGTTGCACTGCAAACTGAGCAGTTGAAATAATTACAGATTTGGGGATTATTTTGTTTGATTACCTTTCCTCCTAAAAGGGTCACTGTGGAATTGTGTTTCCCTATTTACTGTATCTGTGTATCTCGCCAAGATGGGGTTACTCTATGATGAGGATGAACTGTGGGAGTACACTGAGGAGGAAGTGATGGATTTCTGCAGAGAAAGGGGATACCAATAGAGGGTGACTTCCGCAGAAAATTGTTCCTCTTCGAGGCCCTAAAAAGGGGGAACCCTTAGAGCCCTGTGGGGACCTTTCCGATTACCCCTCCGCATATTTAAGGGATGGATTTGGTAGAGACCGTGAGGAGGACTCTGATAGTGAGGGGTCCCAGTCCATAACCCTGGAGGGTGGTGACACTGAGGAGGAAGAAGATGACAGGGCGGGGACGCCAGTAGCTAAGGAGGACACCATAGACAGGGAGTCCCGTGCTGGGTCCAGTCCCGGGGGCACTGCCCCACCCCTTTCCCTGTCCCCAGAAGAGTGGGTGGATAGGAGGTAAGAAAGGGATCACCAGCTGGCTTTGGAGAGGCTCAGGTTACAGCATGCCAAGGAGTTAGCGCAGCTGAGGGTGCAAGAGAAAATGCTAGAGACCGAAAGGGTCCTAGCACAGGAAAGGATGGCGGAGGCAGAGAGGTCCTTCGCTAGAGAGAGACTAGCTCAGGAGGGTAGGTTGTCCCCTGAGAGTGGTTTCAGGAGTCTGGATTCACCAGTGAGGGTGGGATCCAGTGGTGGCAGCGAGAGTGAATCCAATGCAGGAAGTCCCACTCCCAGAGCCCGGGAGACGGTGCCTGATTCCCAGGAAGAGGGGGACAGGTTGGAGTTCAAGGGCAGGGGAAAACTGTCCCACCAGTCCTGGGGGGAGTTTGCGGATGTATGTTGGACTGCATTGGAGGATTGGGTGGTGGGTATCGCGGTGAATGATTGGGAAGGGCTGTTCAATGTAGTTATCAAGGAACACGTGCTAAGGAATTGTTTCCCAAGGTTGCGCCACCACCTGTTGCAGTGTGGGCTCTCTGACCCCAGGGAGCTTGCACGGGAGGCAGACCTCTGGGTGAGCGCCAGAGTGTCTGAGGAGGCATTGGGGAGTGATCCTGAAGGGAATGGTGCAGGGCTCTTCCAACCCAGCGAGGTGGGAGAGGTGCAGAATAGCCCAGCTAGGTCCCAGGGTAGTGAGAGGGTTGTAGGGCCTCACGTCCTGTCTACAGGAAGGAGTGAGATGGGGAGGTGTCCCGAGGTGCCCCAACCGCAGTCTCAGGGCCTGGAGAGTTCCATAAGGGAACCCCAGGTTGGGAGCCTAAGCTGTCCCAATAGGCCATCCATGGAAGGGGATCCCCTAGTGTCAGGAGAACCCGGGGTGTCGGTAATCCGAGCTCCAGGGGTTCTGGGGTCTGCTCAGTCACAGGGTTTAGATCCTGGGCTGGGATGCCAGGTTCAGAGACTGCCTGACCTGGAGGGAGGGACACCTGTCATCAGGGTCCCTACCGGTTTGACTTCCAGGGGTACTTCTCTAGGTGGGAGGGTGTGGAACTCTGGAAGGGGGTGCAGAGGGAGGAAGGACTCGCCTCTGGCACCGGCTCAACCACAGGGCTTCGATCCTGGGTTGGGAGGCCCGGTTCAGGTATTGCCTGACCTGGCGGGAGGGACGTCTGTAAGCAGTGTCCCCCCGGAGTTGTCTTCCAGGGGTGCTACTCCAGTTGGGAGGGTGCAGAACTCTGGGAGGGGGTGCAGAGGGAGGGAGGACTTGCCTCTGGCACCGGTTCAACCTAAGGGTTTAGACCCTGGGTTGGGGGATCGGTTTCAGGGCCACGGCCCTGGACGAGTGAGAGAGTGGTGGTCTGAGGGTGCCCCGCATGGGAGGAGAGGGTGGAACCCCAGAAGGAGAGGTAGGGGGAGGAGAGCCTCGCCCCGGACTGCTGGTCAACCTGAGGGTGCGGACCCTAGGTGGGAGGACCAGTGGCAGTTTGGCACTGCACGGAGGAGAAGGAGGGTGGCCGATGGGTACTACGGGCCTGGGGCTACTGCCCCCCACTCTGTGAGACCTCAAGGGCCAGAGACATCTGGACGGCCTTGCGCCTGGTCCTGGCCGCGGACAACTAGGGAGCACCAGTGGGGTGGCTTAGTTGGTCCAGGGAGGTTTGAGAGAGGAACCATCGGGTTCCAGAGTGGCGGAGAACCTGTGGGTGCCACTGCAGTTGCGGGCCTGCATCCACGTTTTCTCGCCCCAAGCAAGGAAGCCCATCAAGGCATTGAGTGGTCTACCCTGGCTTTTGGCTGGGAGGGGTTGTGTTGGACTTGGCCCTTTTTCCCTGAATTTTTCGCTTTTCCCCTAGCCTTTTTACTGACATGGTGTGTCTGAACTGAAAATAATAAATGCTGTGCAATGGTGTACGCACCTTTATTTCCACCATTGTAGAAATGCACCTTTGTAAAATGTTACTTTTAAAATGGACGCCCTTCCTGTCTGCACATGTGCCGCCTGTCTGAGGTGAGTTGGCGGTCTAGTTGTCTGTTTCCCAGCACCCCCAGCTTTTGGAGGGAAGCCTGGCACCCAGGGTGCTCTACACCTCCCCCTAAACCAGTTGGGACCGGTTTCCCAGGGAACCTTCCAGCCCTTTCTGGTAGGTGGGGTGAGGTGGGCTGTGCCTCCATGTGCTCAGACTGAGCGTGGACCTGAATGAGAGGGGACACTCTGCCAGGAGGTACCGCCACATTGGGCCTGTGTGCTGGCCCCTATGCCCATCTGCACCCCTCCGCTGTCCACAGGGCCAGTGAGAGCCCTTTACTGGAGTGAAGACTGCTGTGTCAGGAGGAGTGCCACTTTATGGGAGATGACTGCTTCTAGGAGCTGCTGTCCTGTTCTGATGAGTACCCACTGCCTGCTGATCTTGCCCAGTATTGCCTGCCTGCTCTCCTGCCGTCCTAAGCCCAGCACCTGGTGAGCACTATATCTTACTGCCTGCTGCCTAGCACCCTGTGAGCACGTGGTCTGCCCAGGAGAAGAGAGGAGCTGATGCCTGCAGCGCTGTGCTGCTAAAGTGCTATAACTGTGCCACAGGGGAAGAGGAGCGCTTCAACTTTATTTTGTGGGACTTAGCGCTACAACCTTATTCCTGCACCAGGAGAGCGCTGCCTCCAGCCCTGCCTAGGAGAAGAAGGTGCGTGGGTCCTGCAGCGCTGGAATGCCGGTGTGCCATATTTGCATTGACTGTGCTCTGCTTGCTGCGAGAGCGCTATAACTGTGCCCAGCAGAAGAGGAGCGCTACATTTGAAGTGACTGACCATCCCTGCCTGCTGGCTAGCGCCTGGAGAAAAAGAGCGCTTTATCTTATTGCCCAGGAGGTGAGGAGCTGACATCTACAGCGCTGTGCTGCGAGAGCGCTAAATTTCCAGTGACTGTGCCTTCCTGCCTGCTCCCTAGTGCCTCGGGAGTGCTATATTTCATTGCCAATGAAGGGGAGCGCTACCACTTTATGGTGTGGGACCTAGCGCTTTGTGGGCGCTACAACTTAATTTCAGCCCAAGAACTTTCCTGCCGCCTAGCGCCTCGTGAGCGCTATATGTAAATTGCCAAGGAGGAGTCCTGCGGCGGAGGGGGCCCGAGGCACATTGTCGGTGCCTGCCCCTCCGCGCTGCTGACGAGGAGAAGGCTCCGTTGAGTGTGAAGCCAGGAGAGGTCCCAGAAGTGGGACCTGTCGGGGCACATTGGCGGTGCCCGGAGACTGCAGAGACATCCAGAGGGGCCTCAGACTGCCGGTGAGTGGGGCTCAGTCATCCTGTGGTTGGGGGGTATGTCGGGGCACATTGTCGGTGCCCGCCCCCGGTGCCAGTATTCTTTGGAGGGCATTGGTTGTGTTTAGAGTCCCATAGGAGGGGGGCTCCAATGTGTCCAGTACTTGTTTCCTCCCTCAGCTGCACGACAGAGGCATTTTGGGAAATTCTAGAGGCCCAGAAGAGGGGCTCCACCGTGCCAGTGTTCTTGTGGGCAGATTCCTGTTAGAGCCCGGAGTGGGGCTCCCATCGCTGCATTGTTGGCGCCAGTGCTTGTTGGGTTTACCCAGCTACCCCGCAGGACAGGGGGCAGCTGCCACGCATTGGGGGCATTGGATTACCCAGAAGGGAAAGAGAGAGGAGTGAGGGACCCTCCTACCCTAGCGCACCTTTGTTTTCACCGCCCTTGCAGCCAACCCTGACTGTGTGGGACATAGGGCATTTGAGCCCCCGAGAGAGGCCAGTTGGCCTGGGGCCAGTCTCAGTGTTGTGCTCCCGACTGGGGCGAACTGCGGTTATGCTGGCGAGGCCTATTGCCCCATATGATTTATGGCATAATATGGTTGCATAATGCATTTGTACCTAGGATGCTACTTAAAGCTTTTCCCTCAGGTTTGCAGTGCTGATGGTAGGCCTATTGGGTTCCTGTGGAGGAGGAGCCACATGCTAAATGTGTTTCTATGCCCTATGTTCACATGTTTTATGCCCCAGGCTCAGGATGTGCCTAGTGTGCTTTTATACCTAATGCTAATGATAATGTTTTCCCCCGCAGGCTTATATCGTTGGAGTCCTGCCTAATGTTGCATCTATGCTTATGATTATGCCAATGCTAATGGGCATGTTTAATGTGATGTTCACAGGTCTATGCCTACTGTGGTTGTTCCGGCCTAATGCTCTATGTTACTGATAATGTTTTTCCCCTAAGGCTGACTGCTGATGGTTTTGCATTCAATGTTAATGCTTTTTCCCCAATGCCGGACGACGTCTTTATGCCACAGGTGATGCCTCATGGCCTGCAAGCATGTTTTCCTTTCATGTCTGATGCCAATGTGTCCTAATGCTGATGGACTTTACATTTATTCTTTCTTTGTCCTGGTGATGGTTCTGGCAGCGGCCTGATTGGCCCTGCCTTGTAAATAGTCCCCCCTGTGAACTGCTACCCGGTGCCGGTTGGCACAGTTATCTGCACCTGTGATAATATCCTAACATGTTCTGCATAATACATATGCTGTTTTTTCCACCTAACCTGGTGTGGTCTCCTTTTGTAGTGTGCCTGGTGTGTCGCCTGTGAGTGTGCTGCGCAGATGCTTTACACATTTCCTCCGGAGTTTGGCCCGCCCGCTCTGCACCACGCAACCCGTTTCTAACATTGGTGCTCAGCGGTGGGATAGGACTTGTGTTTGCGCAGTACCACAGTGACAACGGGTTGCACTGCAAACTGAGCAGTTGAAATAATTACAGATTTGGGGATTATTTTGTTTGATTACCTTTCCTCCTAAAAGGGTCACTGTGGAATTGTGTTTCCCTATTTACTGTATCTGTGTATCTCGCCAAGATGGGGTTACTCTATGATGAGGATGAACTGTGGGAGTACACTGAGGAGGAAGTGATGGATTTCTGCAGAGAAAGGGGGATACCAATAGAGGGTGACTTCCGCAGAAAATTGTTCCTCTTCGAGGCCCTAAAAAGGGGGGAACCCTTAGAGCCCTGTGGGCGACCTTTCCGATTACCCCTCCGCATATTTAAGGGATGGATTTGGTAGAGACCGTGAGGAGGACTCTGATAGTGAGGGGTCCCAGTCCATAACCCTGGAGGGTGGTGACACTGAGGAGGAAGAAGATGACAGGGCGGGGACGCCAGTAGCTAAGGAGGACACCATAGACAGGGAGTCCCGTGCTGGGTCCAGTCCCGGGGGCACTGCCCCACCCCTTTCCCTGTCCCCAGAAGAGTGGGTGGATAGGAGGTAAGAAAGGGATCACCAGCTGGCTTTGGAGAGGCTCAGGTTACAGCATGCCAAGGAGTTAGCGCAGCTGAGGGTGCAAGAGAAAATGCTAGAGACCGAAAGGGTCCTAGCACAGGAAAGGATGGCGGAGGCAGAGAGGTCCTTCGCTAGAGAGAGACTAGCTCAGGAGGGTAGGTTGTCCCCTGAGAGTGGTTTCAGGAGTCTGGATTCACCAGTGAGGGTGGGATCCAGTGGTGGCAGCAGAGTGAATCCAATGCAGGAAGTCCCACTCCCAGAGCCCGGGAGACGGTGCCTGATTCCCAGGAAGAGGGGGACAGGTTGGAGTTCAAGGGCAGGGGAAAACTGTCCCACCAGTCCTGGGGGAGTTTGCGGATGTATGTTGGACTGCATTGGAGGATTGGGTGGTGGGTATCGCGGTGAATGATTGGGAAGGGCTGTTCAATGTAGTTATCAAGGAACACGTGCTAAGGAATTGTTTCCCAAGGTTGCGCCACCACCTGTTGCAGTGTGGGCTCTCTGACCCCAGGGAGCTTGCACGGGAGGCAGACCTCTGGGTGAGCGCCAGAGTGTCTGAGGAGGCATTGGGGAGTGATCCTGAAGGGAATGGTGCAGGGCTCTTCCAACCCAGCGAGGTGGGAGAGGTGCAGAATAGCCCAGCTAGGTCCCAGGGTAGTGAGAGGGTTGTAGGGCCTCACGTCCTGTCTACAGGAAGGAGTGAGATGGGGAGGTGTCCCGAGGTGCCCCAACCGCAGTCTCAGGGCCTGGAGAGTTCCATAAGGGAACCCCAGGTTGGGAGCCTAAGCTGTCCCAATAGGCCATCCATGGAAGGGGATCCCCTAGTGTCAGGAGAACCCGGGGTGTCGGTAATCCGAGCTCCAGGGGTTCTGGGGTCTGCTCAGTCACAGGGTTTAGATCCTGGGCTGGGATGCCAGGTTCAGAGACTGCCTGACCTGGAGGGAGGGACACCTGTCATCAGGGTCCCTACCGGTTTGACTTCCAGGGGTACTTCTCTAGGTGGGAGGGTGTGGAACTCTGGAAGGGGGTGCAGAGGGAGGAAGGACTCGCCTCTGGCACCGGCTCAACCACAGGGCTTCGATCCTGGGTTGGGAGGTGTTAGAATTGGGGGTCTCTAGTTGGCACAGGTAGGTACTTGTGACAAATAGGGACCCTCGCCTCTAGTCAGGGTAAAGGGGTACACTCCTAAAATAACCCCTGCTCACCCCCTTGGTAGCTTGGCACGAGCAGACAGGCTTATCTCAGAGGCAGTGTGTAAAGCATTTGTGAACACATACAGTAATCTAGTGACACACTACAGATGGACACCACACAAGGTTTTATATCAAAAATAAGTATTCTTTATATAGTTTTAACACAAGACCATAAACGACAAAAATCCACAATACTGTACTTAAAATGGTAGGTTTAGCTTAGTTCAGTTCAGTTCTTAAGATGCGACACTTTAAGTCAATGTACCTTACGATGCGGGACGCTTCCACAACAAGCAATGTTGCAGCGATGGAAATGCGACAAAGTTCTGGTGCAAAGAAATAAAGACGTCAAGTTCTTCCTGATGCGGCACGCTTCTCCGAGGTTGCGAGAAGTCTCGACTCGATGCGTCAGCTACAGCGGCGACACCCTTGTTCAGCGATGCGACGACAGCGGCTTTGGCGGCGACCCTCTTCTCCGACGTGGCGAGACGCTTCCGCTCGATGCGACAACTGCAGCGGCGACACCCTTGTTTCGTGATGCGACGGCAGCAGCTCCGACGGCGGCACGCTTCTCCGTGGATGCGAGGCGCTTCTCTTGATGCGGTGCAATGCGACAGCTACAGCGGCGACACCCTCCTTCGGAGTTGCGACGGCAGCGGCTGCGACGGCGACACGCTTCTTCCTCGATGCGAGACTCTTCTCTTGATGCGGTGCAATGCGACAGCTACAGCGGCGACACCCTCCTTCGGAGTTGCGACGGCAGCAGCAGCGACGGCGACACGCTTCCTCTTCGTTGCGGGACGCTTCTCTCGATGCGGTGCAATACGACAGCTACAGCGGCGACACCCTCCTTCGGAGTTGCGACGGCAGCAGCAGCGACGGCGACACGCTTCTTCCTCTTGAGTCGCGCTTCCAGCTCCTTGCGACACGCAGTCCCTTCAGAAGGCCCAAAACAGCAGCAGGCACTTCCAAAGGATTCTTGGGGAGCTGGTGGTTGAAGTCTGTTGTCCCTGAGACTTCAGCAGGAGGCAAGCTCTTTTCTCAAGCCCTTGGAGATACTTTACAAGTTGAATAAAAGTGCACACAAAGTCCTTTCTCCTTCCTTTGGCAGTCAGGCAACCACTGCAGGCAGATCCCTCTAGCTTAGGGATAGTCTTCTCCTCAGTTCCTTCTTGGTTCCGCTCCTCAGCAAAGGTTTCTTCTTGTTTTCCCAAAGTGATCTAATTTCCTAGGGGTCTGGGTCCCCTTTTTATACACAGTTTTCCTTTGTTCTCTGAAGGCAGAGAGGCCTCTGCCTAGTCAAAACCAGTTCTGGTCAGTCCTGGAGCACTTTGTTTTTCTGACTCCTTCTTTCCTTTCAGAATGTGGGGCAGGGTGCTCAGCCGCCCGGCAGGAGGTGGAGCCAGCATTGTGGAAGGCAGGCACAGCCCTATTCAGACCCAGGTGCAACTCCTCCCTCCACTCTGGATGCAGATCTTTCTATTCAGCCCTGTGCTGACTCACCCTGTCTCCTGTAGCCACCCCCAGCCCCTGTCACTCAATCTCCAGACAAGGAATACACAACCTAGCAGAGGCAGGCTTGGAAGTTTAGGCAAGAAAATACCCACTTTCTAAAAGTGGTATTTTCAAACACAGAAAGTTAAAACCAACTTTACTAAAAGATGTATTTTATCATTCTGAGTTCAGGCATACTAAATTCGTTTTTCTACCATGTTCCCTGGGTCAGTTCTGACTATAAGGTGTAATAGTCAGTCTGCCCATTCTGGCCTATGGGGAGCAGGTAGCCTTGCAATAGTGAAAAACGAAAATGGCTGTAATTCACTATTAGGACATGCCACACACACCAGGGCATGTCCTACCTTATACTTACAATGCACCCTGCCCTAGGGCCTACTTTAGGGGTGACCAACATGCAGTAAAGGGAAGGTTTAGGGACTGGTAAGTGGGTGTACTCACCAAGTCGACATGGCAGCCCTAGGCTGCACACAGGCTCTGCAATGGCAGGCCTGAGACACATTTTACAAGCCGCTTCTGTGGGTGGCACAACCAGTGCTGCAAGCCCACCAGCGGCATTGGATTTACAAGCCCTGGGCACACACAGTGCACTGTACTAGGGACTGACAAGTAAACCAATCATCCAATCATGGAGTCACTAATCCATAACACAATTTACAATAGGGAGAGCATATGCACTTTAGCACTGATCAGCAGTGGTAAAGTGCCCAGAGTCATAAAACAGCCAACAACAGGTCAGAAAAAATATAGGAGGAAGGCAAAAAGTTTAGGGATGACCGTGCAAAAAGGGCCAAGTCCAACACAACCCCCTTCCAGCCAAAACGCAGGGTAGACCAATCACTACCTTGATGGGCTTCCCTGCTTTGGGCGATAGAACCTGGACCCTGGCCCACAACAGCAGGGGCATACTCCAGTTCTACGCCAATCTGAACCTATTTGGATCCCTCTGTCCATACTCTCAGGGCCCACCAAGCTAATCCATGGGGAACCCTTCTCCTCACCTGTGGACACCACCTGTGCAGCACCTAACCTTAACTTGCTCACAGGTGTGTCCCAACAGACAGCCAGCAAGCCACAGTGGCCACTGACAGTGGTCAGGGATGAGACCCAGGCCTTATGCCTCTCAGGGCTCTCAAACCTCTGTGGCGTCAGAGAGCGGGGGCAGTAGCCCCAGGTGCTTGGCACCCTTTGTCCACTCTCCCTCCTGTCAGGTCAGGTATGACATCCTGGCGCTGACCCACCAGCCCCGGGCCTATACCCGGCGGCTGGACTGGAGACTGGGGTGGGCTTTCCCACACCTGGTCCTCCTCCTTGGGGCTCTGTACCCTCCCACCTGGAGCGGTACCCCCTTCCAGAATTGTCAGGGCACCTGCGGCAGGTGTCCTGCACAATTCGCCCACCAGTTCAGGGGTTCTATCCTGCAACTGGGCGTCCAGGTCAGGGGGACACCCTGAACCTGGTCCTCCAATCTAGGGTCTAAACCCTCCAGTTGAACCGGGGTCAGAGGCGAGGACTCCCTCCCTCTGCACCCCCTTCCAGTGTACTGCCCCCTCCCATCAGGAGCGGTACCCCCTACCAGAATTGTCAGGGCACCTGTGGCAGGTGTCCTGCACAATTCGCCCACCAGTTCAGGGGTTCTATCCTGCAACTGGGATCCCAGCATAGGGTCTGTACCCTTATACTGGGCAGAGGCCAGGGGTGAGGCTGTCCTCTCCCCACCCCCTTATTGGGGTCCTGCACCCTCCCACCTGGAGCGCTGCCCCCAGAAGACAAACTGGTAGGGGCACTGTTAGCAGCTGCCCCTTCCTCCAGGTCAGGGGGACACCCTGAACCTGGCCCTCCAACCCAGGGTCTGTACCCTTAGGCTGGACCTGTGCCTGGCAACCCAGGACTTCCGGGAGGGTACACCAACCCCCCCAAAGGAAACACACTCCTCTAGAGTTGTGTAAGAACCTGCCTGGCGCACCAGGACTTCCTGGGGCGCACGCATGCCCCCCCAGAGGGTAACACATCTCTCAGGTGTTGTGTGACAGTCTGCCTGGCGCAGATCTCCCAACCCCTGTCCGTCTGACAGTGTGTGAAGATCCCCCAGGACAGAAGTGGTGTCACCATGGTCATTCACTGGTGACTCAGCCCTTCTGGCTGGTCCCTGATCCACTGGTTCTTCCACTGGGGACTCTCTCCCCCTCTCACCCCTCACTCTGGACTTCTGCACCCTCCCAAGTGGAGCGGCACTGCCAGACACCAGAAACACGGGAGCTCCATTTACAGACGCTCCAGGTTCTCTAGACACTAGGAGATCCTCCTCAACAGGCGGCCCATCAGGGCAGCCTAGGCTCCCTACCTGGTGTTCCCTTAAAGAACCATCCAGGCTCTGAGACTGGGTTTCGGGCACCTCGGGACACGCAGCCCCACATTCACTCCTTCTCCACTGAGACAGGACGTGAGTCCCTACACCCCTCCCATTACCACGGGACCTAGCTGGGCTACACTGAACCTCTCCCACCACTATGGGTTGGAAGACACCTGAGCCACTCCTCTTAGGGTCACTCCCCAATGCCTCTTCAGACCCTCTGGAATCCACCAAAAGGTCCGCCTCCAATGTGAGCTCCCTGAGGTCAGAGAAGTCACACTCCAACAGGTGTTGGCATAGCTCTGGAAAACAGGGACTTACAATATGCTCTCCCACAATTGGATCACACAGTCCCCCACAGGGGTTAACCAAACTATCCTTCACCTCACCATCCAGTGCCTCGCACACGTACCCCACACCACTCTTCTGAGATTGGCAAGACAGTATCTGACTGTCTCTGTCACTCAACCCACACTCTTCTGGGCGGTCTTCACACTCACATACCAGGACTTCAACCATGGGGGAACCCCTCTCCCTGCACCTCTCATCTAGAGTCAGTAGAGTGTCCCTCCCACCACTAGGACCATGAATCCCTGCGTCAGTTTCCCTATTCCTCTCAGGGACACTGCGCACTACTGGAGCTACCTCATGTCCTTGAACCTCCTGGTGTATGTTAACCCCCTCCTTCAAGTCAGGCGCCACATCTCTGGGTGTGTGCACTACTCTCTCAGCACTGAATAACTTAATTTTGCTGCCACCATCTGAGCTGGACTCCACCTCCAACTCAGCAAAGCTCACTTCCTGAGCTGCCCAAATTTCTTTTTCTTGGGCTAAGGCCCTCTGAGCCTCATCAATCTCTCTCAGCTCTTCGTCAATTTCTCTCAGCTTCTGCTCATAAGCCAGAAGCCAGCTATCTGTTTCTGTTTCTCCCTCACTTCTAGGGAATTCCTCCTCCTCAGACTCAACTGGTAGTGTTGCCTTCCAGCGGGGTAACTCATACTGAAATAGGGATGCCTCTAGATCCTCCCTGGACCTTCTCTTCACAGGCAGCCCTCTTTCCTTGCAAAACACACGTAGCTCCTTCATTGTGTAGATAAACATGTGCCAGAAGTTGAGTTCCATTTTGCAACAACTAACCAGAGTCATGGTATCAAAAATACCTCCAGGAGGACACCATAAAACAGAAAAACAGTATGTGGTCGCGTTTGGTCTGCACTCAATAGTAGTGTTCACCAATCACTGTACATGAATCACAAATGCAAGTCCAGAATCCTCACCGCTGACCACCAATGTTAGAATTGGGGGTCTCTAGTTGGCACAGGTAGGTACTTGTGACAAATAGGGACCCTCGCCTCTAGTCAGGGTAAAGGGGTACACTCCTAAAATAACCCCTGCTCACCCCCTTGGTAGCTTGGCACGAGCAGACAGGCTTATCTCAGAGGCAGTGTGTAAAGCATTTGTGAACACATACAGTAATCTAGTGACACACTACAGATGGACACCACACAAGGTTTTATATCAAAAATAAGTATTCTTTATATAGTTTTAACACAAGACCATAAACGACAAAAATCCACAATACTGTACTTAAAATGGTAGGTTTAGCTTAGTTCAGTTCAGTTCTTAAGATGCGACACTTTAAGTCAATGTACCTTACGATGCGGGACGCTTCCACAACAAGCAATGTTGCAGCGATGGAAATGCGACAAAGTTCTGGTGCAAAGAAATAAAGACGTCAAGTTCTTCCTGATGCGGCACGCTTCTCCGAGGTTGCGAGAAGTCTCGACTCGATGCGTCAGCTACAGCGGCGACACCCTTGTTCAGCGATGCGACGACAGCGGCTTTGGCGGCGACCCTCTTCTCCGACGTGGCGAGACGCTTCCGCTCGATGCGACAACTGCAGCGGCGACACCCTTGTTTCGTGATGCGACGGCAGCAGCTCCGACGGCGGCACGCTTCTCCGTGGATGCGAGGCGCTTCTCTTGATGCGGTGCAATGCGACAGCTACAGCGGCGACACCCTCCTTCGGAGTTGCGACGGCAGCGGCTGCGACGGCGACACGCTTCTTCCTCGATGCGAGACTCTTCTCTTGATGCGGTGCAATGCGACAGCTACAGCGGCGACACCCTCCTTCGGAGTTGCGACGGCAGCAGCAGCGACGGCGACACGCTTCCTCTTCGTTGCGGGACGCTTCTCTCGATGCGGTGCAATACGACAGCTACAGCGGCGACACCCTCCTTCGGAGTTGCGACGGCAGCAGCAGCGACGGCGACACGCTTCTTCCTCTTGAGTCGCGCTTCCAGCTCCTTGCGACACGCAGTCCCTTCAGAAGGCCCAAAACAGCAGCAGGCACTTCCAAAGGATTCTTGGGGAGCTGGTGGTTGAAGTCTGTTGTCCCTGAGACTTCAGCAGGAGGCAAGCTCTTTTCTCAAGCCCTTGGAGATACTTTACAAGTTGAATAAAAGTGCACACAAAGTCCTTTCTCCTTCCTTTGGCAGTCAGGCAACCACTGCAGGCAGATCCCTCTAGCTTAGGGATAGTCTTCTCCTCAGTTCCTTCTTGGTTCCGCTCCTCAGCAAAGGTTTCTTCTTGTTTTCCCAAAGTGATCTAATTTCCTAGGGGTCTGGGTCCCCTTTTTATACACAGTTTTCCTTTGTTCTCTGAAGGCAGAGAGGCCTCTGCCTAGTCAAAACCAGTTCTGGTCAGTCCTGGAGCACTTTGTTTTTCTGACTCCTTCTTTCCTTTCAGAATGTGGGGCAGGGTGCTCAGCCGCCCGGCAGGAGGTGGAGCCAGCATTGTGGAAGGCAGGCACAGCCCTATTCAGACCCAGGTGCAACTCCTCCCTCCACTCTGGATGCAGATCTTTCTATTCAGCCCTGTGCTGACTCACCCTGTCTCCTGTAGCCACCCCCAGCCCCTGTCACTCAATCTCCAGACAAGGAATACACAACCTAGCAGAGGCAGGCTTGGAAGTTTAGGCAAGAAAATACCCACTTTCTAAAAGTGGTATTTTCAAACACAGAATGTTAAAACCAACTTTACTAAAAGATGTATTTTATCATTCTGAGTTCAGGCATACTAAATTCGTTTTTCTACCATGTTCCCTGGGTCAGTTCTGACTATAAGGTGTAATAGTCAGTCTGCCCATTCTGGCCTATGGGGAGCAGGTAGCCTTGCAATAGTGAAAAACGAAAATGGCTGTAATTCACTATTAGGACATGCCACACACACCAGGGCATGTCCTACCTTATACTTACAATGCACCCTGCCCTAGGGCCTACTTTAGGGGTGACCAACATGCAGTAAAGGGAAGGTTTAGGGACTGGTAAGTGGGTGTACTCACCAAGTCGACATGGCAGCCCTAGGCTGCACACAGGCTCTGCAATGGCAGGCCTGAGACACATTTTACAAGCCGCTTCTGTGGGTGGCACAACCAGTGCTGCAAGCCCACCAGCGGCATTGGATTTACAAGCCCTGGGCACACACAGTGCACTGTACTAGGGACTGACAAGTAAACCAATCATCCAATCATGGAGTCACTAATCCATAACACAATTTACAATAGGGAGAGCATATGCACTTTAGCACTGATCAGCAGTGGTAAAGTGCCCAGAGTCATAAAACAGCCAACAACAGGTCAGAAAAAATATAGGAGGAAGGCAAAAAGTTTAGGGATGACCGTGCAAAAAGGGCCAAGTCCAACAGGAGGCCCGGTTCAGGTATTGCCTGACCTGGCGGGAGGGACGTCTGTAAGCAGTGTCCCCCCGGAGTTGTCTTCCAGGGGTGCTACTCCAGTTGGGAGGGTGCAGAACTCTGGGAGGGGGTGCAGAGGGAGGGAGGACTTGCCTCTGGCACCGGTTCAACCTAAGGGTTTAGACCCTGGGTTGGGGGATCGGTTTCAGGGCCACGGCCCTGGACGAGTGAGAGAGTGGTGGTCTGAGGGTGCCCCGCATGGGAGGAGAGGGTGGAACCCCAGAAGGAGAGGTAGGGGAGGAGAGCCTCGCCCCGGACTGCTGGTCAACCTGAGGGTGCGGACCCTAGGTGGGAGGACCAGTGGCAGTTTGGCACTGCACGGAGGAGAAGGAGGGTGGCCGATGGGTACTACGGGCCTGGGGCTACTGCCCCCCACTCTGTGAGACCTCAAGGGCCAGAGACATCTGGACGGCCTTGCGCCTGGTCCTGGCCGCGGACAACTAGGGAGCACCAGTGGGGTGGCTTAGTTGGTCCAGGGAGGTTTGAGAGAGGGAACCATCGGGTTCCAGAGTGGCGGAGAACCTGTGGGTGCCACTGCAGTTGCGGGCCTGCATCCACGTTTTCTCGCCCCAAGCAAGGAAGCCCATCAAGGCATTGAGTGGTCTACCCTGGCTTTTGGCTGGGAGGGGGTTGTGTTGGACTTGGCCCTTTTTCCCTGAATTTTTCGCTTTTCCCCCTAGCCTTTTTACTGACATGGTGTGTCTAAACTGAAAATAATAAATGCTGTGCAATGGTGTACGCACCTTTATTTCCACCATTGTAGAAATGCACCTTTGTAAAATGTTACTTTTAAAATGGACGCCCTTCCTGTCTGCACATGTGCCGCCTGTCTGAGGTGAGTTGGCGGTCTAGTTGTCTGTTTCCCAGCACCCCCAGCTTTTGGAGGGAAGCCTGGCACCCAGGGTGCTCTACACCTCCCCCTAAACCAGTTGGGACCGGTTTCCCAGGGAACCTTCCAGCCCTTTCTGGTAGGTGGGGTGAGGTGGGCTGTGCCTCCATGTGCTCAGACTGAGCGTGGACCTGAATGAGAGGGGACACTCTGCCAGGAGGTACCGCCACATTGGGCCTGTGTGCTGGCCCCTATGCCCATCTGCACCCCTCCGCTGTCCACAGGGCCAGTGAGAGCCCTTTACTGGAGTGAAGACTGCTGTGTCAGGAGGAGTGCCACTTTATGGGAGATGACTGCTTCTAGGAGCTGCTGTCCTGTTCTGATGAGTACCCACTGCCTGCTGATCTTGCCCAGTATTGCCTGCCTGCTCTCCTGCCGTCCTAAGACCAGCACCTGGTGAGCACTATATCTTACTGCCAGCTGCCTGCTGCCTAGAACCATGTGAGCACGTGGTCTGCCCAGGAGAAGAGAGGAGCTGATGCCTGCAGCGCTGTGCTGCTAAAGTGCTATAACTGTGCCACAGGGGAAGAGGATCGCTGCAACTTTATTTTGTGGGACTTAGCGCTACAACCTTATTCCTGCACCAGGAGAGCGCTGCCTCCAGCCCTGCCCAGGAGAAGAAGGTGCGTGGGTCCTGCAGCGCTGGGCTGCCGGAGTGTCATATTTGCATTGACTGTGCTCTGCTTGCTGCGAGAGCGCTATAACTGTGCCCAGCAGAAGAGG
The DNA here is from genome assembly GCA_963921515.1 of Calotriton arnoldi. Lineage (NCBI taxonomy): Eukaryota > Metazoa > Chordata > Amphibia > Caudata > Salamandridae > Calotriton > Calotriton arnoldi. Next base: position 169,358 of record CAWUFW010016131.1, read on the forward strand.
AGCGCTACATTTGAAGTGACTGACCATCCCTGCCTGCTGGCTAGCGCCTGGAGAAGAAGAGCGCTTTATCTTATTGCCCAGGAGGTGAGGAGCTGACATCTGCAGCGCTGTGCTGCGAGAGCGCTATATTTCCAGTGACTGTGCCTTACTGCCTGCTCCCTAGCGCCTCGGGAGGGCTATATTTCATTGCCAGTGAAGGGGAGCGCTACCACTTTATGGTGTGGGACCTAGCACTTTGTGGGCGCTACAACTTAATTTCAGCCCAAGAACTTTCCTGCCGCCTAGCGCCTCGTGAGCGCTATATGTAAATTGCCAAGGAGGAGTCCTGCGGCGGAGGGGGCCCGAGGCACATTGTCGGTGCCTGCCCCTCCGCACTGCTGACGAGGAGAAGGCTCCGCTGAGGGTGAAGCCAAAAGAAGTCCCAGAAGAGGGACCTGTCGGGGCACATTGCCGGTGCCCGGAGACTGCAGAGACATCCAGAGGGGCCTCAGACTGCCGGTGAGTGGGGCTCAGTCATCCTGTGGTTGGGGGGTATGTCGGGGCACATTGTCGGTGCCCGCCCCCAGTGCCAGTATTCTTTGGAGGGCATTGGTTGTGTTTAGAGTCCCATAGGAGGGAGGCTCCAACGTGTCCAGTACTTGTTTCCTCCCTCAGCTGCATGACAGAGGCATTTTGGGAAATTCTAGAGTCCCAGAAGAGGGCTCCACCGTGCCAGTGTTCTTGTGGGCAGATTCCTGTTAGAGCCCGGAGTGGGGCTCCCATCGCTGCATTGTTGGTGCCAGTGCTTGTTGGGTTTACCCAGCTACCCCGCAGGACAGGGGGCAGCTGCCATGCATTGGGGGCATTTGATTACCCAGAAGGGAAAGAGAGAGGAGTGAGGGACCCTCCTACCCTAGCGCACCTTTGTTTTCGCCGCCCTTGCAGCCAACCCTGACTGTGTGGGACATAGGGCATTTGAGCCCCAGAGAGAGGCCAGTTGGCCTGGGGCCAGTCTCAGTGTTGTGCCCCCGACTGGGGCGAACTGCGGTTATGCTGGCGACGCCTATTGCCCCATATGATTTATGGCATAATATGGTTGCATAATGTATTTGTACCTAGGATGCTACTTAAAGCTTTTCCCTCAGGTTTGCAGTGTTCTATGTTCACATGTTTTATGCCCCAGGCTCAGGATGTGCCTAGTGTGCTTTTATACCTAATGCTAATGATAATGTTTTCCCCCGCAGGCTTATATCGTTGGAGTCCTGCCTAATGTTGCATCTATGCTTATGATTATGCCAATGCCAATGGGCATGTTTAATGTGATGTTCACAGGTCTATGCCTACTGTGGTTGTTCCGGCCTAATGCTCTATGTTACTGATAATGTTTTTCCCCTAAGGCTGACTGCTGATGGTTTTGCATTCAATGTTAATGCTTTTTCCCCAATGCCGGACAACATCTTTATGCCTCAGGTGACGCCTCATGGCCTGCAAGCATGTTTTCCTTTCAGGTCTGATGCCAATGTGTCCTAATGCTGATGGACTTTACATTTATTCTTTCTTTGTCCTGGTGATGGTTCTGGCAGCGGCCCGATTGGCCCTGCCTTGTAAATAGTCCCCCCTGTGAACTGCTACCCGGTGCTGGTTGGCACAGTTATCTGCACCTGTGATAATATCCTAACATGTTCTGCATAATACATATGCTGTTTTTTCCACCTAACCTGGTGTGGTCTCCTTTTGTAGTGTGCCTGGTGTGTCGCCTGTGAGTGTGCTGCGCAGATGCTTTACACATTTCCTCCGGAGTTTGGCCCGCCCGCTCTGCACCACGCTACCCGTTTCTAACACTGGGAGAATGAGTTGAGAAGCAAAGATGATTTGTTGCAATTTATTATTAGTAGTTCCAAACTGTAGTTTAGGAAATTTAGACTAGGATTCGAATATCAGGAATATGTCTTCGATACTAATAGGAGAGGAGATCTGATTTAGAAAAGTTCACTGGTACTGCATTTACCTCTCCCTTTCAAAATATTTTTGGGGCAATTATTAACTGTACCACTACTTTTATTTTGTTTATTTCTTACATCAGCATCCAGGGGCAAGAGGGATACCACTGAGGTGGGTGAGGGAGCTGGAGGTGCCCCACGAGTGCCGCTGGAGTTGTTATTATTATTGTTATTATTATTATTATTATTAATAATATTATTAATATTATTTCCCTAACTTTTACTGTGCCATATTTAGAATATTTTTCCTTTTTACTGTGCCTGTCTCCTAATTTGTTTCCAACTCATCTTCATTCTGTTTCCTAAATCCTCCCTAAACCTGGATTATCACATCTACCAATTACATATATTTCAAGTTTCTGTTCTTGACTTTAAACTGTCTGTGCTAGTCTGTCAGTAGCTTCCTGTTTCTGCTTTGTCAATATACTCAGTGAGCTTTCCCTCTCTCCTCATATATCTTGTGGTCAGGTGGCCATCTAAGACTCAGAGAACCCATTTTAGGTAAGGAACTCTGCTGTGAAGATTGCACGCCCAAGTAAAGTATCCTATGCATTTTTGTTGGGAAGGCTTTCTTTTTCCTGCTTAAAGAGTAAAACAAGAGAGTGGCCATGATCATGGTGGACCCCCCCAGTGTGGTGTTTGTATTATATCATATAGTATAGTATTCCAGCAATTACTTGATGACAGTGGAGCATAGCAGGAAGTATGAGGAGGACGGCCCCATTGCATTTGCCAACCAAGACCATATGTCCTTCATTGACAAACTATTATTGCACCCCTTTATTGCGCTTCAATAACTCAGATTCATCATAGCTCTGGCCCTCCATTACAAAACATTTTTGGTTGGCTTGACTTCCTGGCTTTTTAAACATTGCCAACCAACAAAATGCCCAAAGTGATATTTAGAATTTATGATAGAACATACAGTAACCAAACTGTAGTGATATTTTGTGGTTGTATTTTGCTTAAAAAAATAATAGGGGAGGCATAACTATCAGGCACCTAAATTGTGTAATGTTTTTTCTAGCCACACAGACCATCAGTGCGGGACCAGCAGTGAGAGCACTAGCAAGGGGGACACGGCAAAGGTCAATGAGGGGGGAGTCCCAGCTGCAGCAGGGTTGGGCAGTGGTAAGTCACATTGCTTCATTATTGACAAATAGTCATATACTCACTGCTAGGGCATTGCCATTGATTTGTGAACACCCTGCTTTAGCAGATACAGTGGGATGTGAATAGGTATGGCCTCGTGTATCTGCAACTCAGCAGACAGAGGTTCATAAATGAACTTTAACAATGATGGGATGATGGGATAGGGAAAACAGGATGGAAGGAGAAATGATGGGTAAACTGTATGTAATATTAGTGAAAGGATGCATGGGTGAAAGGATGCATATAGGTGGGTGATGATAGGAATCTGCATGGCTGAATGAAGGATGGATGAAAGGGTATATGGGTGAAAGGATGCCTGCCAGGGCGTGTGAAAGCATATAGGTGAAAAGATGACTGTCTGGGTGGGTGAAATAATGCTCAGGTGTGTTAAAGGCAAAGCAGGGTGGGTTAATGGGTGAAAGGATGCATGGGTGGGTAAATGGATGCTGGTGAAAGCCAGGTTCGTGGTGAGCTGTGTTTGGATGGATTGATTGATTGATTGGGTATATATGGATTAATGGGTTTCTATGGTGAAAGACTGGATGAGAGATTATAAAGCTTAAATGGTGCATATCAAAAGCAAGGTTGAAGATTAAGAATACTAGAAGAACAATGCAATGATGAATGGATAATGGCTTGACTTTTGTGGATGGGATTGTCTGGTACAAATGTGCCAAAGCTATATCCCGTTCCTTAATCCTTTCCCTGTACTGCAGTACATGACTTTCCTATCAACTACTTATGGCAGATAGGATGTCCACATGATTGATTAATTTTATATGTGACGTGTATCATTCATAACATTTGTCTGCCTTGTAGTCAGGGTAAAATTGAACAGCATTTTGCAGAAGAACAGGGCCATTGGAATAAGATAAATGTTTATGATGGCTGCCCCAGCTGCAGGCTGCAGAGTCTAGCAAAGTACAACTAAAGACTACAACAAGGGTGCCAACTGAGGCATCCCTCCATTAATTATTTTTAGCACAAAAAGAGAGAGAATACCTGTATTCCATAGTACATAATGCCGTCCTCATTAATGAGAGGTAATTTATTTTATATTTTCCACACAGAGGGGTCGATTCCGATTCGGGCCGGAAATTTCTCCGACCGAGCCGGACCCGGAGAGATTTCCGACCGAATCGGACCCGTGCAGTCCGACCGAACGAGTACGATGCGTCCGTATGTTATCGGACTCGAGTCGGTCGGACTCCCATTGATGTCAATGGGAGCCGGTCGTACAACGCGTATGCGGGCTCCCATTGACTCAATGGGAGCGAGTCGGACAAGGGCGCCCCCTACAGCGGGTACGCGGCGAGCGACTCGCGCCGTACATGCACAGGTAGGGGGACCCATGGGTCCCCCTGTGTGCGACTCGCGCGGCTACGCGTACAGGGGGGTCCGACACGGACCCCCAAAGTACGGCTCCGACAGCTCTTACGAGCCGGAGTGCGCGGCTCGGTCGGACTGCTCGCGGCGCGCATCGTACTTACCCGGCCGGGAAACGTCTCCATTGTGCGGTGCGAGTCGAGTCCGAGCGAGTCGGTCGGAGCGGTTCGAGCCGGGAGCGAGTCGGTCGGAGCGGTCGGGACGCCCGGACGAGTCGGTCGGCGATTTCGCATCGTACTCGCTCGGCCGGACCCGCGTATGGTTCGGTCGGGAAACAGGGCTCCGAATCGGATCCGGTAAAGCCGAATCCGATTCGGAGCCCTACCGGCCGAGATCGGAATCGGCCCCAAAGTGTCTTTTCAGGTACTTAGTTTTTACTAGCAAATCATTTAAAATAAAAAAATAGAAGAAAAAAGAAAAAAGAAAAATAATTTAAACTGTTGTGCTGCTGTGTTTATTCTGTCTTAATTACTTTCAGTCAGTTAGTGCATTTGCTATTTGCCTATCATTTTATGAGAGGCATGTGCGCATAATGGTTGTGACTTTAATCAAATCAAATCAAATGGCCCTAGGGGACCATCAATGTACTGCTACTGTGCCACCCACTACTTCTTTTTAAACAAGTTTTTTTGCACATAGCCTTGTTTACAATTTGTCTTTTTTATTTCTAGCTACTCCTGGTCATCATCATCCATCTCACCAGTATGTAGCAGCCCGGCTGTGGCAGCAGAAGCTGAAGATTAGGGCCAAGTACCAGCAGTTGGTGGCCCTGGAGGAAAGACAGCTGCCCAGGGCCCCAGCCAGGCCCCGGCACCAGTGCCTCCAGCCTCTCAACATAGGCAGCGTAGTCCACTGGCAGCCACCAGCTAACAATCCTTCACTGCTGTACCCCGTCCAGAGCGCAATTTCAAATGCAACGTCCTTTTGAGGTAGTCGTGGATGGAAGCCTGGCAGAGACAGATGGCGAGGCACCTAACAGAGCTCCTGAGCCTGGCCCGCCGTGACTAGTAGGGCCCTCTTTTGCCCTTTTTTAAAACTTTTGTTTTGGTGGGTGGGACTTGTTGTTGTGACCTGGGTGGAGAGGGTGGGAATGTGGGAGCTGGGGCCCAGCATTTATAGTTTGGACTTTAGATTTGTTTGGACAATGATGGACATTTTGGTTGGAGACGAAAATTTGCTTGGGGAGACGGGTGGGCCAGTTGTTGTGTGGTTTGAAGGAGTGGGTTTTTATTGTTTGAGCTAATAAATATGTATGTTATATTATTTATGCCTCAAATCTTTTTGGGGGTGTTTTACTTTTGACTGCTGCCTTTTAGCGCAAACTGTTTTTAAAATTTGCTGATAGTGTATAACAACAATTAGGTATGCACCATATGGTACCCTTGTCCTACTACTTTTCTAGTCTCTGCAGTATGCAACAATATTGACCACTAAGGGGGGTGTTGCCAATGCCTACAACTTAGTAAAACAACAGTAGTTCCCTTACTGAATAGATGAAGCGAGGGCCGCAGGGTTTCCCGTGGTGCCATGGTGGTGGTGGTAGTAGTAGCAGGCTTGTGCACTAACAGTAAAGGAATCAGAAGTGAGCCCACTCTCACCTAGCTGAACTCCAACTGTAGGATTTAAATGAGAAGGATTATTCATCGCAGGCAACAAAATTGAAAATAAAAACTGAGTTAGTGGGTTATATATTATTATATCATATCTTTACAAACAATTGAAACCAGTGTACACAGCAAAGAATACCTGATAGTGAAAATATAGCAACCAATGTGCATCTGCTGCATTCATCTTGGATTTCCGTAAAATCTTCTGTGCCTGGCTGATGCGGTCCAGTAAGGTACGCATGAATGTTATGGTGCTTTCGCCTTTTGTGCAGGAGAAGAGAAGGCCTGCAGATTGAAAAATTAAAATGATACTGTAGAATCAAGGAGAAGGACAGAAGGTAAACTTCACAAGGAGTACACCAAGAAGACTCAGTCTAGAGGCAGAGCAAGAGAGAATAGTTATTTGCAATCATTAATTTTTGACTGGTGTGCAATCAATTAGGTGAGAGCAATTACAACAACCAAGTATAATCTCAGACAAGTGGCTGAGTGTATCGGGCTGATCAAACTCACAACTGTCTCGATCATCATCATAAATAATATGCAGCGTAGAGCATACATAATGTGATGATCACCACATGTCTGTCTTCAGTTACTTACAGCAACATGCAGGCCCCCACGCAACTACCATATGTTTTTAAAATTTAACCAGCCAGCACACACACTCAGCAACATCAATGCATTTCCAAAATCAAGTAAAATCAACACACCTCTCACCAGTCCACAGCGTTGAATAGGCATCTTAGAGTCATCACCATGTTGGTTTGTGTGAAGTCACTCTGTGAGTGCATCCATCATCCTCCTGACTCAGAGTAACGAATATGTATACCATTGTCCTTGGCAACAAATCCATTGTTAAGCCCTCTTGGTCACAGCCATTCAAAGACCGTGTTGGTAAAGTAATCCAAGATGTTTGTAGCTGTATGGGATTTCTCCAAGGCAAACATGGCTACTGTTGTATGCTTCCAAACGCCATTAACAATTTCAGCAGTATCAACACCAAAATGATGTTTCAATTCAGCAGACACCACAAAAAACAGTGGTTCCGTGCACCCATGACTATTACTGGGCCTACTGGCTGGAAGGCCCATTGGTAGACTAGGCCAATAGTGAACTAATCGAATAGTGCAAAACTATAAAAAAATGAAGAAAATGTACTAAACTGTTCAACATTTTCCCTTTACAAAAGAAGACAAATTGCATGCCAAAAAAACTAGGCCCCTACTGTAACTGCAGGCCAATTCTGTAAAAATACAAATAAATCCTGGTGCATGCCCTTTATGAAACAAACAACACCCTTATACACAGTTTTTAAACTTACTTGTGAAATCTCAAATACAAAGACCTTAAATCCAATGTATGCACAGCCCATAAAGTGATCCTTCCAGCTCCAAATCCAAATGAAAAATGACCAGGAGATGGACAAAGCACTGGGAGGAGCCTGCTGGACAGGAACAGGAAGTTGGAGACGCTTGGGCACTTCCTTCCTGTTGTAAAAAAAAAAAGGAAAAAAATTAACTTCTGGCACAAAAAACAACGCAAACGGTCAATTTGAGTAGTTTTTTAACTCCAAATTGTCCCTTTAAGGAGATTTATCGCTTCTCAAGAGGAAAATCTTCCCCAGGTTGCAGCTGTGTTCGATCGCGCTCACTCGTAATCGTGTACTTGGCAAATGAAGCACCGGAAGAAGCTTGCGCAGCCTAATACATGTTATCGGCTGCAAAATCGCGCTGTTGCTTAAGGATGGCTGGCAAATCTCGAGGTGCTCGTGAACTGCTACAAAATATTGTGGGCGATCGCGAGTGTCAAGCAAGTCACTCCCATATGGGCTATAAGAAATTACATGCTTGGCAACAAAAAAAAACTCTGCTTCATTGCAGAGTGTGTAGTGTATTGGTAACTCCGCGTTCTCCACAGAATGTGGAGTTGGTGAATTCCACAAACTCTGCGAATAAAGCGGAGTTTTACACCCAGGCCTACTTTAGACCCAGGGATGCTCCAGACATTTAGACTGGATTAAAGGACAAGTTTGTGCAAACTTTTTGCCTAAAGAATGACTATACATTTGTTCATAAATATGAAATTGCTTTAACCAGATAATCTTAGTACCTAATGGAATTGGAAACTTAGAGACTAGATTCCTTTGACCATTAAACTGGGTGAGCTTATGAAGCATTTTCCTAATAATAAAAAAAGGCAATCTTGGACAGGAAAACTGTGCTCAGAAAATTATTGTTAGAAATTGTCAACTCATTGATTTACAATATCCGGAAGTGGGAAAAGCAGTTTATAAAAAATATCTAGGTTTTGTAGATTCCACAGGAGGAAGGCAAACTTGAGATGATAAGTGGGAATAAGCCCAGATTGTCTCATTAAATGGGTTATAAAATTAGTGAATCTGAATTATAGATTATTGATCTGATGTATGAAGATTACATTCACCGAAAGGGATTGCAAATAGTGCACTGACTTTTTGCAACTGGAAACTGATTTTGCAAACCATTATATGATGATATAGATGATATAGTTTATAAAGCGCTAGAATACCGAGGCGTCTTGGCGCTGGGAGGTGAGAAAAGAGAAGGACTGCTTACAACTGTACCGACCGTTTTAGACCATGGGGAACAGCCATGTTTTTAGCAGTTTCCTGAACATAAGCCTGTTTGGTTGCAGTCTCACAGAGGTCGGTAGTTGGTTCCATAACCTGACTGCACAGCGTGATAGACTCCTCCCTCCCCATCTGGCTCTACAGATTTTGGTGCTACAGATACGACCCGTATTTGAGGATCTGAGGCTTCTGGTAGGACTATACCAGTAGAAGAATTTGCAGAAGTCAGCTGCCCCACCGCCATATAGTGTCTTGTGAACCAGGCATAGGGCTTTAAAATCTATTCGCTGTTGTATCGGGAGCCAATGCAATGACCTAATGGCAGCAGAGGTAGAGTGGCCTTTTGGAATATTTAATAGTAGCCGAGCAGCAGCATTTTGTATTGATTGCAATTTAGCCTTCTGCGCCTTGTCAATGCCAATGAATAGTGCATTGCAATATTCTAGGCGTGATAGGACAAGGGCCACTACCACAGTTTTTCTTAGCTCCTGGGGAATGAAGGGGAACACCTTTCGAAGAAGCTTCAATACAAAGAAACAGGAGGAGGTTACACGGTTTATCTAGGCCGAAAAACTAAGGGGCATATTATCAACGGCCAGCGATAATTATCGCTGGCCGTTCACAGCGTGAGAATAGTTATCGCCGGCTACCGCAGATAATTATCGCCATGCTAGCGCTGTATTAACAACGCATAGCGCAATGGCGATAATTATTCCTGCGATAGCTTGTTTTCCATGGAACATCGCTGGTTTTCCAGCGACGTTCCATGGAAAACGGCGATAACCTTGCTGATACGACCCTGTGGTCGTATCAGCAGAATCCATCTCCCATGAAAAGTATGCTTAAGTCAGGAATTTAACAGACGTTAAATTCCTGAGTTAAAGCTGAGGTAGCGCGATTTCTTTTATCGCTGCACTCTCCTTGTTAATATCGCGAAGCTGCCTTCGCGATATTAACTTGTGTTGTTTTCACAGCCACGCCTTCTTTGCATCTCATTAGCGATGCAAGGCGACTTAATCCCCCTAAAGGAAATTACCCTAGAGCTGGGCATTGTGCCCAGTTGGGCTGCTTTCCAATTCTTGACAATTTAACAAGTCTCTTTAATATGTAAAGCTACATTCGGCTGTCTTGGCTCTGTTTTATATGAATAGCCTTTTAAGGCCGAGAAGGAAGGACCTCAATGGTACCTGCGGGTTATAGTATAACAGGAAGGCAGAACTGTTATAACTTGGAGGGTCTCCCTTCCTACCAATCATGCAGTTCTACCTCACTAAGTGCAGCAGAACTGCTGATTGACTGCCAGTGCAGCCAATGATAGCTCTGCAGCAGTCAATGGAAGGCAGAAGCCCATCCACCCTAATGGTGGCACTTCTCTTGATGCATCGTTTCCATGCCCTGGAACGCCATGCGAGGTAGGAAAATAAACAAGGTTCCCACGCACAGGGAGAGAACTCTCTACAACCTGGACTATTATTTTCACTTTCTCTGCAGCATATCCAACTTTTCTCTGAAAAAGAACAAACATGCTGGCAGGCCTAAAAACATGGCACACTGCTTAAGGTTCATCTTTTCCGAATGTTCCTCTACTGCACTGTCGCATTTTCTGTCAGCCTAGAGATACCACCCAAGCTGTCATGGATCCCTCAATATGGCAGGCCTTCCTCCACCTGGGTTGTGGGGGTGATGGCCCCCCACAACCTAGAGGGCGGGCAGGTGATCCAGCTCAGCCTAATTGACCTGTATATATGTTTGCACTTATATCTTTTCATACTTATCAGTGATGGCTGCCACAAATGTATAATGGTAGGGTGGCATGGGGGAGTGTCGGGAAATAAAAATCCCTGCAGTCCATGGGCCACAAAGTACAGTCTCCCTATCCAATTCAGAAGCTGCTCTCATGCTATACCTAGCATGAGAGAAAAGCCAGGATTGGCCTGAGCGGGCTGGGCTCACTCAGGCACAGGGAGCCTGTGCTTTTTCTCCATTCGCTGTGCAACACAGCTGTGTTGGAGAAGCATAAGTGCGTATGTCGGTTTGGCCATCCTAAAACAGCCGGCCAAACCAACATGCACATTTACAGTGCCCATCACTTCTCCTCACTGCCATGGCCCGGCCCAGCCCCGCCCTAGACTCCATCTTTCGGCTTAGTCAGACAGTGTTAAAAAATATGATAAAAATGGTGTTTAATTATCATTTTATTTATCATATGATGGCTCTGAGCAGTAGGGTGATGCTCTTGCGCCATTAGAGAGGATCCACCCCTGATACTTATGTGAAACTGAAGCTTTTTTCATTTTGGTGGATTCATTGGCTCGAAAAACCTAATTTACTAGATACTGTAAGATTTTATAATTATTTAAAAATATGAAATCCTAAACTTTCCATTTAATATGAAAGAACTGTGAATTTCCCTACGTGGTTTGCTCGTAATATGCTATCCTGGTAAAAATACATTAGAAGTCTCCATTTCTATAACACACTATTTTAATGGTTGCATAGCCTTCAGTTCATAAAATTGAAGACATTGCAACTGCAGAAATGCTGGCCAAAATGTGATGGACATACTTAGCAAGTTTAAAATGTCATTCTGACTCACAAAATACACTTTTTTATCCACACCTACTTGTAATTGAAAGGAGGAGTATATCGGGCACTGCCCTGTGATGTTCTAGTCAATATGTAATGCATCTCTACTTTGTGACTGAAATTGCGGTTACAATCCATTGATCAGTTACTGAGAAATGAAAGAAAGAAGTGGTAACAGATTTGCAAACTGGAGCTGTTTCTGAAGGACAGCATCCACCCTTTGAATTGTGGCTATCAGCATTGGCAGAACCAGCTGTGCCCTCTATTGCTAGTCCCTGAATGCAGCATTTTATTTTTAAGGCAGACCCTGTCCCTTAAAGTGACATTCCCTGAATGCCGGCATTCTGGGAAAGAAAATGCATAGATAGAGTTATGCTGCCTCATGCAGGCTTCCATCCATTCATTCATACCATTCCCAGGGCATCAGAAAAAGGTCCCCTGCCTCATACATCTTAATGAGGCAGGCATTTTCACTACCCCTTGCAAATGAACTTGTGAAGGTCAGGTTGCAGGCAAGTTGGTGTGCAAAAATACTGACTGGATTGGGACCTGACCCTCCTTAATATCTTCCTTTATTATGAAAACCTCTAACATTTATTAACTGACATTATTTACTGATTCTGGCACAGTTATCAGCCTGGCAGTCAATAACAACAGCATGTAGAACACTTAAAACATGACTTACACTCTGCTATTTCCCATTTTTGAAATATCTTTTTGCAGATGATTGTTGAAACTAAGGCAATATATGACCATACTGAACTGACCTCAAGTTTAGTACAATTTGAACAGGGAAAAACTGACCCATGTTCAAAGCCCATGTCATACTAGATCCTCCAAGAGTGCTTCCCTGCCTGGCCCATCTGCCACACATGCGTGAGCTATTTTGCTTGACTCCCTGAAGAACAGAATGTAGAGGTGAGCAAAAATTGGAGCCAAAATTGGATGTGCAATATGGATAAATTACCCAGGAGAGATTCATTAGTGTCTTGAAAAGTCCTGCATGGGTGGTCTAGGATTAATCAATGGAAAGGATGGGGTGGTGTCATGGTCCTTATCATCCGACTGAGCTGGAGTCACAATCTGCCTGGTGTGACTCCCCAAAACAGTATAGTGAACAGTAATAGGATTTGCTTCCAGAACAATGTACTAACCATCATTGACTCAAGTATCTTGGGGATCAGGATCCTCGACCCATGACAAATGAATTCCATTTCTAAACCATTGTAAAAGAGAAAGATACACCCTTGTGAAAAATTGTGAAGAAGTAAATGTGTTCATGTCACCTTATTTGAGACAATGGCATGGGATCTATTATCAGACAGTTATTGCATATGTTATGAACTGGTGATATTTTAGTATGTAATGACCTCAGATGATCCGCCTGTGGACGATCCTTGGCATGTGGATGTGTCGCTCTATGAAGCCATATATTCTAGGCAAAACAGTTTTTGCTTTCATGATCCAAATATGATTGGCCACACATGTTTTATAGTACTCTTCAGTAAGTGGTGTCTATGATGAAAAATGTTTACTCTTTATGGGACTTAACTTTATGAAAGGTTTTCTGAGGATTGGTATCCTGGGAGAGTCACCCCAATTTCTGTCAATTTTATCACTTTGTAATAACTTTATAGTTAGTTAAAAATTGATCCACTCTTAGTATAGGTTATGTGTTTTTTGTAGGAGCATCATTTGTTCTGTGTACAAGACTGGTGCTTAGTATACATGATTTCTGTTTAATTCTTCTATCTTTTCAATTTTTGAACACTTGGAACTAGTAGTGGAAACAGACAGCACAACAACGTTGCTTTCTTCTTTCAACACAGTAAATCTGAATATATATTGTTCTCTTCCGTCTTTTTTTACATAATCCTAATGTTTTTGAGGTTGCCCCTACAGATGAGAACCACTTTACATTGACCCAAATGCTAATATGCCTTTGCCATCTTGTAACTATAGGACAGAAAACATATACACAATTATGAAAATGCTGAAATGGGAGCACACTGAGCCCATACTGTCAAAACAAAGGTTATTTGTCAATTAAATAGACTGAACTCAGCTAGCAGCCTTTGAAGCTATGAATCATGTCGGTGCTAGTGCTCTCTGTGTTCTTCACTCGGGTAACAAGGAATGTGCAATATTAGATTGATCTGATGGGGTCGAGAAGAGGTGGGTCAAGGGCTTTAGAAGTGCAACATCAGAAAATACAGAAAATAGCCCAAAATTGGGTTTACTTGAAAAAAACACTGATGATAGTCTATAGACAGAAAATCTGGGAGGAATTAGAAGGCTCTTTGATGCATGCCACTCCCCTAAATTCGGTAAAAGGCTTCAATTTTTTACTTGTTCTTGGTGCAACAAACCTTCCAACTGATGGGAGGGTCATTTTTCTAATTTAAATTAGGATTGGACAAAATTTAAATTACACTGGCGTGGTTCACATAACTTCAGGAATTTTGTCTTATGCTTGTTATGCAAATTCCTGAAATTATGCCATTAGGACACTTTGTGCAATTATGTATCATTCGAGGTAAAACTTTACAATAAGTGCATGTGAACAGCAGAACACAAGGGACGCTGTTCATGGTGCTTTTGTTTAAAAGTGTCCTCGCCCGAAAAAATTATGCACAAATGCGTTTCTACTAAAATATGGTGCAAAATGACAGATTTGCATTTGTGCAATGACACATACTGTTTCGGAATATTTGCATTCTACAAATTTAAATGCTGAAGTAAATGAAGAACACGAGAGAAAGCTCCTCCCCTCCAAAATTCACCTAGACTAGTACATAATACGTACTCTAGCCAGTTGTTACAAAAACTGTCTGTCTTGATGGGGTTCCAAAGGATCCTTGATCTTTGGGCTGCCTTCTTTGACATGGACTGTAATTGTCATATTCCAGTTACATGTTATGCCACAAACCTGGTCCTACTTAAATATGTTTTCTATGTTTAGGAAGAAAAATCCTGATTGAGACTTCCATTAAGATTTTCATGAGAATTCTGACGTATTTTATGCAGGCCTACTCTATGGATAGATGAATACTATGTGGTGTAAAACTGGACAGGTCTGTGCAATAAAAGAATGCTTAAAATTGTATATGATTATATGTAAGTACATCATGACATGTAAAGGCCTCTATGCCTGGGAACCATGAATTTTTGTTAAACATTCAGTCCTGTCAACAGAGCAAAATGTTTGGCTGTCCTGATCGAAACTAGGATGAAGATGAATCTGTGGATTTTGAAATGGTGAGATATGGATAAACTGTGAATACACATACTTTAATCAGGTAAGCTAGCGGTATAAGGCAAGTCTGTGTGTTGGCTGTTCACCTCTTCAGTGTTTGCTTCAATATCTTCTATGAAGAGTTGAGGGTAATGGGTCCCTAGATTCTCACATAAAAAGAGTCTAGATTCATAACTGCATATGCAGATGATACTTTTTGAAGAAAGCCAATAGGGTTTGATATCTAATCAATAAGTATGAGGAAGAAGGATCTCCTTGTTTTTAAATCCCAAATCAGAATATATCAGTCTTTAATGTTTTTGTGGACAGTGACTTAAAAATAGGCAGAGTAGCAACAGGCAGCAAATATAATAAACACTTTCCATAAAGCACATAATACATTCACAAATGCAAAATGCTGTGTTAAAATTGGCCATCTTTTCCAACAATTCTGAAAGTTGGAACAAACATTTATCCATCCTGATTTGAAAAAAGTAAGTATTGGACCTGATTTATGAAATCTTTGAATGGTCACAAGACATCTGATTGCTGAAATCAGAGTTTTTGAAACATCTAATAAGCATTTTGGGGTTTATTAAACCTAACTAATGATTTAGAAAAGGTTTTCCTGAATTAATAAATAATTTTAGACCTGGATGGCAATTGCCAAAGTGGCATGTTGAGGGGTCCTTCCAAATTGTGACTTGTACCCTGATATATCAATGGTTTGTGATGATAATTCCTGTTGCAAAACATTGAGAAGTTACTGACTTCCAAGTCGGGGTGGTACGTAATTTGTAAATAAATTAAGAGCTCCCTTATAATCCCATTCTCCTTTTTAAATAGGAGTACTAGTTTCAATTGGAGTAGATAGTGGTCCAAGAGCCCAGGGCCAAGTCACACTGAAACTTTAAAAAAAAAAGAATAATTTTGTTGGTATAAGTTGCCTATTTTCCTGAATGTAATCGGGCTTCTTGAAAAGTAATCACAGGCTTGGTGTTCTGAGGACCCTTTCAGGCCACCATCATTGTGATAGTGGCCAATCACTGTGTCACAAATTAGGACCTGCTTAATGAATATTCATTAGGTAGGGTGGTCTGCAACTTACTATGATTCCTTAATTAGCAAACAGATGTATTAGTACATACATGGTGAGTTACGTGGGGTCTAGCCTCTAGCACCAGAACGTGTGCGGTTTGCCTGATTTGTAAATGCCACGTTAAATTGTTTGTTCATCTTTTTTAACCTGCTTTTTAAAAACTGCACCTTTGCAATATCTTGTTTTAAAAAAAGCTTTACTGCCACACTATTTTACACTGACCTCGCGGTCCCCGTATCTAAGAGCGGGGCCGCAGTGTGTTCTTGGGTCAGCGTTCTAGTTTTTCAGCCTGGACATATAAAGCACGCTAGCGCGACTGCGCAGCGGGCGCGCCTAAGGCAAGCCCGTCTGCGCCCATCAGCGCCCGGAGCGTGCTTGGCGCCAGAAACCCTGGCAGTTTTGTGCCCCAAATCCTCGCTAGATCCCAGCTATTGGAGCTTAGGAGAGGTGAGTGTTGCTCTCCTAAAGCTTGTATTATGAGGGAGGATTATGATGAATTTAATTGTGTTGGCTGTGGTTTTCGGTTCACAAAAAACCTAGACACCAATACTGTTGAGGCTGGAGTTAACACGGAGGGCAAAGGGGAGGGTGAGATGGGAACTGCGGAGACTCCAACTAAAGGCTTGGCTAACAGATTTGACAGCGCTAATTAACTAAGCGGAATAGGAGGGGTGAGGAATGAACAACAGCTTAAATGCATTTTGCTCAATACGCGATCCATGGGCAAACATAAGTATCAACTAGAATGCTTGCTCCAGGTCTCCGCGCCGGACCTGGTATTCCTGACAGAGATGTGGACTAACCAGGCCTTGGACCCAGACTGGAATATTGCGCTACCGACTGGATATTCTGTGGTTAGCCAAGATAGGGTAGGAAACATAGGAGGGGGCATAGCGATAATCTCTCGCGATCACTTAAAGGTGCACGTAGAGTCTATATCACAGCTACCTGCGGAGGCAATGCGCTTCGTGCTGAAAATTAATAACACCTTCACTCTACATGGCATACTTGGTCCCAGAGCCCCTTTTACACAAGCCCTACAGACATTACTTGAATCCTGCACAGACTCCAATTTGCTCATTATTTTGGGTGACTTCAACTATCAGTTAGAACTCAATAATAACTCTGACACCAACAGGCTACTTGATAATCTAGCAGGTTATGGCCTTTTTCAAAAAGTGGTGGGACCTACACATTCTGCTGGCCACACACTTGACGGCATTTTTGCTAACAATACGGATGTCATGATAATTAAAACATCTCCGCTCCCCTGGACTAACCACATGCCGATATATTTCAACATCAAAGTTATACAGCCCCACCAGCCTGTCGCAAATAAACTAGCTAGTATAAAAATTAGACGGTGGAACAAAGTCCAAGGGATAGAGTTAGAGCAGGCCCTAAACTGCAGCCCTCCCTTACAGGCCTCTGATAATAATGAGGCTGCCATCCAGTTCGATAACTGGTTAGTTACGGCAGCAAATAAGGTGGCACCCGAGAAAGTTATCAGAATAAGAAGATCCAAGGAGACATCACCTTGGTATGGTCCTTAGCTGAAAAGACTGAAAGTCAGATGTAGGAAATATGAATGCTTATGGAGAACTGACTATAGTAGAGAGCATAAGTCCGCCTATAATATAGCACTTCAACAATACAAAGAGGCTATCATACAAGCAAAAACTGCCTACTATACCACAAAAATAGAGGCAGACAACAACTCCTCTAAGGAGCTTTTTAAATCTATTCCATTGCTATCTATACCACAACAGAGTACTTCATTCAGACCAGACCACGCATTCTGTAATAAAATAGCAAACTTTTTCCAGACGAAGGTCCAATTGATCTATGACGACCTTCGTAACAGTATGCAGGTAAATGAAAATGGCCTGAATACAGTAATGGAGGATAAGACGTTGCACTGTCATTTTAACAGATTCAGCGCGCTTACTCCAAACGAAGTTAACAAAATCCTGCTATCTACTAAATCAGGGTCCCCGAAGGATCTGTGCCCACCGGCCGTTATGCATTTGGTTTCTGAGGCTATTAGTATACACCTAACTCCCCTCTTAAACCAAGTAGTTGAGTCGGGGATTTATCCGTTGGCCTGGAAAAAAGCCTGCATTAGACCAATTTTGAAAAAGCCGGCCCTTGATCCCTTGGAGGTCAAGAACTATCGACCTATCTCTTGTCTGCCTATTGCAGGCAAAATCCTTGAAAGGTCGATAAACCAGGAGCTGACTGCATACTTAGATACTAACAATCTGCTGGACTCAAGTCAGCACGGTTTCAGGTCCTGTCATTCGACAGAGTCCGCGCTTGTCATGGCAACAGAGGAGATTCGGAAACAGGTAGATGGGGGGAAGAGCCATCCTCATCCTCCTAGACCTATCAGCAGCATTTGACACCGTGAACCACACAGTGTTAGTGCGGCGGCTGAAGGCAGTGGGGATTGGGGATTTGTCTCTGTCCCTCCTCTCTTCATTTTTGGAGGCTAGGGAACAGACCATACATTGGGAGAATCTACAATCTGAATCTTTCCTTCTCCCGTGTGGAGTGCCACAGGGATCGGCATTGTCGCCAACTCTGTTTAATATATATGTCACCCCACTCGCCAGTCTCATCAGAGAGCATGGTTTCTCGCTTGTGTCATATGTGGACGACTCACAGATTGTCTATCTGTATCTAAACAATCCGAGTCTACTGCCGCTAGTTTCCATGCTTGTCTGACCCACATCATGAGCTGGATGAGTAGTAATTATCTTAAAATCAATACGGATAAGACGGAGGTGATGGAGTTTGGCAACGGTCCGTCCCTGTGGAACCACAAGTGGTGGCCGATAGAGGCCGGTGAATGTCCATCAGCCAAGGTTAAGAACCTGGGGGTCATTTTTGATGACCAACTTAGGGGCATATTATCAAGGGCTGGCGATATAATTATCGCCGCTTTAGCGTCAGTTTTCGGGCGAAAAGCGGCGATAATTATATCGCAATATCATCAAGGACAACTCCTAAACATGTTTTCCACAGCAGTGGTCAAAATGTTAGCACAGTGCATTACATGGAAAAATGGAATACTGAAATGGAAGAATAAGAACAGCTGCAGACTCACATATGTATGACTGCAGAGTTGAATTGTAATTAGGTTTATACAAAGCCACAATGAATGATGGGGATGGAGCAGCATAATTTGGCTTCATCAAGTTTGACTAGTCCACATATGTATTTACTTTTGGCTATATGTACTCGTATGATACAATAATACTACTGAAATTTGGTGCTCAAAAGGTGAAATTATTGTGTGTTTTTGATATTTATGTGTGCAGTATAGAATCTGTTGTCACAAATGCCAAGACCACATGTGGCTTAACAACGCAGTCAGTACCACAACTGTGTCATTACCACAAGTAACATTACAAAGCAAGTCATTACAACTACTTGCTTTAGGGAAGCGCTGGACTTTGGAATAGTTTAAATTACTATTCCAACTCCAGTCAGTGTATTAGTAGGGAAGGTGTTGGACTTAAAATCCAACACCAGTCCAACACCGCATTCCCTAAAGCAAGTTGTTGTAATGGCTTGCGTTGTAATGGAACTCATGGTAATGTTGCAGTCTTGGTACTGACTGCGTTGTAAAGGCATTACGATGTAATGCCTGCGTTGTAATAGATGTTTCCCATGTGTGTGCATATTAATGTGTTTCCTTTTTAGGGGCACCAGGAATGCTTATATTAATCTTCTATAGGTTTAGATTGTAAGGGGATGAGCTAAAATGCATTTAATGCAGGGCATTTGCCAGGGACTAGTGGGGATGAATTATATGTGTATTCAATGCTTCTTTCTAAAATGTGATCAGTTAATGTTTTAGTTAAAAGTACATGTATTAGTTTAAGTGCCCCACATACGAGAGCACAGTATCATTTATTGAATTATATTTAGATTGAAGAATTAACATGTGTATAAGAACTGTTAAGTTAGCATGATTGTGGGCCCTAAGTTTACGGTCAGGACATTTAGTACTAATGTGAAAGTTGTTTTTCTGTATATTTCGTATCCTCTGAAGGTGCAGATTAAAAACCTTTCACAATTATTAAAAGGCACATTGTATTTCAGAGATAGAAAAGTGCAGAAGAACTGGCAATGTCAAATAATTTTAATGAAGAAAAAAGGGAGTGTACTAGTTGGTGCAATCATATGAAGGAGGAACCCAAGGATGCCTTGGAAGTGAAGAATGAAATATGTGAGTAGGATGCAGTTTGCGAAATCAATCCTGAGAAAAAGAAGATTGTTATAAAAAGTGCGAGGTCATGTTTTTTTAATGCTCTTTGTGCCTTTTAATTAGTGAAGCTACCTTAGGGCAAGCAAGATTTCCTCAAGACTTGGAGAGGTACAGGACTCTTTTGACATTTCTGATTGTGTGGCTTAATGCTATACATGCCTCTTTACTTATACAACTTGTACAGAGATTCTGAGGCTGACATCTTTCTTGCTTGTTTTCTTGGTTTAATAGGATTAGCCCTATACTTAGTTTACTGTAGGGTTTAGTTGATGCTGCAATCTTTTCCTTGTATGGGGAAAAGAATCGAAGCCATTTGTCCAGTCGCCAGAATTTCTTTCTTATTTTCTGCATAGCAGTGACTGAGATCTTGATATGTTCTTTGCGGTTGAGAACCAATATCGTTAGATGGTTCGGTCTTCCTTTGCTTTATTTTGTATTTTAATGGATTGTTTCTGAGAATGATTTATATCAGTTTGGATTTCAGCTTGAAATAAATCTTTAACTTCAAAGACTTAGACTCTGACTTTTAATGTGTGGTCTTAATGGTATTTGATGACTTAAATTGTCATTAACCCCTTTTCCTCTAAGGCTAGTACATTGAACGGGGTGAATTGGAAGAATTGACTCATAGCATTGTCAAGGTCATGGAAGCAAGTAGTAGAAACTATCTACAATAAGGTATGACACAAAAATCATTAGTTTTCATGAGGGCAGTGTTTTTACTATGTCATGTCAGTCACTGTTGTTTATGTTTTGCACTGTAACATGGCTGGGTGGCTTCAAATCTCTTGAGCAAAATTGTAAGTTCTGCATTTGTGACATAGGACTAAAATGATTTAAGTTTGCAGAAAACATTATAAGTGTCTAGAAATACAAACAATAACCTATGTTTATAGAAAATGGAATCTGTAACAGGCAGGATTTAAGGATTATGTAAAAAAATCTCTCAAATATAATCATATTTAGATTAGCCTATTTAGTAAAATGAGGAACCTGACATGGTAAAATGTAAATAGCCTATGATTATTATTGTAATTTAGTGTTGTACTGAAGAAGGGATTTTATGTACTTAATATTGTGAACTATTGTTTCATTCAGAAACACATACCGCAAAACCAGACACCTGTATACAAAATACAGGTTTCCCATTCTAAAAAAGGCAGTGTGCTATTCCTCCAAAGTCTATCTTGTATTCTTTGTCCTTCTCAAAACATTTTTAAACTCTGTGTTTTTCAGACTGTATATAATAGGGTTACATAGGGGAGCAAGTGCAATATATGACAAAGATGAAATCTTGATGTCTCTCATTGAATATGTTGATGTGGGGCGCACATAGGTAGCAAAGAGAGAACCAAAGAATAGAACAACCACAGTAAGGTGTGACACACATGTCGAGAATGCCTTCTGTCTCCCGCCTTTTGATTTTATTCTCAGGATGGATGAGGCAATCTTTATATAAGAAATGATGATTAAAAGGAAGGACATGAATGTCACTGCAGAACCCACAATATATGTAAGTGTTTCAATTGTGTGTGTGTTGCTGCAGGAAATCTTCAGAAGAGCTGTCACATCACAGAAAAAATGGTTGAGTGTTTGTGACTCACAAAAATTAAGCTCTGACAGTAATACAGTGTGTGGAACTGGGATCATGAAACTTGCTACCCAAGTTCCCAGAGCCAGCTGAAAGCATGCATTCTTATTCATGGCAGTCATATAACGTAAAGGATTGCAGATGGCAATATACCTGTCCAGAGACATTACCAAGAGAAGGAGATATTCAACTGCCACCATCACCAAGAATAAATACACCTGCAGTAGGCATGCACTAAAAGAAACATGTGTGTCCTTCAAGAAGACGTGGACCAGCATTTGTGGGAAAACAACTGTGGTATAACAAATGTCATTGAAGGACAAATTTGTGAGGAAAAAATACATAGGTGCGTGTAGTTGTGAGTTGCAGTAAATAGTTGCTATGATCAGTAGGTTTCCCATCAGAGTAAAGATGTAAATCACTAAAAATGCTATAAAAAGGGGAATCCGTAATTGTGGAAGGTCTGAAAATCCTACAATCAGGAAATCCTTCACTGAACTGTGGTTGTCTGCTTTCATTTTTCCAACCTTGCAGTGCAAACGTTGAGTTTGATCAGCATCTGAAAGAAAAACAGAAACTTTGTATTTTAATTTTGGTAAATGTTTGGGGACATACACTGTACAAATGTAGTCTGTCTGGATAGATAGATAGATAGATAGATAGACAGATAGATAGACAGATATATTATCTATAATCTGTTCAATATATATACATATATACATGTGTGTTTGTGTGTGTATATATATATATTCACTGAAAAAACCATAGGTTTCAGACACGTTATAGTTAGAAATTTGCATTTAAAAAACCTTTGAAATTCACTGAAAAAAACATAGGTTTTAGGGACAGTTACAGTTAGTTGGACATTTCACTCGTACAAAACCATAGAAATTCCCCCGTTATAGTTAGTGCAGCTAACTATAACTCGCGCCCCGCAATGCACTGCTGATGACGTCACATATTACATCACTCATGACATGGTCAGTGACATCACTGATGACATCACTGATGACATCTCAAATGACATCACTGATGACATCACTGATGACATCATCCAGTGACACTGTGTTTCTGTAAAGTTTAAATATGTTTAATATATATAGGGAAAGGCGTATTGAAGAATGAGTGGCTGTATAAGTGTCTGAATGGGTGATTTAGTACATGAGTGACTAACTCTACAAGTGAGTGATTAAACGTATCTTACTGAATGCATGGGTTAGTGACTAAACTGTGTGAATGTCTGTATCCGTCTGTTTGTTGGTGTGTAAGTGGATTCATGGATTTGCGAATAGCTACATGAGTGTCTATATGGGTTATTGATTGGTTCTCTGAGTATCTGTATGGCTGCCTGAGTGTTTGTGTGGGTGGGGTGTGTGTGACTCTGTACATAGATGTGTGAGTGGGTGATTCACTGGGTGCATGATTTCAAGAGTGCATCTGTGATGGACTGCTTGGGTGGGTGAGTGTGTGTATGGGTGTGTTAGTGAGTGAATGTATATCTCAGTGGTACATGTGCGAGTAACTACATATGTAAAAGGCAGTATATATGTGTGTTAGAGTTTTTGAAATGGCTATAAGTGAGAGTGTGTGATTGTGAGAGTGGCTGTATGGATGTGTGTGTGCTTGTATCAGTTATTGTATAAGAGCGTAAGAATGTGCTAGTATTTGTATGAGTAAGTGAGCTGGTGTGTGTATAACTGTATAGGTGAGTAAATGGGTGTGTGATTAATTTTTTGCATGACTGACTAGGTGTGTGAGTACCTCTATGGATGAGTGGCGGTGTGTGAGTGTTTATATAGGTGTATGAGTGCATATGATAGTCCTGTACTGAGTGACTGTAAGTATGAGTGACTGGACGGGTGAGTGAGTAGATGTGTGTGTGTGTGTGTAGACCTAAGAATCAGTGAGTGGGTATGTAGTTATTGGTATTGGAGTGTGTATGGTTTTGCAAATGGCAGTCTGTAATTTAGAGTGGGTGTATCAAAAGTTATATTAGGGTGTGAGAAGATGCATGAAATAATCACATGGATGATGTCATCAGTGATGTCATCAGTGATGTCATTTGAGATGTCATCAGTGATGTCATCAGTGATGTCACTGACCATGTCATGAGTGATGTAATATGTGACGTCATCAGCAGTGCATTGCGGGGCGCGAGTTATAGTTAGCTGAACTAACTATAACGGGGAATTTCTATGGTTTTGTACGAGTGAAATGTCCAACTAACTATAACTGTCCCTAAAACCTATGTTTTTTTCAGTGAATTTCAAAGGTTTTTTAAATGCAAATTTCTAACTATAACGTGTCTGAAACCTATGGTTTTTTCAGTGAATTTCAAAGGTTTTTTAAATGCTAATTTCTAACTATAACGTGCCTGAAACCTATGGTTTTTTCAGTGAATTTGAAAGGTTTTTAAATGCTTATTCCTAACTATAACATGTCTGAAACCTATGGTTTTTTTCAGTGAATTTCAAGGTTTTGTAAATGACAATTTTTAAATGTATTAATTGTTATATTTATTTTTTTGATACTGATTTTCTACATTTTTTAAAACTATTTATTTTTTAAATTACATTGTAATTACATTATACATTACATTACAAAATATACTTTCTCAGAATGAATTACTTTAGTTTAAATTCTTTGCAAATAGGCAATAGACTTTTAAGTACAGTAGTTACAGTTGTTGCAATAGGCAACACAATTTCAAACACAATGCAACATTGAGCTCAATGTGAATTTCAAGTGAAATGCAATTAGTTACTTTATGGATTACTTTTCTAACCACAGGACTGGATCCTAGATTCAGTCCTGGGACATCTCCTGTAAACAGTTGAGTAAAAGCGTTTTGGTTACAGTACTGATTTTTAAGGAATATTATTGTATTTTAAAAGTTGACACTTGGAAACTTTTTCACATAGAATCACCAATGTTATCCTAGGCTGGAAATTCACTTAGCAGGTAAGTAGTGTTATCGTTACTTTTTCTTACTCAGTGGTGGATCCTGGATCCAGCACTGGTGCATCTCCTGTAAACAGTTGAAAGAATGCGTTTAAGTCATACAGGCGATTTTTAAGGAATATTTGTAGTTTGTGAAAATTGACACTTTGAAACTTTTCTGCTGAAAACCAGACAATGGATTCCTATGGAAGGAAATACAAGTTACTGGTAAGTACGGTTAGAATGACTTTTCAGGGTCAGTGCTGAGCTAAAAGATGCAGCACTGGGTTCTCTCCTGATAACAGGTGAGTAAATCGGAATTCGTAGTTCGGCTGATTTTAGAGGAATATTATAAAGTTCCAAAAGTCCACACTTAGAAGAATTTCCAAGTGAAACCAGTCAATGTTAGCCTATCGAAGGAAATTCAAGTTCCTGGTTAGTACGGTTAAAATTACTTTTCAGGATCAGTACTGGGCTAAAAGATGCAGCACTGGGTTCTCTCCTGATGACAGTTGAGTAAATCGGAATTTGTAGTTCAGCTGATTTTAGAGGAATATTATAAAGTTCCAAAACTCCACACTTAGAAGAATTTCCAAGTGAAACCAGTCAATGTTAGCCTATGGAAGGAAATTCAAGTTCCTGGTTAGTACGGTTAAAATTACTTTTCAGGATCAGTAGTGGGCTAAAAGATGCAGCACTGGGTTCTCTCCTGATGACAGGTGAGTAAATCGGAATTTGTAGTTCGGCTGATTTTAGAGGAATATTATAAAGTTTAAAAACTCCACACTTAGAAGAATTTCCAAGTGAAACCAGTCAATGTTAGCCTATGGAAGGAAATTCAAGTTCCTGGTAAGTACGGTTAAAATTACTTTTCAGGATCAGCACTGGGCTAAAAGATGCAGCACTGGGTTCTCTCCTGATGACAGGTGAGTAAATCGGAATTTGTAGTTCGGCTGATTTTAGAGGAATATTATAAAGTTCCAAAACTCCACACTTAGAAGAATTTCCAAGTGAAACCAGTCAATGTTAGCCTATGGAAGGAAATTCAAGTTGCTGGTAAGTACGGTTAAAATTACTTTTCAGGATCAGTACTGGGCTGAAAGATGCAGCACTGAGGTCGCTCCTGATAACAGGTGAGTAAATCGGAATCCGTATTTCGGCTGATTTTAGAGGAATATTATAAAGTTCCAAAACTGCACACTTAGAAGAATTTCCAAGTGAAACCAGTCAATGTTAGCCTATGGAAGGAAATTCAAGTTACTGGTAAGTACGGTTAGAATTACTTTTCAGGACCAGTACTGGGCTGAAAGATGCAGCACTGAGGTCTCTCCTGATAACAGGTGAGTAAATCGGAATTCGTATTTCGGCTGATTTTAGAGGAATATTTGCACAATGGTGAAGGGAGGGGGCGGGGCCTGATGTGACATCTGAGCAAACGCGCCCCGTGGCGTGTTTTAAGTTGGGGGATTAAGTCCCCTTGAATCATGAGGGTCCCTCGGGGCCAACTAGCCCACCAGGAACCTCCAGTATGCGCCAGGGGGCTGCGTTGCAGAGACGTGTACAGAGGCCACACCCCTTTTCACACCTCTCTGCAACGCAGCTCTGTGGCGCTTTCTGGACGTACCTGTTGGGCTAGTTGGCCCCCAGGGACCCTCAGGATTGAAGGGGATTTAATTCCCCATCTTAAAACGTGCCACGGGGCCTGTTTGCACACATGTCACCTGAAGCCCCGCCCCCTCCCTTCACCACTGTGCAAACGCGCCCCGTGGCGTGTTTTAAGTTGGGGGATTAAGTCCCCTTGAATCCTGAGGGTCCCTGGAGTCCAACTAGCCCACCATATACCTCCAAAAAGCGCCACAGAGCTGCGTTGCAGAGAGGTGTAAAAGGGGCGTGGCCTCTGTACAC
Organism: Calotriton arnoldi; assembly: GCA_963921515.1. Taxonomy (NCBI): domain Eukaryota; kingdom Metazoa; phylum Chordata; class Amphibia; order Caudata; family Salamandridae; genus Calotriton; species Calotriton arnoldi. The sequence goes on from CAWUFW010016131.1 coordinate 195,722, forward strand.
GTCTCTGCAACGCAGCCCCTGGCGCATACTGGAGGTTCCTGGTGGGCTAGTTGGCCCGCAGGGACCCCCAGTATTCAAGGGGAATTCGTTCCCCTCTGCAAACGCGCCAGGGGCGCGTTTGCAGAGTACTGCAGGGAGGGGGCGGGGCCTCCAGCACGATGCCGGTCGTTTTTTTTTTCTATTTTTTTTTTAATGGGAGGGGGCTGCGTGGCCCCCTTCCCTTGCCCACTTTGGCCCCGGGGACCCCATCCCCCGGGGCCTGAGCATTTTTTTTTTTTTTTAATAAAAAAAAAAACGGGAAGAGGGCCGCGTGGCCCCCCTTCCCTGGGCCTGTATTGGCCCGGGGACCCCATCCCCGGGGCATGGCCTCGATTTTTTTATTTTTTTATTTGGAGGGGGCTGCGTGGCCCCCTCCTCAGGCCATTTAAGGCCCCAGGGACCCCATCCCCCGGGCCGGCCTTGCACTTTTTAAATTTTTTTACATTTTTTTAAAATTTGGGGAGGGGGGCTGCGTGGCCCCCCTCCCTGGCCACTTATGGCCCCGGGGACCCCATCCCCCGGGGCCTGGCCTCTCGTTGGGGACTGTGGGGGGGTCCCCAATTCGCCCACAGTCCCAGCCGGCTCCCCGCCTCCTGCGGAGCCGGCATTGCTTTTCCACATGGGGAGCAGCTAACATGCTGCTCCCCATGTGGAAAAGCAATCAGCTTTGGATATTGGAAGCGAGAGCAGGTTTCTACCGAGGAACAAGATGGCTGTCAACACTTCCTGGTTTGGAGTGTTGACAGCCAATTAGCAGACAGCTCGTGATCGGGAGGGTGCGCGAATCCGACGCGGCCATAGATATATAGGTGATTTTCCTTTTGATTTTCTCAGGAACTACTGAACGGATTTACACCATTTAACAAAAAGGGTTCTTTCTGAACCAAGAACTACCTCTTTGCCAAATTTGGTGTAATTCCGTTCAGCAGTTCGGGCTGTAGCCGTGTCTAAAGTTTCCTATGGGAAAATGAATGGGGAAAACACGTTTTGGGACCCCCCTTTTTTCTCGGCCCCCGCTTGACGAATCACCCCGAGACTTTCAGGGTAGGAGCGGACCGGAGCGTTCCATAAAGTTTGAAAATTTCGCGAAGATTCGTCAACCGGCAAGAGAGTTATTTCAAATAGAATGTCGCGGATTTCCTATGGAAAATAGGTCCTAACTATAACTATCTACTGGCGACCGCCAGTAGATAATATATATATATATATATATATATATATATATATATATATATATATTTGCTGAAAAACCAAAGGTTACCGGGACGATATAGTTAGGCTGACTTTTCACTCATATAAAACCAGAGAAATTCAGCAGTTATAGTTAGATGAGCTAACTATAACTCACACCCCCCACAATGCACTGCTTCTGACCTCACATATTACGTCACTCATGACATGGTCAGTGACATCACTGATGACATCTAAAATGACATCACCGAGCCACCCGAGTACCTGAAATATTGTAAAGGGTTTTTTTTCTTTCGTTTTTGGCTATCCCCGCAAACATGTCGCAAACAGGGAAAACAAAAGCAGACATTCAATGGCCACCAACACATGCAAAAATTATATGTAATAAAATCCATTCTGAACATTGGCCTACACACATTACTATATACATAATTCTTTCAAAGCATGTTTAAACTCATACTTTTGTACTATGTTTCTTTAAAACCATCTTTTTCGGGATGTCACAATGACGTTGTTAACCGCGACGATCGCACCTCTATCATAAAGTGAAAACACATATATAAACACACATTACAGTGTTCGACACACTAGAGGTTTAGTACTGTACACCTCAAATGCATGTTTTTCTACTGTATTTCTAGAACAATCATCTCTAAAACCTATTTTTCATTTTCGCGGTGACTCTGGATATCGCAATGACATTGGTAATGGCAATCCCGCGGGAAGGATGCGAAAGTGGAAAGCAAAAGCAGGATTTCAAAAGCCACCACTACAATCAAAAATTATAACTATACAAATTAATTCTAACCATCACAGTAGATAACGCACTATGGGGCACATGCATCAAGCTCTTTACCGGTCGCAAACGGGCTGATTCGCAGAATCGGCCCGTTTGCGACCGGAAAAAAGCCATTTCCGATGCATCAAACCTAAATGCATTAGCAAAATAGGTAATCGCAATTTTTGCGATTACCTATTTTGCGAATGCATTTAGGGAATCGCAATTTGCGATTCCCTAAATGCAATGCATGAAGCATTTTCAAAATGCGACTTTGCATTAAGGATTCGCCCCATTTTTTGGGATGCATCGGGGGGCGTTAGGCCCCCTAGCACTCTTGCAATTGCATTCGCAATTTGCAATTACCTATTTGGTAACCGCAAATTGCGAATGCTTTCATATTCATTCCTATGGGCCTTTAGGCCCATAGGAATGAATGGGAATAAATTCCCTAATAGCGAATCGCAATTTGCGATTCTCTATTAGGGAATGTGTAGGAATCCCTATTTATTTTGCGATTCCTACATGCATAAGGAATTGCGACTCCTAAATAGCGATTCCTTAAAAATCACTATTAAGGAATTGCAATTCCCTATCTTGATGCATGTGCCCCTATATAAATAACTCTATATAAACATTTAGCAGAATCTCAAAATATTATAATGTGTATTAATGATTCACTTATATATTTTTTATATTTTCACCAATAGTTGCGACGACATATGTTGTCGTGATGTCCCAGCGACGGTACACGGGGTGGCCATGCTGGTGGTCATGACGTTGTTGTGAATATCAAGCGGGATTAAAAAAACACATAACTTGTGTCACTAACACCTCCATTTTTCAACCATTGGGTCAGAGTATCTCCACCCTGACCCCTTATGTGGGCTTTCACACACATTTTCAGCCACATGAACTGTTCCCAATAGGTAAAATGGTAGCGGCAACTTTCAATTCAGGTTGCGACCAGCCTATCAGAGCATTCCTGTTGGTGCATGCATTCGCGATTAATCACGAAACCACCATGAAATATCTGCACCCAGAGATATCACTATAATTTTAAACTTAAATTTCTCAAAAACTGCTGAACGGATTTATACCAGATCACAAAAAGGCACTTCCCTGCACTGACATCTACCTCCTGGCCAAACGTGGTGTAAGTCTGTTCAGTGACTCGGGCTTTAGAGGTTCCTGTGGGAATCAACATTACAAACGCAACCTTATTTTGTGCCCCAAATTCTTGGTTCCCACTGCACGGATCACCCCCAAATGCTCCCAATCAATAGCACCCACTGCAACACTTTTTGGGCAAAATGTCATGCAGATTGGTCAAACCACGCCAAAGTTATAGCCAAGTCAAAAAATGCTTTTCCAATGGAAACTAGGTCCTTACTATAACGACCTAGTGGAGACCTACTGGAGAACACTATTCGGTAATATATATAATGGACAGTCTTTGTTGGGTGTAAAGGAGTTTATCTATCTGGGACTCACTTCTAATTCGGCTAGTACTTGGCACTCTCGGGCGACTTCTTGTCACCTAAAGCTTGGCAGATCAGCAGAAGCTGTTTTTAATCTCTCCAGTCCTTCACTCAAAGGTAATATTTTTCCCTTGTTAAAAGTGTACCATGCCCCTGGAGCAGTCAACGGGGCATGGGTCTGCGGTTACCACAAAGCTTTGTTACCTCAGACTGAGGAATATCAAAATGGTCGTGGAATTTTACATCTTCCCCCGACAGCTTCTAGTTATATTATCCATGTAGAGCTTGATCAGCAATACATCGAGGAAACATTTCCTTTGGTACCTCGGTTACTTTGGATTGGTATCTGGGCATATCCACATGCCAAATTAAGCAGGGATATTATTTTGGGCTATCTCGCCTTGGACAAAGGAGCGCTATTCCCTGGCTGAGCTATGTATTTGATACTTTGAAGGCCTTGGGGTTGTCTTCTCTCCTTTTGTCACCTACAGCCATACAGAAGGAGGATAAAGGACTGGTTAAGCATTCACATCTCCAGTTTTGTGAGGAAAGAAGATTTGCTTCGGAGAGTAAAAAAATCACAGTGTTACATTTACAGTTTACAGTTGAAGGTTACTCACTTCTTCTGAGCCAGTTTTTTTATCATGGCATTGAACTAACTCATTGGGAGCGATCTCTGCTTTTTCGGTTCAGGTCTAAAACTGTACAGCGTCTTTTCTGTTTTGCTGGCCTTTGTTTTAATTTGCGGAGTTCTGCGCATTTTGCCCATGTGATAAACTCTCTCAACAATCCTTGTTACATTATATGTTTTTATGTGCCTATTATAAACATGCAAACACGCACTTTCTCAAGCTTCTGTTAAAAAATCTTGGTTATCGCAGGTGCAATGAAGCATTACAGCACTTGCAATTGCTAAACACATTGATCATCTGTTTTAGAATATGCTCTTTTTAAAAGCTGCTATCAGAACCAGGAGAACGATGGAGGGTTAATTTATTATTTAAGCTAGTGATGAATTCATTTTTCATGTTTGGTACTGTTTTATCTGCTTATTGTTTTTAGTGGTTTTAACACCTCAGGGTATTAGAGCTCTCTATAAATTGCTTTTTCATTTCATTTAATTAGATTTCATATGCTTAATGATTTACATGAATACGCTATGTATTTATCTCTGTTTGCTTATATTTATTGATGAATTATCTTGCTACACCACCGATTTATGATTATACTGATGCCTGAACTGTGTTTTTTCTCTCTTAATGATGTTGTTTTAGTCTGTTGCGCAATGTTGTATTTTCCATGTGTCTTTTATGGCCTGCTGGCCTAATAAAGAATTATTGACGATGATCTCACATACTACATCACTCATGACATTGTCAGTGACATCACTGATTACATCACTGCTGACACCATTCAGTTAGTGTAAATATTTTGTAGGCGTTTATGATTGTTACACCTATATACTAAATAACTGCAAAAGTTTAAGGAGTATACTAGGTGTATTCATAAAAAGCAAAACTTCTAATATATATTATGTGAGTGGCTGTGTGACTGTATGTATCCTTGTGCGTATGTGTGTGTGAGTAGCTGTATGGATGTATAAGTGGGTGTGTGAGTAGCTGTGTGGATGAGTGAGTTGCTGTACTACTGAGTGAATAGGTATGTCAGTGGCTGTATGGGTGAGTGAGTGGAAGTGGGATTGGCTCCATGGGTGGGTGAGCGTGTGAGTAGTGACTGTATGGGTGTGTGAGTAGGTATCTGGATGGATGTACTGAGTGAGTAACTGGGTGTGCAAGTGATTGTATCAGTGAGTGAATGGCTGATTGAGTGGGTCTTTGCTTAAGTGAACTGATGCGTGAGTGGCTGTATTAGAAAATAAGTGTCTGTGAATGGCTGTATGAAATACCAGTATTTGTAAAGCGCACAGCTACCTCCGGAGAGGTGTCCTGGTGCTGGGGGCCCTCGGGAAGATTAAGCGAGCTATTGCCCAGAGTCACATGGTGCTGGGCTAACCTGCTGCCGGCACCAGGGATCGAACTGTGAACCCTGTGGTCCGGAGTCAGGCACCCTGGCCGCTGCGCCACACCTCTTCAATGGGTAAGTACGTGGATGTGTGAGTGCTTGTATGTATATGTGAATGGATATGTAAGCGCCCCCTCCACCCAGGCTAATTTTGGCCCTGGGGACTGCATGCCCCGGGGCCCAGCCGTATCCTTTTGTTTATTGTTTTAAACAAATTGGGAGGGGGGCCACGTGATCCCCTTCTGGGCTAATTTCAGCCCTAGGGACCCTATCCACTGGTGCCTGTTGTCTGGTGTGCACTGGATCTAGGAATCCTGATGAATTTGATTTTAAAAAAACACTTTTTTAGCCCAGCTGTGCCCCTGTGGGACCCGCCCTCAGAAGGCCTAGGGGGTCAGGGTGTTTCTACCATGCCCCCCTTTCTTTTTTATAATATTTTTTGTGACTCGGTTCAACTGAATCACAAGATGGCTGCCAACACTTCCTGGTTTGAAGTGTTGGCAGCCAATCAGCTCGAAATAGAAGGGGTCGCAGATCCTCAGGGCCCCTCTATATACAACTGGAACTTTCTTTAAATACCTCAGCAACTACTGAATGGATTTACACCTTTTAACAGAAGGGTCGCTTTCTTGACCAACAGGTACCTTTCCACCAAATTTGTTGTAGTTACATTCAACAGTTCAGGATGTAGCCATGTCTAAAGTTTCTATGGAAATGAACATGGAGAAAATGTGTTTTGGGACCCCCTCTTCTTTTCGGCCCCCGCTTGAGCCCAAATTTTTCAAGACACCAGTTAAAGTGAGTGTCAAATTTGTTCTGAAAATTTTGCAAAGATTTCTTCCAATGATGCCAAAATTATTGGCAAATGAATAAACGCTGTTCCTACAGCCAGTAGGTTATATAAGCTCCCCTGCTTATGACCTCATATTACATCACTCATGACATTGTCCGTGAAATCACTCATGACATCTCAAATGACATCACTTGTGACATCTGAAATGACATCACTGATAACATCATCTAGATATTGTGAGTGTTTTCTAAAAGATACTGAGTGTTAAACATATATACTGAGGTAACTTGTTGTGGAAATGCCTGTATGGGTAAGTGGGTGGGTATGTAAGTGGTGTATAGAAGAGTCACTGGGTATATAAAAGACTGTAACCACGAGATAGTGGGTGTGCGAGCTTTTATATAGGTGAGCAACTGGGTGTGTCAGTGCATGTATGAGTAAATGAGTGACTGTGTGAGTATCTGTATAGTTGACTGAGTTGGTGTATTAGAGGTTGTAAATGATGAATGAGAGGTATATGAGTAGCTGAATTGATGTTTGAGGAGATACATAAGTGTCTGTATAGACGAGAGACAGGGTACATGAGTGTTTTTGTGCATCAATGGGTGTGTAAGGGATGTATGTGTGAGCGAATGGGTGTTTGAATGGTTGTATGGGTGAGTGAGTGTGAGAGAGGTTGTATGGGAAAATATGTGGTTCTCAGTCACTGTATAGGTGAGTGAGTATATGTATTAGTATATGTATAAGTAACTGAGGGGCTGTGTGAGTAATTGTATGGGTGAGTTAGTGGCTGTGTGACTGACTGCCTGGGTGACTGAGTAGGTATGTGAGTAGGTATATGATTAACTAATTTACTGTGTCAGTAGCTATATGGGTGTATGAGTGGCTGTGTAAGTATGTCTTTGTCTCTATGACTAAATCTGTGACTGGCTGTATTGATAAGTAAGTAGGTGCACCAGTGTCTGTATATGTGAGTTAGTGGTACTGTTAGAGGCTCTACGGGTGAGTTGATGTGTTACTGGCTATATGGATGAGCGATGATATGTGTGAGGGTTTGCATGGGTTCTGTGAAAGAGTTTGTTAGTGATTGTGTAAGAGTGGGTGTATGATATGTTTTGTGGGGGTGTAAGTGGGTGTGTCAGTGTTTCTCTGGATGATGTAATCGGTGATGTAATATCAGATGTCATTTGAGATGTAATCAGTGATGACACTGACCATTTTCATGAGTGATGTAATATTTGATGTCATAAGCAGGGCATTGGGGCGCGAGTTATGGTTAGCTCAGCTAACTATAACTGCTGAATTTCTCTGGTTTTGTATCAGTGAAATGTCAGCCTAACTATAATGTCCATGTAACCTTTGTTGTTTTCAGTGAATTTCTAAGGTTTTCTAAATGCTAATTCCTAACTATAATGTCCCTGTATATGTTTTTTACTAATTTGAAATTGAACATTACATTTGCATGGTGCACCACTCATTGTTGTATTTGTCATTTATTCATTTAAAAGGTACATTAATCATCTTATTTCAAGATATTTTTGATTTTTACAATGATGTCACAATTGCCAAGGACCACAAATTCCGCGTTTTTTCCAGAAAGTGTAAAACACATATATAGACATATTTTTGATAACGTTTCAGTGTAGCTGTTTAGTAAGATTCTAATTTAACTGTCCCTTTTGTATTCATTTGTCAAAAAAATACATCAAAAATACATTTAACTTCTTCATAACAGCACCGGAGGTCGCAATGACGTCAGTACTCATGAACACAATGACAACGTGTAAAACAGATATATAGACATATTTTTGCACAAAGTTTGAGTCTAGCTGTTTAGTAGCATACTGGATTAACATAATTTTAACACATTTGTAAAAAACAGCAGTATCAAAAAATAACTTTCAACATTGGAGCTCATGAATAGCACATAACTGCCAAACAAAGACATTTCATTGGTTTACACAGTTTTAAAGCTAAATTGGTGAAGTGTAGCATATGTGAGACATTATCTCGGGCACAGCAAAAAAATATTCATGTGGTACAACAAGCATGCTGTACCACTTGAAAACAAACCACAGGAAGCAACTTAAAATTCCACAGAGAAAAAATAAGGAGAGGGATCATCAGCCTCCAGACCTCCAGCCCGTGCTCCTGACAACAAATGTCCAGCTTAAGTGGAGAGAAGATGCAGTGAAATGTCACCAGAAATAAAGCGTTTTGCTACCTTCTGCATTGACTGATACACCATCGTAACAATCAGAGCAATCTGTGGATGTAATTAATTTTGCAGAATGTGAAAAAACATACTTGTTAATTTGCATTCTTTTTTTATTGCAGCAGTTCAAGCAATGTGAGAAAAGTAAACAAAGAAAAATGTATTAGGATTTCATTTTGAACATCAGGCAACCAAAACAAGATAAAATGGTAAAGTGGAGAAGGGTCTTCTTAGATGCAACTTAACGGTGCTGGTACTATAGGACCTCTGTTTAGTTTTTATCTGTAGTATCTGTAGTAAAAGAATGTAGTGCTATAATGTTTTATAAATTCCTTTCCTCCAGTTAAAAAGAGTCTTTTATTTCTAACAACTGGCTGTGGTCAATACCCATAATAGGCCGAATAATGTCTCAGGATCTCATAATTCATATACATTTTCAACACAATACCACATTTTGGTATCCATAATTGTGCTTAGAACTTCGGTTCTCGAAATAGCAGATATAAGATTGTTAACGTTTTATGTAGTCTTGATTTTAATGACATTTTTAAGTCATTGCCCTCTGTCCTTCTTATTTGAAATCTTTAATATATTGTGTACTGTGTAGAGGTTATATTAACTCCGTCATGAAAAATGTTTGCTATAGTTGTGAAATTCTTTTTGAAATGGAAATTTGTCTAGCTACAAAGTTTGTAATTTCATTTTCTAATGTAGTACCATCCACTCTGCATCACTGTAGCATGACTATGTTAGTACAAACCTATGTTCCATACGTTTGTACTAACAACGTGAACCTAAGTTCTAATCTGCATTTTGGATAAGTTATACCTTGATGGACATTTTTGGTTTACATTTTCAAAGGCCACAGCTTTACAATCTGGTAACATCAAGTAGAGGAATCCTTCTGAATTAAATTCAATGCTAAAGGTGAATTCACACTGTTCCCAATTATGTTTACATTTATAACATAAAACAGATAATTTATTGATATTCATATCCTCTTCCTTTGATAGTCCTAGCATTACCATTAAAAATTCTTGACCATACTGCTGAACATTTTGCCTGTTTTTAGCTCCATACGGACTATAGCCTGAAATGGAAGTATACTTTGAATAAGAATTCCCTCATAAACATTTAAACCTTGAAGTGGTTCTGCAATGGCAACCAGTACTAACTTGTTATGCACAGCTCTAACAGGCATTTTATTATCAGCTAATTTATTGTAACAATACTTACATATAACTTTCTGTGTGGACAAGACAAAGTGTTCCTCTACAAATAAGCACACAGCAAACTTTCCTCAGTTATCATTATTTTCTTTTTCACATTTTAAATACAAGTCATCAGTCTGTGTTTGAATCTTGTAGTGAGTGTGTCGACAACATCTAGAAACATACTCTGGTATTTTAGAGCACACTGTGTTAAATTTTGTAATCTCTTCTTCAAAGCTATGAACAATAATACCTGTGTCCCGTTCTGCAACTCCTCCTTTTATCAACTCTTCATTTTCCTTAGAGTCCTGTTCTGGACAAAATAAATGAAACTGCACATTGTTACAAGCTTTTTCTACCTCTGCGACAGTACCATACAAAAGTGCTCTATTCGTCTCTCGTAAACATAAAGCAGGGAATATCACCTATTACAACCTCCTAGCTAAACTTTGCATTGTTGAGAGGTGTACAACTTATATTATGGAATGATGAAAGGTGCTTTGGCACACTTTCTTTGATAAAGAAGGTAGTAATTGTCCCTCCAAATTTGTATAGTTTTTTAACCTTGCAAGGATCCAATACTTGTAAAGCACTTTTTGTGTTTTAAACTTCGCCTTGGAAAGATATGTAGAAATGTTCTTAGTATATCAATGGATTGCTGTTGAATACTACAAACACTATTACAATTCCATTTGCATACTGGGCCTGACTATGCCTTCCCTGTACCTTATCTGCAATAACTTGTTCTACATTTCTAGATATCATCACCTCTTTCGCCCTAGGAGTACCATTTCATAACATCGTTTTCTTTCACTAATACCATAAACTAATGTGTTATCCTGGAGATAGCGTTCTACATTAAAGAAAGGCTCTGTGGTAGAGGTATGTATCCATTCTCCACTAACAACTGCACTAAAGTTAGTTCTATTGACTAATCTTTTCTTCTGGTTTTGTCTCCTCATGTACAACACTATTTTGTCAAGAGTCTTCGTTCAATTTATAATCAAAATTAAAAGCATCCTCTTCAAAACAAAGGCCTTATCAACTACTCCCTCAACGTGTTCTCTCTGTTTCAGTCTCTATATTCTTCTTCTACACTTTTTCATATTTCTCAGTAGATTTACAACCACTCTACTATGAAACATCCTGGCTCTGCCCCCCGGCCCCCTCCATGTCATTAATGATACCAGCACACACTGCGTACCGTGGTCAGTAGGAGATACCGGACGTGCTGGAAGCCATTTGCTTCTATGCAAATGCTTCTGACCACAGTAGGTGGTGATGAGCCATTTGCTTCCAGCGTGTCCAAGGAGGAGAAGGTGAGTTTCTCCTCGGGGAGGGTGGGGGGATTTAAAAAAGAGGCATCAGAGGACAGGAAAGGGTTTTCCTTTCCACTGGTGTCTCTTTTCAGCATTCCTGCTGCACGATCGTGCATGGGGCCCGATCGTGCAGCAGGAATGCCCACTAGACACCTGGATTTTTTTTTTTTTAATTTAAAGCATTGTGTTGCGGGCAGCGGCCCCTTGGGCAAGGGTCGTTCCTCCTTGGGAGCATTTATTTTGGCAGTTTCTGCCCCCCTGGGGGGCATATCAGCTGATTTTTTTGTTTTCTTTGTGTGCCCACTAGGTCACCAGGTATTTCAGATTTTTTATGTTGGGGAGCGGCCCCTTAGGCAAGGGTTGCTCCCCTTTATGGGGGGGTGAATATTTTGGCAGTTTCTGACAAAGTGTCTGAGGGAGAGGAGGAAGTGCAAGATTCTGGCAGTGAGTTTTCTGTCTACGAGGAATCACCTGATGATGGAGCTACTCTCAGTGCAGATGAAGCTACTCTCAGTGCAGATGAAGTGCCTGTTTTAGAGGAGGACACTGATGTGTCGATGGTGCAGCAAGAGGCATCTGGATTGCAGCCTGGGGCTGCAAGGCTTCCCATTGGAAGTGCTGGACTCTGGGTTGATCCAAACATGGTGCAGCCGGTGTCGCCTGCCTTTAGTGGTGATGCAGGGTGTACAGTGAATGGGGCAATGTTTTGCCTATACAGTTTTTTCAGTTGTTTATGGATGATGTAATTTTGGCTGAGATTGTTGAGCAGACTAATTTGTAAGCTGGACAGTATTTGAGGGACAACAGCGCCAGACTTAGGCCCCACTCTAGAGCTACCCGGTGGACTCCCACACATCTGGATGAGATGAAGAAGTTTTTGGGTTTGACTTTTTTGATGGGCTTGATATGGAAGCCGTCCCTGATTTCATATTGGTCTACCAGTCCATTGATGGCAACAGCCATATTTCCTGCAATTATGAGTCGTGATCGGCATTTACTTTTGCTTCAGATGCTGCATTTTGTTGATAATGCTTCAGCCTTGCACAAGATCACCCTGACTGTGACTGTCTTTTTAAGATGCGGCCTGTTCTTGATCACTTTGTAGATCGATTTTTAGAGATCTATACTCCAGGCAAAGAAATAGTTGTTGATGAGTCTTTGGTCCTGTTCAAGGGTCGTTTGGTTTTAGGCAGTACATTCCTCACAAGAGGGCATGTTATGGAATTAAGATGTATATGTTGTCTGAGAGTAGGACAGGATATGTCAATAATTACCGGGTGTACACTGGTGGGGATTCCACTATTGACCCCCCTGGTTTTCCGTCCACTTTAGGAGTTTCAAAGTAAATTGTGTGGGGACTTGCTAGAGGGCTTGTTAACGTAGGTCACCATTTGTACCTAGATAACTTCTACACTGCTGTGCAACTGTTTAAGGAATTGTTCAAAGTGGACACTCTTGCTTGTGGCACAATCTGCTCTAAACGTAAAGGTTACCCAAATGACCTTGTTTCCAAAAAGCTTCAGAGGGGACAGTGCAGTGCCTTGAGTAGTGATGAACTGCTAGCTGTCATTTAGATCAATTGAAGTGCCCCCAAGCCCTGCGGCTCTTCCATAAACTGTGGATATAAAGTGCGCAAGGCTGCGCGAAGTCTGCTATATATGAACAGCAACATTGGGGACCCCCCACCATCCGCCAGCAGCGCTGAAGAGTCCATGAATTTCCCCTCCCAGTAGACATCTCCCATCGTATGAAGCCCCGCTGTACATAAAATACTGAATGAGCCACCCTCTCTCGTAACGGAAATTTCAGAATGATGCAACAACAGCATAGCTGGAGCATATAATGGGCTTCTACGCGCCCGTCGCCCAAGTTCCCTCCACTCGTGTACTGTACATTGTACCATATCTATTTCCCCTCGTTCAAAAACAGTACTATTATTTATAATCATGGCTTTAAGTGGAACAGGATGCACCGCATTCGCTTCTGCTGCTACATGTGGGGTATAATCTGGAGCCTGTTGCCAATAATAGGCGAAATGGGCCTGAGCACATAAATAATATGATTGTAAGTCTGGGGCTCTAAACCCACCCTGCTCATATGGGAGCGTTAATATCTCCCATCTGATTCTCGTTTCCCCCCCCCCAAGCCAGCGTAATTAACAGTGTGCGAAGTGTTGTGAAAAAATGTTTCATTAAGCATATGGGGATTTTTGTGAATAGATATAAAAACTTAGGTATCATTTTCATCAGCGCTATTCTATCCGCTAGAGACAGCAGTAGTTTTATCCATCTGGCCACCTGCTCCTCCAATCGCGATATTGCCCTACCATAATTAGTTTGAATAACTACCTGCGGGTCCTTGTGGATACATATCCCCAAATATTTTACAGGGTCTATGCACCATTCCAGTGGATATCCAAGATGAACTGACCTCGTACCCGTAGTCAGGGGGAGGATGATCGATTTAGACCAGTTAATACCCAGTCCTGAGTATCACTCAAATCTCACATACTCCCGTATGAGCCTCACCAAGTGTACCTCCGGCTCCCTCACGTACAACACCATGTCATCAGCATACATGGATACTGCAAGCGGTCGTTGATCAAAGCGCAGTACCACTTCCGCATGTCTCTGCCGTAGTATACATGCCAGCGGCACGAGGACCACCACAAATAATGGCGACAGGGGGCACCCCTGCCATGTGCCGCGATTTATTGCAAATAACCTGGATGTGTGCCCATTGATTCGCACACGTGCTTCAGGGTCAGTATATAAAAGCCTAATCCAATTAGTATAAACCATCGGCACCCCCATGCGATGCAGCACTGCAAACATACATTTCCAGGAGATGGAATCAAATGCTTTAGCGGCGTCCAAAAGTACCGCCACCGCAGGCAGCGCAGGTTCTAGTATATGCAACACTGCAAACAGCGTACGCAGGTTATGCGAGGTGGACACAGCATGCACAAAGCCGAATTGGTCAAGGAGCACCATCGTGGGCAATAATAAACAAAGTCGAGTGGCTATGACTTTTGCCAATATCTTTGCATCAGTGCTAATAAGCGATAACGGCCTGTACGAGTCACAACTATTGGGCAATTTACCGGGTTTCAACAATGCAATTATCTGTGCCTCTCGGAGTGTGGCAGGTAGACGCTGCTTCTCATATGCTTCCATATACATATCATAGAGTTGGGGGGCTAGTTAGTCAATATACTCTTTATAGAATTCTCCAGGTATACAATCTCTCCCTGTAGCTTTCCCATTGGGTAATGCAGTAATGGCCTCCCTAATTTACTCTATCGTTATTTGTTTCTCTAGAAAATCATGCTGCCCCTGAGAAAGCCATACTAGTGCTATGTCCTCTAAATATTTTGTAATCTCTGGCTCCTCTGCCGACTCACGGGCTGCATACATTTTTTCATAGTGCTGTACAAACGTGTTGAGTATGCCTGGCATGTCATAGTGGACATTATTTTCACTGGAGATTGTTTCTACTATGTGTGTTCTCACCCATGGTTCTGTAATTCCACTAGTTAATGCTTTCCCAGTCCTACCCCCTTCTCCATACTTCTAGCCTTCCACCTCCTGGACATATGACGCACCTCTTGATCCGCTATTTCATAATATTCAGTAATTTTCTCTGATTTCTGCCAACGTGGTCTCTTTCCAATCACCCCTGGTCTAGTTCAAGTTGTCACATCCTCCCACGGAGAGACTTGAGAACCCTGGCTTGGACACCTATAAAGGTACCACATATCGTTACTTTAAACGCCTCCCATATCGTTTCCATACTCTGTACCAAACTTATATTATGTGCAAAAAATTCCATAATTGCATCTCTTACTCCTTCACAAAATACCTGATCTAGTAGCGCGGACGATTGCAAGCGCTATTGAAAGTGCGGGGGTGTGTATGTGGGAATTGTCATAGTTAGCAGAACCGGGCGTGATCCAACAGTGTCTTTGGTAAGTGTTTGATCATAGTAGTCCACGTAGTTACATCTTTTGTGACCAACCAATAGTCTAGTCCTAACCATGAATGATGTACATAGGAGTGGTATGTGCCTTCTTTGAGCCCAGGATGCCTCATCCACCAGATATCATTGAGACCCAGGTCTCTCATGCCCCCCACAATAGTCTCCAAAGCCTTTTTAAGTGATCCTTCTGCCGTGGTCATCTGATCCTCATCTTGTACCAGCGAGGCATTAAAATCCCCCCCACAGATAACTGCTGAGGGTGACAATTTATGTAGCTTATACCATAGTGTTGCAAATAAAGCAGGGTCATCTATATTAGGCCTGTAAACATAATTTCCCTTGCGCTATTATATACCGCCCTTGTTCATCCACCTCAGCATGTGTAAGTACAAAGGGTACATTCTTTTTTATGAGAATCATCACGCCCCTCGCATATGAGGAGTAGGAGGATGTTAGTTTCACCCCAACCCATCTCAGCCACTTTTTTATCTGTACAAATGGTGAAGTGTGTTTCTTGTAATAGTGCCACCTGTATATTTTTCCGGTCTAAATAGGCCAATACTTGACGTGTTTTCTTAGGATTGTTAAGACCTCTAACATTCCATGTCACCCAGGATATCACATTCTTAGCATCCCCCACCATTTCACCCATTGCCCATTACACTAATCTGCATATTGATGGTGCTCAGCTTCCTCTATGTTAGCGTCAACAATTTTATCATGCACATCATGCTTTTGGTCTCATATAGATCCCCAAATATCCCCCCTCCCATCTCAGCATCCACATTATGCTAAGAAGTCCCTCTTTTAACAAAACAACATAATAACACAATAACATATCCCTCATCGCATACGATCACCAGAATTCCGGTGCAAAGTAAAAGTTCTTATACAGTTGGGGTTTTCCCCTCTGGGGGGTTGCCAGTGGCCCTCTTACCGCCTCAGTGTCAGGGGGAGTTGGGGCTATTACATATGCCACTGTATCTACATAGCCCTTAAAATATATTTATGGCTCCCACTAGCATTTATTGTACATGTCTGAATATAAGAAATGTCATGCTCAGCGTTCAACAAAAGGTATTACATGTCCACTACTCACTGGTATATGTATCAGTTCTCGTTACCACCTTCTGGTTTGTCAATAACATAAGAGATTTTATACGAACCATGTACTCCATGACAATTTCTATGCTGGCACCCACCCCCATTCCCTCGTTTGTTACCAATTGCTTGTCACTTCTCTGCAGCCTGCACTGCCTGTTCAGTCCTCATTGTCCGCTTCATCTCCTGAAGGTCTTGTTGCCTCTTGTCTTTCCAGCTGCTTGACAAACGTCATGGCGTCCTTGGGTGACAAAAATATCTTGGCTTTGCCCTTGTGCTGAATTCTGAGATGCGCAGGATACAACATGGCGTACTGCATTTTCAGGGTTTGCATCTTTTTTTTGACCTGTTGGAACTCACATCTCGCCTGCTGTACAGTCGCCGTAAAATCCAGATACAAAACAGCCTCAATGCCCTGGTATGTTGCGGTACCTTTTTCTATGGCTTGCCTGAGCGCCGTTTCCCGATAATTTATCAACACAGCAATAATGGGCCTTGGCGGGTGGCCCGGCACAAGCTTGGGGGATAGGGATCTATGCGCACGCTCTACAATGAGCATTGATGAGAAGTGTTCCGCTCTCAACATATCTTTCAACATGGCCTCGACATACAGCTCCATTTTGCCTGTGTTGGTGGACTCAGGCACTCCTGTAATGCGTAAATTATTACGCCGCGACCTGGCTTCAAGCTCCTCATTTTAGGCCTGTATTGCTGCTAAGAGCTTCTCCATTTGCGAACACAATGTACTGACCACCCCCAATTGATCTTCTGTCGTGGAGATGCGTTGCTCAGCTTCGGTTATTCGAGACCCATGTTGGTCGAGCTTTGCGGCCATATTGTCCATTCGAAGATTGAAGCTGTCTATCTTGCTGTCTATTGATTGTAAGCTTTGCTGCATCGCTAGGAGCATGCTTTCCAACATACTAGTGCCCCCTGCCTCCAATTCTTGTTCAGTATCCGATGCAGCCTGTCTTTGGGATTTAGTAACCCGCTTGGATTCAAATGTAAGCTTGGACTGCTGTTTATCCGTCTTGCCCATGGTGCTTTTTTTGTTTTTATTTGCAGGTTTAATCCCGAATTTCTTGCACCAATGTATTTGTCGCACAATTCTCCTCCGCTTTGCGCAACAGGTTAATTTTGGGCTGTCACAGCCTCACCGAGCACGTATTCTTCCACAGTATCAGTCACAGAATATGTGCCTGAGCGAGCAGCATGGAGATTTGCTGTGCCTTTAAACTGCCAGCCTGATTATGCCTGTTGTATATTTCTGGGGTCTTGCATGTGCAGTGCTTGTCATCAAGCTCCTTGCTGTTAAGGCAGTGTCCACACTAATACAGCCCCTTGATGACCAACTTATTCCACTCCAGCAAGCACTGTAATAGTACCAGCGCCTTTCTATCCACTATAATGGTGCTGTGTATCCAAGATGCAAGAGTTGATCAGGCGCCATTACACACCGTCTGTAATCTGCTCAGCCCGCCTTCAATCAAGTCATCGTCACGCTCGCCGCGGCCCAGTAACATTGCCAGTCCACAGCACTGACAGTCATAGGGCCCAGGCAGATATCTGATTTATCTTGGTTCCACACGTGTAGCCCCACAGTGTGCACAGCATACGTTCTCAGGCCCCACAGTTCAGCGGAGCACCGTGCTTCACTTCGGACGCCAGGCCACGTCTTCACCTCCCTATCTTCGTGGTGCACCAGCATGCTTCACTTTGCCTGCCGGCCACAATTTGCTCCACATTGATTTCGGAGGGCGGCACTTGCCAGACAGTACACCGCTGTCCTCCGATTCACTCGATCTTGTACACCGCTATCTCAGGCCGGCTTAGAATTCGGCGTAGGCAGCCGCACTCCGTATCAGCCCGCCCGGCCCCATCTGACTCCGCAATCGGGTGCACAGCAGTCCCGCTATCCCCGCTCTCACCATGTACAGTCGGGATCACAGTTGGCTCCACACTTCGTTCGATCCCCACAGCGGCCGCGGTAGTGGCTCACTTGCTCCGCCGGGGTCTCTGCATTCACCGCCGCATTAACAGTCCAGCCAAGCCACCATTTTCTCCAAGCCCCGTACCAGTCCAAATCTCTCTATGGAGCGCACAGACGTCGTCTTCCGGGCCATCAAATTATGCTTTGGGACTTCTTAACTTCTGTCCCCATCTATTTTCATGCTCGATGGCAGCGCTGTTGTAGGATTATTAAACGGATTGTGGCCCCGACCAGCCGAGCAGCACCAATGTGCGGCCAATTTGCTTCGGGCTCTCTAGCACCCCCCCCCCCAAAAAAACATTGCCATTGTCAAAGGCTTTGCTCATGGTAATTTTCAACAGAACTAGCATCCTAAACACATACCCTCTGCTAGATACAGTTCATCTGATAGATTTCTTCTCACATCACTGTGATACTCTGTTTAATCAAATTTCCATATATTACTTCTAATGTAAATTTTTTACATAATGAAAAAGTTATATACATACCACTGAATTGAGTTTGTAGATTATATTGTTGTTTTGGCTCTTGCTATACAGTTTCAAAACTGTTAAGATTTGTAAAAACTAGGCACAAGAATGGTACACCACTCTCATAGAAAGCAACTCCAAAATGGCAACCTCTTCAACTTTCCACTCTATCATCATGAGAAAAGCAGCAAATAAAATCATGTCTTTTATTTTAGACTACTGCATCTCCACTTGTGAATGGTTAGCATCTCTTAACCTTTTCCCTCTTTCAAAATGAGTTTCCTGACGGCACGTTTTTGCGATGTTTTTGCAATAATCATGGAGACATCACAAAGAAATATGGGAGTTCAATCTATATCTAGCTTAATTTTTAAAATTTTAAATACTGAACAATAGTTTATTACACAGTCCTGAGTTGTAAATTAAAGCTTGCCATTACTGACACTGTGTCATCACTCCTCAATTTTTTAAAACATGTTCCGTCTCTTTAACTCCCTTCCCCTTCAATACACTCTTAGCTCAGTGTACCTAGCAACCCAGTGGAACCAGTAAGTCACAAGTTCATAGCACATTCTAGAAGGAACATGCTACTTCCAAAGAAGATACAGCAGGTGTGCTTTACTTCACAGATTCAAAAGCATATCCATGTCTCTATTACATATATTTTCTTAATCAAAGCTAATAATAAGACTTCCTCCTAAGGTATCAAACCCACTACCTAATTTTATTCACCTTCATGCTGACAGCATCCAATGAAATATCTTTTAAAAAAACCTCCATTTTAACTGCTTTTTACTTTGGAAAACTACCTCACTCAGCTCCAGCCTTCTCCTGACTACTATTGCACCTTCACTTCAAAATGCTTAGAGTATGGATTGTGTGCAACAGCTATATCTATTGGCTAAAAAGGCTGCAAAAAAGAGAGATATTGACAGGGACTTGGGTTTGCCAAATGAGCAGATTACTTGATTTGGCCAGAGATGGTTAAAGTTTCATCAGTTGCTGGCTTTGGTTAAATCCATTGTGGATTCCAGAGCTCATCACCTCATGATTGTGCACTGTGGCGGCAATGACCTAGGCACTTTGACTAGAGTTGGCACAGGAAATCCTAATAAAAGAAACCTTTGCAGAACTGATTTCGCTTTTCCCTCACACTGTCATGGTATACTCTAATATCTGCCAAAGACAGAAATGGAAGTGGTCAAATCAATTCTGTCCACAGATTGACAAAGCCAGGAAACATGTTAATAAAACTGTTTCTGCATTCCTCAGAGATCATCACATGGACTGTATCTATAACAACCCGCGTTTGACATGCATGGAATTTATAGAAATGATGGAGTGCACTTTACAGATGAAGGCAACAGGGTGTTTCTAATTAACATGAAACTCTGCATCCGGTCTTATGTATAGCAGCCATATACACACAACCAATGCAACAGCTCTTGTCAGAGCCACCCTAGTACCCGGAATATTGTGAAGTTTTTTTCTTAAGGTTGACAATCTTCACGACAACATCGCAATCCCTGTGGACACTTCGCAAAAACAGAAAAAACAAAAGCAGACTTTAAATGACCACCAACAAAAATAATATGTAAAAAATCCTTTCTGAGCATTGCACTACACATATTACTATCAACATACTTCTTTAAAAGCATATTTAAATTCATATTTTTGTACTAAGTTTCTTTAAAAAACATCTTTCAGACCTATTTTCCAATTTCGCGGTTATTCGGGCGTCGTGATAACATTAACAACAACGATCACGCCTTTTTCATAAAGCCCAAAACACATATATCCACACATATTACAGTATTTTACACACTAGGGGTTTCTTACAGTATTCTCTAAAGTCATGTTTTTCTAGAGAGTTTCTATGAAAACCATCTCTAAAACCTATTTTATATTTTTGTGTTGACTCTGGAGATTGCGATGACATCAGTAATCATGATCCCCATGGACACGCCGAAAAATGGAAAACAAAAGCAGGAATTCAATAGCCACCACCACATTCAAAAATTATAACTATATAATTAATTCTAACCATCACAGTAGATAACTCACTATATAAATAACTGTAAAAAAACATTTGTCCGAATTTCAATATCTCTATAACAAAGCATATTGATTCACTAATATATTTTTTATATTTCCACTAATAGTCGCGTTGTCGCTGTCATATTCTCGATGTCCTCACAATGGTACACAGGGGAGCCGTGTTGGCGGTCGTGGTGTCATCAAAAATATCGCGTGTGATTAAAAAAATCTATTTTGGGCACATAACTTGTGTCACTAACACCCCCCTTTCTCAACTGTGGGGGTCAGAGTATCTCCACCCTGACCCCTAATGTGGGCTTTCACACACATTTTCAGCCCCGGGAACCATTCCCGATCAATAAAATGGCAGGCGCAACTTTCTGTTCAGGTTTCGTCCAGCCGATCAGAGCATTCCTGTAGGCGCGTGCATTCACGATTAATCGCGAAACCAATGCGAAGTATCAGTAGCCAGAGATATCACTATAGATTTCAGCTTAAATTTCTCAAAAAACTGCTGAATGGATTTACACCAAATAGGCAAAATGCACTTCCTTAAACCAACATCTACCTCCTTGCCAAATGTTGTGTAAGTCCGTTCAGCGGTTCGGACTGTAGGTGTGGCTAAAGCCTCCTATGGGAATTAACATTACAAACGCACCCTTATTTCATGCCCAAAATTCCCTACCTTGACACTTGTTTGACACTTTTTTGGGATAAATTCATGAAGATTGGCCAAACTACTCCAATTTTATAGCCAAGTCAAAAAATGCTTTTCCTATTGAAACTCTGTCCTAATTATAACTACCTACTGGCTGTCTTATATATGAGCCTTCTCGGTGTAACATGATTAAATCCTGGCAAGGTAAGATCAGCATTTCTAACTTGTATTAGCCAGTACCATCTAGATCTGTTTATCACAAAGGATGTTACACCTCTGGAAGAACATATCATCTTAAAAAAATCCTTTTGAGATGTGTCTGAGATTCAGCACTGACCAACCCCTTCATGCACCAACCTGTTGGTTCAACTTATCTCATTGTGTTCTGGAAATATCAACAATTAAAGTGGCACAATACTACAACAAAATAATTCAGATGTGCTTACTGGCACTAGACAAATCATAGCACACGTTAAAACACTTTTAGCAGTGGGCATTGAATGCATGAAAGAGTATGTTCCGATTCATCTCTGTTCCTCTTTGTCTCCACACCCTTAAATTCTTAAAGAACAGGTGGAACTGCTTCTTTTCACTGACATTAATCACATGTAACTTAAATATTGGCAGTGCTTATAGTTGCAGGCGGGGACCTGGTGGCACTATAAATACACATGCCTTACTATTCTCCACTGTGCCAGCCAGGATTTTATTCCATGACTGTCTGGATACACATACCGACATCTGCATACAAAAATTGCATTAACCAATTGAGCTATTTCTCATGTAAGGTGTGCTCACTGTATTTTGTATGGACTCGTCTGGAGGTAAAAGGCCAAAATATTAAGTTCATTTTAGTCAAGTTTCTCAACAAACGCCCTGATTCTCACTGACCTCGATCCCCAGTGTATCACAAGGCCCATTTGTTTTAATACAAAATGAAATGTACAATATTCATGATCGCAACTGTCATAAAATACATGAATTCTCAGTTTCGTTATGAAGCATGAATAGGAAAACATGAGGTAAAAATCAATATGTCTATCTTTTAAAATACACATTTAACCCAGCATGTGCAAAACCTCCTCCTGTGTGCGGCCTCATCTTCACTCCCAACATAGATCCTTCCTCATGACTCTCTTTCAAACCTGTGTCCACCCTTCTTTCCTCTGCTTCACCTTCAATCTTAACACCAAAGTCCACCAAAATCAGCTAAAACCTCATCAGTTGTTCTTTCAGAAATTCTAATCGGTGCTTAGGGGCACATTACGATGACGGGCGGACTTAGTCCGCCCGCCACCGTAGCGGTGAATGGGACTGTCCGCCATAGGAGCGGCAGTCCCGCCGTGAGTATTAGGATGTCACTGCCACTGTGGCGGTGGCATCCCCTATTCCCAACATTGTGGTGGGCGGTGTTCACAGCACCGCCCGCCACAATGCTGGGAATGCACGTCATGCATTGGCATGCACAAGGTGACAGGCACCGCGCGGTGCCTGCCACCTTGTCCATGCCAATGCAGGGGGATACCATAGGTACCCCCCATGTGCACCCCCACCCCCTCAACACCCTGGGGGCCCGCAACAGGCCCCCAATAGCGAAGACCGTATGCCTTTCCATGGCGGCATTGCCGCCATGGAAAGGCTGCTCTCCGCAACCATCCTAATATGGATGGCGGTGTCTTGCAGACACCGCCACCATATTAGTGCCCTTTTCCGCCCGGTCACCTGTGTGACCGGGGAAAACCGGCGGACGGTCTTTCCGTCTGCCGGGCCCCCCCGCCATCGTAATGTGGCGGGGGGAAATGGCCTGCGGGCGGAGGGGAATGGCGGGCGGAAAATAAGTGACAGGGACCTTTGTCACATGGCCACTTCCAGGTACTCCACCCATTGCCACTGTCAGTGCTGCCAGTTACAGTAACAACACAACCAATAACCGTCATTCTCACACAAGTGTGACCATTCCAGGCTCCAAAAGCTAAAATAATGGGATTGGCAGCAGTCATTTATAGTGTATACTTAATTAATACATAATTGCTGTTGTGCTTGTCAATAAATGAAACAAAGGGAACCACCATGTGGCAGACAGTTAGGTGCTGACAATTAGGAGCCGGTGCCGAGCATCGGAAACCCCTGGTTCAAATGAAGCACTGAATTCCATTATTTGAATGAATGTAAAATAATTCCCTCTACAAGACTCTTCAAGAGATTAGACTGCTGAATAAAAGTAAAGGAATTAGAAGGCTGGCATTGAAATAAAGTGTGACAGGAAAAGTAATAGGCAATTCAAACAATTACCACAACCAAGTTTGCTTGTTCTTTGACTGTTCCACTCATACACCCATGCACTTACTCACTCACTTTACATCTGTATAGGCACTGATCTATGGATCTATATGCAAAGCACAGTATGTAATCTATGCATATCATGGGGCCGATTTACTAAGCACTTGAGTTTGACGCGAGGCAGGCGGGTGCATAAGTGATATTTACGGTGCCATGTAAATCAATTTTGCATGGTCTTTCATCACTTTTCACTGACAACTTTGCGTTACCATGCATCAGGGAGGTGTTACATGTATGGACTGTGTCGGGTCCTGTGTATCCACTAATGTATTAAGACACATACCCAGATTTACAAACATCAGTTCACCTGGGTTTGCATCAAAATTGTGCACCTAACCAACCTTGGTGTGATGAGGAGAAATATCTATATGTCTTCTTGTTACTTCCTCTGTGCACGAGTGTTGCATTCTGCAGCACACTTAGAAAGAGGAGTATGCATTTAAGGATAGTTCCTGTTCAGGATAGTTAACCTTTCTGCACAAAAACTATCCTGACCACAATGCAGGCCCCCTTGCACTGTGATGCAAGGGTGCCTGGTTGGAGCTATGCTGGTAATAGTGCAACAGCACAGGGAGAGAGCTGAAGTACACCATGTCTTAATAACATTAGCACATTTCTGCTCTCTCTCTTGAATGAAACAAAGCATTGAGTAAAAGTTTAG
This sequence comes from Calotriton arnoldi, assembly GCA_963921515.1. Classification (NCBI taxonomy): domain Eukaryota; kingdom Metazoa; phylum Chordata; class Amphibia; order Caudata; family Salamandridae; genus Calotriton; species Calotriton arnoldi. The sequence goes on from CAWUFW010016131.1 coordinate 220,006, forward strand.
TAAATCTGGGCCTTATTACCTCTAAATTACATAGACTGTCTATGCACTCATTATCTCATTATTTGTTTTTGTCTCCACAGTAATGCATACACACATACTCAAGTAACTGATACCATGGGGCACAATTACAGCAGTTACATAAAGAACAAAATGTCAAACAATTGGTATTTTCAAGAGCTGGTATTATTGTTATATTGCATTGCTTCCATTAACAAGGTCATCTGGATATAAATGAACTCATATAGCCAAATAGCCCACTGCAGAGAACTATACATGTTGTTAAAGGCCCTGAACCTGAGTTATTGGCCCAAGCCGCAGTTGAGGGCCTATAATGAGGAATAGGGCCTTTTAACAGATGGTATGGCCCGAAATAGAAGGGCTAAAAGCCTATTAGAACATTCCACCCACTTAGGGTACAATGTTCTAAATTCAAAAGGGAGAAACATGAAGATGAATATTGCAATGTTGGAGCACAAAGCTTATAGCAGCCATTGTAAGACTGGTTCTACTCCATTATCTTTGATGGAGCTCTCAACATTCCAATATTAAAAATTAACATTAGAACATTGAAATGTTGGGAGCTTGATTGAAAACAATGGCATGCTCTGGGCTTCTAATGGCCAGTACAAGCCCGAAGCTCCATCATTCCAATGTTGTCTTCACAGCTGTTGCTGTGAACAAAGGCCTCACAGAGCCCAATGGGATTTCAACCTCCTTGGGCTCCATGAGGCCTTGGTTTTATTAGTTAGAACATTCTGCACTCTAGTGAAATAATTTTCTAATAGCCTTAGAGCCCTCCATAGCTGGTCTATACTGGCATTAACGTGCTGCTCCCTTGTTAAAGGTCCTCGCCTTCGGCTCGGGCCTTTAACGCTGGAGCAGGCCTTTAATGGCCGGTATAGCCCTCTATGGTGGGCTATAAGGCTATATTATGTTTCTATTACAGCTGCCAGAAAAGCTAAAATCTTCCTGTTTTTAGTTTTAGAATGTCTGCTTACCGGTACACAAAAACAATGATGAGTTTAGTGTTCAAGCAAAATCCACAGTTTCACGAAAGGGAATCCAGAAATGCTGACCACGTTTATCACTTGATGTGCAAGGTGAATATTAGGACATATATCAGTTAATGAAATTTGGACATCCCCAGAAGAGAGCGCAATTTCCATTCTAACAATGAATGACAAAGGGAAGACCAGAGGAAGAAGATCTGCTAAATAAAATAATTACATAATATTAGCAAAGGCGCAACACAACTGAAGAAATATTTCACTTTCTCGCTTTCACCAGCTTGCTTTTATAGGCAAGCTGTGTGTAGTTCAGCATTAGTAGTAAGCCCTCAGGGACACCATCTTCAGGAACTGCAAATTATCCACTTAGGGAATCATTCTTCCATTGATCATAACAGGTTCTGCTTTGTGTTTCTCTTGGATAAAGAGATTTTGAAATATATAAAAAAAACAGTATGATTGTCACTGTCAGCTGTTGTCTACTGGGGGCCTGTTGGTGATATTCTGAGAGCAGGATGGGTCACTCATGAATGAGTTTGATTTTGAAACATTTTTTTTTATTTTGTAATTTTTTTGTCATTTTGTTTTAAATTTGTTTTTCAAGTTGAATTTAACAAAATAAGAATACATAATGTTCATAGCATTACAGTGTAGAAGTACAATAACAAATGTGCATTAACATCCTACACAGCAGTGTATCCTTATACAACCATGACAAGAAGACCCATACAATACTAATAGTAATACACATGTGGACCCTCCCTACGGAAGGACCAGCTTTTAAATGCAGCAGTCCTGAAGCAGAGGAGTAAAACATAAATCACAAACACCATTACACATTTGCTGACCCAGAGGGGTTAGTCGGTTCCTGAGTGGGAGGACCACTACCACTCTGTGCTGCCAAAAGATAACTTCGGCGCGGTTGCCAAATGTCCACAGGCCGAGAAGCCGGCGGTTGCAACTGCGCATAAGTGTCGCTGGTGGTATTGCAAAATATTATACTATGTAGCCATGCAGCAAGGGTGGGGGGGCGCAAGCATGCCCAGTTAATAGCTATTTCACGCTTGGCGAGAAGAAGCGCTATTGCAACAAAGCGACGTTTGGATTTGGGGAGGTTGTGAACGTATCCTAATAATGCTAATAATGGCGATGGCGCCATCTCATCCTTCACCATCCGGGACAGTTCCCTAAAAATCGATCTCCAATAATCCTCAAGTCTAGGGCAGGTCCACGTCACGTGCGCAAAATAGGCCTCCGGGGAGCGGCACCGTGGGCACGCGTGCCGACGAGAGGGGTCCACACGATGTAGTTTCCTAGGGGTCATGTATGCCCTCCATAAAAATTTAAAATGTAGCAGCTTATGTCTGTGGTTAGGAGATACGAGGCATATTTGAGTACAACACCGCTTCCACTGTACATCCGTCAATGGGTACCCAAGATCTCGCTCCCACGCTGCCCGCACATTCACATCATGGCAAGGGAGCAATGCCACCGCCGCCTTATACATCCGGGCCACTAAATGGCTCCCATCACCACCCTTAATGACCCCGGTCAAAATAGTAAAGTTTGGGGGCTCCAATGGATAACTGTCCATACATGCACGCAATGCCCTCTGTACTCTCAGTAATACAAAATGGTCCATTACAGTGGCCGAGCGGAGACAGGGGTCTTCAGTATGGGAGAAAATGTGCCCTCCCGGGAACAGGTCACCAAATGTAACCATCTGGAACTTGTCCAATGCACGCTTCACCAAGGCCTCCTGCAAAATGGGGATCCAACTGCCAATGGCAGCACAGGGGAGTACAGTATGTGAGCCCCAGTCACACGTTGCAATCTGTGCCACGCCCAGCTGGTGGTGGACACCGTCTGGATATCTCGCGGGTCCCTAGGGAACCCCCGGGGCAACAGAGAGTTAAGCTCAGCTGGAAGGACCAAGTCGGCCTCGGGCCGATAATAGGGGATCCGAACATCCGTACAGTACCAATGGTGGGCAAAGCTCGCCTGTGCCACCAGATAGTAAATCTGTAAATTCGGCACGCCAAGCCCGCCCCTCTCGTAAGGGAGTGTTAGGGTGTCCCAGCCAATACGGGCCGATTTACCACCCCAAACTAATCATAGCAACAAAACTATTATATAATGGGATGGGGATATTTAAAAAAGGTACAGAAATTGTGGCAATACCACCATTTTAATTATGGCTATCCTGCCTGCCATTAACAGGGGTAGTCGCAACCAACGTTCAATGTTGAGTTCCAATTTCTCGACTGCTGGGCCATAATTCAGCTGCAGGATACGGTCCTTGTCTCTATGGATGTGGACTCCAAGATATTTCACATAGTCGTCACACCAGGTCAGGGGGAAATCTACCATCCTAGCACAGGTTGCCTCTGTCAGATTGAGCACCTCCGATTTTTCCCAATTAATATGAAGGCCCGACTTGGTGCCATACCTCGTCACCTCTCGGAGTAACAGTGATAAGTTATCATCCGGGTGCCGTACGTAGAGAATAATATCATCTGCATAAAGCGTGAGGAGCAAGGGCCCAGTGTTAAACTGCAATCCCCTATGACTGTGCCTTTCCAGCAACTGGCGCACCAGCGAGTCCAACGCTAAGACAAACAGAAGAGGAGATAGGGAGCAACCCTGCCGTGTTCCCTGTGTAAGTGGAAACGCCTTGGTCAATGTACCATTCAATCGGATACTGGCCATAGGCAATGTATACAACAGCCGTACAACTGCCATAAAACGCTCCGGCATTCCCAACCTTGCCATGGTAGTTAACAAGAAGTGCCACTCAAGGAAGTCGAACGCTTTCTCAGCGTCAAGGAGGACAGCGGCGGCAGGAACCGACGGCGAGATCCTATTCAGTGTGGCGAACAGGGTACGAGTGTTAAGGACGGTGGACTTCTGTGTGATAAAGCCCGACTCCGCTGGGGATATCAGTTTCTCTACAATCAAAGTGAGCCTACTCGCTAGTACTTTGGCCAAAATTTTATTATCAAAATTCAGGAGCGAAAGGGGTCAGTATGAACTACATCTCAATGCATCCTTCCCAGGTTTAGGCAGCAGGATTATAACAGCTTCTCTCAGAGTGGGTGGAAGCACTCCAAGGTCAATGGCCTCCTGATACATATCAATAAGATACAACCCGTGAAGCCGTCTAGCCCTGGCGCCTTAGACCCATCCAACGCATTTAATAGCGTCAGTGATCTCATCCTCTGCGAATGGTTCTGCCAGAAACTCTTGGTGGGCTTTATCCATCCAAACAAGTGAGACCTCATCGAGGTAATCACTATAGGCAGAAGGGTGGTCGGTGGTTCCTGAAGTGTACAAGTTGATATAATACTTGAGCACCTCTCTCAATACCCCTACATTACCTGTGATCCGCTCGCCACCATCCCCGCTAAGTTCTGCTATATAGGTGGGCCTGCGAGTCTGCTGCATCAACCGGGCTAATGTCCTACCAGGCCTTTCACCCTCCCCATACCGTCGAGCGACTGCATTTTTACCGAGAAAATGCGCTTCACGTTCCGCGGCCTCACGGAACTCTACCAAAAGCGCCGCACATCTATGTAGGTTGGGGGGATCTTCTGTGACTGCCGCACTGTCCAGCTCCCCAAGCTGTGCTTCTATATTCACTAACGTGCGCCGCAGAGCTCTGAGCACCCCGGCGTTCTTAGAAATACATACCCCCTTGCATAGGCCTTAAAGGCCTCCCACAGGGTAGCCTTAGACTCCACTGTCCCAGTGTTAATTTTGAAATATTCTACTATCACTTCCCCGAGCTCAGTCGCAAAGACAGGATCTCTCAAGGCCATGACCGGGAAGCGCCACGGTTGCTCCACCCCCCCTGCCCTAGTGACGAGCAGTTTCACCATAACTGGGGAATGGTCCGATAGTGTACGCGGGAGATGTGCAACCTCATTGACCCACAGAGCAACCACAACCGACAAGCACCAGTAATCCAACCGCGTCCAGGTATTATGAGCGTATAATAGTGAGTATATCCAGCTCGGTCATCGCAGTGGTACCTCCATGCATCCACCAACCCAAACCGTTCAATAGTGTCCAGCACTACTCGTCGCGCCCTTGGCTTTGCGGCTATCGCGTGCGCCGTGCTATCATGTCCCGGGTCGAGCAACAAATTAAGGCCCCCCCCATATAAACACAGTCTGCCCCCATGCGCACTATGTGATCATGGACCCCCTCGAAAAACTCGGGGTCATCCGCATACGGGGCATAGATATTGACAAAAAGTACTGAATGATCAAGCATGGTGCCCTTCACCAATAAATAGCGACCCTCCGCATCCCGACAAACCTCCTCCTCCCGAAAGGGCACCCGTTTGTGTATCAACACCGCCACCCCTTTAGCATAGGTGCTGTATCCTGCAAGGTATTGATGAGGCCCCCATCCCGCCGCCAGTGGCGTCTTAACATGTGGTGCAAGTTGAGTCTCCTGTAAAAACACTATGTCCACATGGAATCTTTGCATGTAATTAGACACCTGCTTACACTTACTGGCATTATTTAAACCCCCAACGTTCCAGGTCATTAGCACCTAACTAGCCTCTGCAACAACTTTATTAGCCATTGTCCAAGTCCTGTGTTTCTGTCACACTAATATTAGGACTACTTAAGTGACACTGCAACTGTAATGCGTGATAAGAACATGCTACAAACATTGTCCAATGAGTCCAAAACCCCCCCTCTCACCACCCATCCCCCACACCCAACTTAGGGGAAAAAGTTCCCATCCCGTAACCCCATATTAATAGGATCGTACAAACATAAACAAACAACACTGTAAATCAACACTATTCGATACATGCGCAACTGCATTGGGGGGTGGCAACACCCCGCCACTACCCCTATTTATTGGCACAAAGTGGCCTGCATATTAGCATATAGTATGTCTATGGCGGCACACTCCCGTGCACACAGGCACTCATCTAAAGCGGTGCAGCACAAGTAGTGGGAACATAACATCGTACTACTGCAGCGCTGAGAAGTAGGCACGTTTTAACTAGCTAGCAGTAAATAAGTCTGCACTAGTGGCAGAGTCTGGTATGTCCTGAGGAGGCTGTGGAGGTGTCGCATCCTGCTTTCTCACAGCGTTGGAGTATCTCTGGCAGAACTCTTGCGCATCATGGGGAGAGTCAAAATCCCGGGACTGTCCATCGATGTCCACCTTCAGCCTTGCTGGGTATAACATCCCGTAGCGCAATCCCATCTTCCGTAGGGCTGCCTTCACACCAGTATATTTCCTACGGGCGTCCTGGACCATGGCCATAAAGTCCGGGTATAGGGATATGTTCGAGCCCTGCCACTCCAGCCGGCCTTTCTCATGCACCAATCGGAGAGCGGTGTCCCTATCCCTGAAATTTAGAAGCCGGGCTATGATGGGTCTCGGAGGGCACCCCAGATTGAGTCGCAGCCCCATGATACGATGCGCTCGCTCGACCACAAAAGTGGTGGTAAATGATTCGCCTCCAAGCATGTCCGTTAAGAGGGTTTCCATGAAGCGATCCAGTCGCCCCGTGTTGGTGGATTCCAGCACCCCCATGATTCGGACGTTGTTTCTCCACCCACGAGCTTCCAAATCCTCATTTTTCATAGCCACTGATTTAAGGAGCTTCTCCATCTTCTCAAGTCTCTTGGTTGTCTGGGCCATGCCGTCCTCCAGATCAGAGATTCGCCCCTCCGTCACTGTCAAACGGCCCTCCTGCACATCCAATCTGACCCCCATGGAGTCCAGCCTCCTGTCAAGTGCATCAAATCTGGTGTCTAGGGCTCTGAACCCAGCCCTCAATCAAGCCAGCAAGTTGTCGGGCCCCACCGGGTCATTCGTGGACGTCTCACCTCCCTCCGCCAAAGTGGGCTGTTGCGCAGATGTGCCCGGGCCAGGTGGCTTGAAAGGCAGGGTGCTCTGTTTGGGGTCCTTGCGCCCCATTCCCCTCGCCGCTGACACGCCGGACCCCAACTGTGGCGGAGCCGCCCACGGCGGTCACCCAGTCCACAGGATAGCCTCCCAGAGGTGGACAAGTCACACCGCAACCCTGCACTGATCAAGGCCACGAGAACTACACCACAGCAGGGGCCACCCGTAAGAGATGATGCTGCAGTTGAGTCCCCGCGGCCAACAAGGCCACAGCCCCAAGCTCGCACAACGATGCCACCGTTATTGCCACGCTGGTGGTCCTCTGGGGCCAGAGGGTTCACTCGCCCACCTTGGAATTATCACAGCAGGGGGGCACCAATGTCATGAGGTCGGAATGTGTAGGAAGTGGGCTCTATGCAGAATGCCCTTCACGCCGCAATCATTGTCCCTCCCGGGGCCGGCCACAGCTTCCAGGCGGCCCGCTCCACATCGAGGCCCAATCAGTCACAGGGGGAGAAGGGAGGCAGTCATGCAGAGGTTAAATAATAAGATCCCAGGCACCGCATTACCACCGCAGGCTGGGAACCAGGCATATACGGGCACAGCCACAGGGGAGGGCCACTGCAGGCAACGCTGATCACGGCCGGGTGGCCTACCCCCAAGCCCGCCCGCAGCCCCTATCACTGCGGGGCTTCGGGGAGTGTCAACGCCCCGGCACCGGTGGAGTCAGCCTCCTACCCCCCTCCCACCGCAACCGCTTACCGCTATCTTCCTCCGTCCTGCAGCCGATCCCAGCAATCCGTGCCACCGCTTTCCCACTCCGGCCAGCGCAGTAATCGAGGTCCCGGCTTGCCTCGTGCCCGCAGGCCCCACCGCTACCATCCAGGGCGATCGTCGCCGATCCGTGCCACAGGTCGCTGGTAGCCTGGCTCCCCCACCATTCGCTGCACCATCACCTCCCACACCTACAGGACGTCAGAGGGGTCACGCAAACACCATTGTGCCGCCACAACAGGTCCTACGAGGGGAATCAGCGGCAGAGCTCCAAGCCTACGTGGCCATCACAGTCGGCGGCTTGGCCACGCCCCCTTGATCTTGAAACTTGGCAGGAATCTGGACAATTTACTGTCAGTGCACACATTGGTCTCTGAAAAAAGGCAGCTTTCTAAACCTATTTTAAATAATACTTGTTTTATTCGTTTTGTGATGATAAGTACACATCAACAACATACAGTAGCACAGCATCTGAGACATATAATTCGTCATAAAGTTGGTGATCAAGCCAGGGCTCACGTTCTGCAGCAACCCACTTTGCAAAAAAAAGGTTCTGTTTCAATTAGTGAAATGGGATGTCTCTATGTCTCATTTTAGGATGCTTTGTGCTTTGGGCACTAGGCCCAGTCACACAAGTGACATATGGTTTTGATTAGGAGATATCTGGGAAAAGTGTGTGGTAGGAACTTTGTGGATTCCCCACTGTTTCTAGACCTTTTTCTCACAGAATTGTGCAAAAAATGTGTGTTTTAGCAAATGTTTGATATTTGCAACTCCTTCTCAGTAAAAACACATTGTGGGATCCACACAAGTCACTCCACCCTAAACTCCACTGCCCTGGTTGTTTAGTTTTTAGAAATGTCTGGTGTGGATTTATTTCCCTGTGCATCAGGTGAGCAAGGACCCAAAGTTCACAAGTGGGTCCCATTTTTATCAGGAGAAGTGTGAGAATGCTGCATCGTATTAAGTCTGTGGATCCCTACAGCTGCCTGAACGTTCTCTTACTGAAATGTGAGGAAAATTTGCATTTTTAGCCAAAGTTTGAGGTTTACAAGGGATTCTCGGTAAAAAAAAAACTTTGCAGGACTCCCACAAGTCACATCACCCTGGACTCCCTTTTGGTGTCTAGTTTTCAGAAACGTTAGAGTTGCATTTTAGGGTGTTTTGAATCACAGAGGTTATGTACAGCCACAGAACGGGGACACCATTTTATTGGGTAGAAACTTTGTTATTACAAATTGGTTTTCACTGCATGTTATCTTCTGAATTAGTGGACAAAAAAGAGCACAATTTTCAAAATGCACTATGAATGAGATGATAATATGTGTAACCCCAAATCCATGTGACCACTGTTCCTAAACTCAGTATTCTGTGCACATTTGAGAAATACATTCTCTTCCTTCATACCTATTTTCCATTCATTATATTTTACCATATGAAAGGTCTTGCTCAGGTTTTGGGTCTGGGCATTGCATGTTTTTGGTGAATCTACAAACCCTATATATCACCATGACCAGAAGGTTTGCTTGGATGCAATGGTATATTACTTTTAATAATCGGCTACTATGACAATAAAAAACACAGATAAAAACATCTCCAAAGGCTATTTTTTACTCTCACAGGGATGCTCTGGACAAGTAGTATGTTCAGACAAGTGGTCGCTGGCTGCATGCTTCGGGGGGTTACCTCGGCCTGTGTGGTGGCTGCGTGTGCAGTGGAGCAGTTGGACGGGACACTAGATGAGCGGAGCAGGGCCCCTTTCCTCCCTCCACTCTGCAGTGGTGGATCCCAGGAGCCCCCCCATGGCCAGATCAGAGATTCACACTACCCCTGAGACAAAAATTTGTGTTGGTTCTAGGTTTGGTTAATTCTTTTACCATATGGCATATTCGGCACACCCCTGACCTACATGTGGTCATAGCATGGTTATGAACTGCAACCAGAAGACCCCGGCACAGTTGTAGGTAATTAAACCCTGATACCCAATGAGCATATATACAGGATACAATAGCCAGGCCTGTCTCACGTTTGCTTCATACGAAGAGTGGGAAGCCCTGGGACACAGATGTGAAACCTGCAAAAGCTAAGCAGGGACTGAGAAACGGGGGAGGAATTACTAAAAAAATGGTATACTATCTCAAAGTTTAAACGATGCCTCTCTGTGAATAATTTGACATGAGCATTTGTTAAATGTCAACAAAAAAAAGTGTTTAATAAAAAAAAAGTATTTCTTTTTATCATTTTTAAGGAAATATTTGATGGATCTACACAAATAGCAACTTACAGAATTCTGAATTTAGCCTACCTTTTAGTACAAACTGCAGGTAACTTGAAAAAATAAAAATTGTAAAAAATGAGCTAACTCTTAGAAAAATGCAAATATTGTAGTAATATATATATATATTTTTTATTTGACATTTAGAAAAAAATATATATGCATACTTGTAAAGCACATTTTCCCACTTTTAAGAAAAAAACCTGAAATAAACTACATTTTAGATATTTTCTCTGTTTGCCCTAGGGAGATTAAAAAACCCTGGGTTCCTTTGGATTCCTGACGATAATGGGAAAAGGGCTCAAATTTGATATGGCTACCCTTTTGTGCAAAAACAAAAGTTATGCAGGTTCAAGTGTAAAGTACTTCAAATATTCAAAACATGGCATTGCACTGGGGGAAAGGCTACCCACATAATAAAAAGGCATGGATTCTTCTGGATTAAAAATTATGGGCCATATGTACAGTGGAGTGGCGGAGAGAGGCATTAGCCTTCCTGGCTTAACCCCTCTCTCCGCCACTTCTGAAACGCAAGGCTGCACCATATTTACAAGAATGTGGAGCAGCCTTGCGTTTCCCGCTGCGATGGTGCTAAATTAAGCAACTTAGGGGGTGATTACGATGGCGTAACAATCACGACCGTCACGCCATCGTAACGTGATTTACCCACCGCCATATCACAATGGCGGTGGGTATCGCGGCGGATGGAAAGTCCGTCCGCCTGTTTTCCGCCGGTCGCCAATCGTTACGATTGCCGGCCGGGCGGAGCTGGGGCACATATATGGTGGCGGTGCCTAGCAGGCACCGCCAGCCATATTATGATGTTTGCTTTTCAAGGCCTTTCCATGGCGGCGATGCCGCCATGGAAAGGCTGGCGGTGATTTGATTTGGGGGCCCATTGCGGGCCCCCGGGGGGGTGGAGGGGTGCACTTGGGGGGCACCTATGGTACCCCCCTACATGTCCATGTACAAGGTGGCAGGCACCGCGCGGTGCCTGCCACGTTGTGCATGGAAATACACAACATGGCATTTTCCTATTGCGGCGAGTGCTGCAGCCTGCAGCACCCGCCGCGATGTTAAAATGCCAGATGCGACCGCAGCGGTGGCGGTCGCATCATAATTTGGGTGGCGCGACCGCCGCATGGCAGGCGGGCGGTCCCGTTACCGCTAGGATGCCATCCTAATCACCCCCTTAGCACCAATGCAGGGGTCTCTGCGTGCAGGGGATGATTGTTTATGTGTAGGAAGGTGTCCCTTGTGTTGTGGTGGCGATAGGGGCTTGTACATATGCCCCTATGTCTCCAGGTCGATTTTTGGGGTGTTTTGTGTCACAAGCGCTAGGCCCAGCCACACAAGTGGGGTATTGTTTTTATCGTCGGAAGATGTGTAGGAATACAGAACTGCAGAACATTTGTTTTTGCCAATTTGATTTCTCTGCATTTGCTGCTTCCAAGTGTAAGCCACTGTGCAAGAAAAAATGCCCTCTGTATCATATGATAGAATGGGTAATCCTCATTTACAAGGTGGTGGAATAACCACTGTTCTTAAATCCAATATCTTTTGTATATTTCAGAAATATGTAGATTTCATTCAAACCCACTTTTCAATCTTTATTTTTTATCATATAAATTGCTGTACAGTGGGCTCACAATGTAAAGTCATTGTAACATGCAGCTCAGTTATTGTCTCTGGGTGTCGCATGCTTTTGAGGATCCTACAAACCCTAAATAGCCATGACCAGAAGTGCTTGTCGGACATCAATGTATATTGCTTTTGTAAATCTGCCATTGTGACAAGAAGTTGCAGATGAAGATGTTGTCACTAATGGCTGATTTTTCTTACTCATTTTCATTTTTTTCATTTCAGTTAGTTTCTTAGGAAAATCCTTGCAATATCTACACAAATGACCCCTTGCTGAATTCAGATTTTTGCCTACATTTAAAAAAAAAATCTATAGCTTTCTGACATTACCCATGGGCTGCACACCTCTTTCCCCCACAAACTGCCAGTAGGTTGAAACAACATACATTAGGAAAAATTGACTACTTCTTAGAAAAATGATAAACCCGTGGTAAAATATCATTGCTCTTTTGTTACAACTATGCTTTTTCCTGAAAACTCAAAAGATGGTGGTCCAAGCACAATAAACGTTTTGTTTATGCCATTTGTAGAAAGATACATAATCTTTGTTGCACACCACCTTTTCACATTTTTTGCAAAAATAAAAAAAAAATAGCTATGTTTTGACTACTTTCTTGGTTCCAGCCTTAGAATTTGAGAATCAGGATCCGCAAAGGTTCTGAATATAAACTGTCATGTGCTATAAAAGACTTATTATGGGTTGGGTTGGGTGGTCCTCCTGTTACCCTGCCACCGCTGTGCCAACAGGAGGACCGCCAAGCCCATTGTGCACATGCCCGCTGGATTATAAATGCAATCCAGGGCGGGCGGGCGGTGCTGCAGCGGTCTCATGACGGTAGCTGTTTAAGGCTCATAGGAGTGCCTGAACAGCAGACCACTGCTATGACAGCATCTGCAGCATGTCCGTGCACGGTGTGGCATGCGTCATGTTGTGCACGCCATACAGTGGAGGAACTGGGGTGTAATAATAGAGGGGCACATTATGTGCTCCACTGCATGCACCCCCAGGCCCAAGAGCGTTGCCTTTTCACTACCCTTTTAACGGAAGGCTCACCGCCATGAAATGCGCTGTGAACAGGCAACTCATAATATGCTCAGCCGTGCCGCAGTGGCACCACCAGCATATTACTTCTCCTGACTGTTGCGCCACCACCACAGGATCCTGGATCTCGGCAGACAATGCGGTCCTGTGACGGTCCAACCACTACACTCAGAATTCTGCGGGCGGGCCCACAGTGGGACATTGGACAGACCACCACCACAAGTACTGCGGTCCTGTGGACCACCGTACTTGTAATAGGACCAATGCTTTTTTGTTACACAGTGTCTCAAAAACTGCTGAATAGATTTGACCCAAACCAGGCAAAGATACATTTCTAGTTTCATGCCAAGGTGTAATCAAATTTAAAAAAACATTTTCGCTGAATCTGAGAGGCTTATTTAGTGCCTGGAATGTGACAGATTGGAGGGAGGGGATTTTTATACATACCTTCAGGAGAGAAACATCTGTGGTGGAACCATTGAGGCCACTGTTTTTTTGGCAAAAGAGCACCATGTTTAATCCAAACTAGGCATTTGTTTTCAGAAAAAAAGATAACGCCCTAAAGGCACAAGGAGTCTTCTTTCTGTAGTTGGGGCAACTCTATGTTTTACCCTCTTAGACCACCATGCTTTCCACAGTGGCCCACTGTAAGGAAAACAGGACAGTTGATCCAGCCTAAAGAGAGTATGGCAGCTCAACAGGACAGACAGGCCAACAGATCAAGGGTTTAGCAGAGCCACCTGAGGCTCTGCTAGTGCAAACACAGCCCCCCTCTCCGGCTCTATATTGATCAGTGAAACTGTGAGATTGTATTGGGTTGGGAGCACCACTGATGTACAGCAGTGCTCCCTCTCTCCCAAGTGCTATATGACACCCTGAGTTTTAACCATAAGAATCTGACACTTCTTGTGCAGTATTTGATGTCTTGCTTGAGGTCATGAACTGGTGTCAGCCTGGGTTTTGGTTTTCAGTTTTATTTTGAACCATATATTCACTTTCACCATGCTGAGCTTTTTATTCATATCTTAATATAGTATTAGCAACAATAAGCATACTTTCAGCGGTAGTGCCTTTAGCTCGGCCCTGCAATCAAGCCATCAGGTGGCCAAACCTCATTGCACACATCTTCAAAATATGCACAATGGGAATTGTGTGAGAATGTGGCTTACATTGAGGCTTTGTGCCCAACCCATCAAGCAGACAACCCTCACTGCATGAAGTTCCCCACATGACCCCACCTATAAGTCCAGACCATGTGTCCAACTCGAACTACCTGGATTTCCAGCCTGAATTGCACATGGTTTTCTGATCCTATGCAGCATGGGGTGGCCACTGGATTTGGACATGTCAGCATGATCGAGCAGGGCCTACATGAATGATGGAGCTGTGGCATTTACAGAACAGCACTAGAACCTAGGGATAATTTATAAAAATTCATACATACATTAAGTGGGGGCTATCCTCCCACAGCATAATTCCATATCTGCACTTTCAGCAACACCCAAAACAAGGTTTGTGAGTTAACTCCAAATTGTAATACCCAATTTGGGCTGAAAGGCACACTAGTCCTTTGTCTATCCTTTCCATCTTTCTTCCAAGAACTTAACCTGCATCAGGTGCAGCATCCGTCATAGAGACTGAAGAAGATAGATTTAGACAATGTTGGAATCAGAGAATCCCAAGCTCTCATGCCTTTTGCATCATCAGTGTAGTGGTATAGGAGGACCACTAACTGGGCATGGCTGGGCTGGAAGGTTAATTTATAAACCTGGTTAAAGGTCAACAGAAAAAGAGCCAGTATGTGAGTCTTTTTGTGGCACAGAGACTTTTGTATGCATGCATGCATGTGTTTTTCCTTTTGCTTTTTCATGGCATCTGGAGACCGTACCCTCCTGACATCAGGCAACCATATTCATTATTTAATGTGCTCTTGCATAAAGTGGTTTCCTTTCTTTTTCTGAAACCCTTTCCTAGGCATTGGGTAGCCCAGGTATATTCTGGCTGCAAAATATTTCTAAAAGGCATTATATTTTAAGATGGGTGTCCCATGCATTTGCTGACTCCCACTTGCATATTGTAGACATGTCTGCGATGTGAATATGATACGAGGGCATGAGAGTCATAATAACCCCACGAGAGGCAGAACTTGATGAAAATGAAAATCTGGTATGGTGGTAAAAGCCATTAGGTTACTAAAAATGCTGGGTTATACTTTACAAACATGATTGCTGTTTTAGAGAAAATGGCTTTTGGTGGAATTTAATTTTTTTTAAATAAAAGACAAATTTGCACTTGGAAACAAAATGAGTATCCTCCATGTTAAATGTCAATCAAAAATTGTAGAATTAAGGGCCAATGTTTCCAACCGACTCAGAAACATTTCTGACCAACCAATTATGATATGAGGTAACCGTTCGGTGTTTCCGATTCGGTTCTGACCGGCATTCTGAGAAAACGAGTCAGGCGGAGTCAGGCGGAGCCGAATGTACATGTCTACAGACCGTGTTTCCAACCGATGTATTACGATGTAGGATTTGGACAGCCTTTCCTACTCGGTTTGCCTGGCACGGAACGGCTGTCGGAAACTGAATTTGGGGGCCTGTAGAAGGCCCCCCTTCACCTGGAGGCCTCCCGTTGGGGCTGGTGGGAGTACCCATTAGACCTCTCTTTACAACCATGGGGTGACTGCCACAGGGTGCAAGGTTTTTCGCAACCATCCCTTTCTTCAATGGGAGCCTGTGTTGTCAGTCGGAACACAAGCTCCCATTGAAGTCAATGGGAGCCCGACTGAACGGTATTCGGAACCATCATACTCGGTCGGAGTCCCGAACCCGAGTTGGTCAGAAACAATTCCGACAAGGGGTCGGTCAGAATGCTTCCTGACCGAGATAGTAATGAGGCCCTACATGTTTACTTTCACATCACATAAATATTCTGATTGAGTGAGTGCTAATTGACGTTGATTTGGGCACAGTTTATATTAATATTTCTTTATCCCTCCTCAACTTTAAAAAAAATGTTCTGTCTCTTTAACTCTCTTCCCCTCAAATACACTCTAACCTCAATGTACCTAGCAAACCAGTGGAACCAGTAGGTCACAAGTTCGTAGCACATTCTAGTGGGAACATGTTACTTCTAAATAAGACACATCAGGTGTGGTTTACTTCACAGATTCAAAAGCATATCAATTTCTATATTATATTTATTTTCTTAAACAACAGCCAATAAAAAGACTTCTTCCTAAGGCATCCAACACACTACCTAATTTTATTCACTTTCATGCTGACAGCATCTAATGAAATATATATATTTTTTTAAAACACCTCAATTTTAACAGTTTTTCCTTTGGAAAACTACCTCATTCAGCCTCAGCCTTGTCCTGACTACTATTACTGCTTCACTTCAAAATGCTTAGAGCATGGATTGTGGCCCACAGCTATATCTATACTTTAGAGTTGTTTCTCACGTAAGGTGTGCTCACTGTATTTTGTATGGACTTGTCTGGAAGTGAAAGGCCAAAATATTAAGTTCATTTTAGTCAAGTTTCTCAACATACGCCCTGATTCTCACTGACCCCGATCCCCAGTGTATCACAAGGCCCATTTATTTTAACACAAAATTAAATGTACAATATTCATGATCGCAACAGTCATAAAATACATGATTTCTCAGTTTCGTTATGAAGCATGAATAAAACGTAGACTTCTTCATAGGAAAACATAAAAAAATCAATATGTCTATCTTTTAAAATACACAACTAACCCAGCATGTGCAAAACCTCCCCCTGTGTGTGGCAGTCCCTCCCCTCGGCCTCATCTTCACTCCCAACATAGATCCTTCCTCGTGACTGCCGTTCAAACCCATGTCCACTCTTCTTTCCTCTGCTTCACCTTCAATCTTAACACCACAGTCCACCAAAATCAGCTAAAACCTCGTCAGTTGTTGTTTCAGAAATTCGAATCGGTGCTTATTTTGTTAAAAAATAAGTGAAAGGGACCTTTGTCAGATGACCACTTCCGCTTACTCCACCCATTGCCACTGTCAGCGCTGCCAGTTACAGTAACAACACAACCAATAACCGTCATTCTCCTACAAGTGTGACTAAAAGAATGGTTTAGGCAGCAAGTATTAGTCATTCATAGTGTATATTTAATTAATACATAATTGTTGTTGTGCTTCTCACTAAATGAAACAAAGGGCACCACCATGTGGCAGACTTTCATAAGTGCTGGTGCTGACAATTAAGAGCTGGTGCCGAGCACCGGAAACCCCAGGCTCAAATTAAGCACAAATTACTTTATTTGAATGAATGTAAAATAATTGCCAATACAAGACTCTTCAAGAGATTAGACTGCTGAATAAGAGTACACCCATGCACTTACTCACTCATTTTACATCTGTATGCTTACTGATCTATGGATCTATGTGCAAAGCACAGTATGTAATCCATGCATATCATGGGGATGATTTACTTAACACTTGAGTTTGACGCAAAGCAAGCAAGTGCTTAAATGATATTTGCTTGGCCCTACATCACTTTTCACTCACAACTTTGCGTTAGCATTGCCTCAGGGAGGTGTTACATGCATGGAGCGTGCCCATTCCCGTGTATCTACCAATGTATATAGACACAAACCCAGATTTACATAAGTCAGTATATCTGGGTTTGCGTCAGAATGGTGCACTTACCCGACCCTGGTGTGATGAGGAGAAATATCTATAGATATAAAAAGAATTGGACAGTGGACCAATTGCCTATGGAGGGCACCACCTACCGAAAATG
This sequence comes from Calotriton arnoldi, assembly GCA_963921515.1. NCBI lineage: Eukaryota > Metazoa > Chordata > Amphibia > Caudata > Salamandridae > Calotriton > Calotriton arnoldi. The sequence goes on from CAWUFW010016131.1 coordinate 237,408, forward strand.
ACCAAACTTGTATATACTGAAACCAGATTCTATGTGCAAGCTTTAACAGTGCCCCCTGTCCAAAAAGCACCACCCTTAACCTCAGGGTAAACAAAAGAACTTTAACCAAATCAAAGCTGCACCAAATGTCCAATTATGATCCGTTAGGTTATTTCACAAGAATATCCAATCCGCTTTGTAAGATATCATTTTGTTTCTTTATTATTTTCATTAATAGGCCACAGCCAACGCGTTTCGTTCTATACGTAGAACTTCTTCAGGGCTGTAATTTAAAAAACACATACAAAATACATATATCAACATCCCATATTTACAAACAATCATATAGACACTAAATACAACATATAACATGACACATATATACAATAAAGCGGATTATATATAAAACCAACCTAGACTATCTCATTAATATGCTTACTATGGATAAATAAAACCTTCACACATATACTACAAAATAAATGACTTAAATTAAATGTAAATGACCATACCTACAACATGATCCCAGTAAATGGAAATTGTCTTCAAAGGCAACTGCATAGTTCTACCTCGTAAGGCCACATAAAACAGTACTCCCATATTCACAAAACTATGTCACAAAACATCTCCCCAAGACAATGTACAGGGCACACTAACATAGATACTGTTATCCCAAACAACCCTATTTAGAGATGCTACACCTAAAAGATTTAAAGGGTCATAAATTGCCCAAATCAACATCACTAAAAAAATCCCATCAATTTAACAAAACAAACAGGAAAAGAAACTTAAAAAAGAAGGAGAGACTGAAACGAACATACCAAAATTGTTGTCCATGAAAATATTGCTTAATGGATGCGTCACGCGATATATATTGATTCAAGGTGATCTAGAGATGGTACTCGTGTCTCTATATAGCAAAGAAACAGTATAAAACACCCAAGTTTAGATGAATAATTCTAAAGTTTTTTCGGAATAAAGCATAATATCATTGCCATTAAAGGCATTATATGGCCAAAAAACGAACAATATAAAACCTACCTCATTTATATATCAATGTCGCTATTTGATTAGAAATAGTGTATGACGCTCAGATACTCCACTGCCATGAGCATATACCAGTTTTTTCTTCTTCAAAGGACAAGTATAATGTTATGACATGATAATCAATCAGTAAGGATCCGTGATCATAAATACTGAACACAGTATACACCGAACCTGTAAAAACGAAAACTGTGTCAGACCAAGTGTGCTCTACACAAAACACCAAATAATTTCCCTCTTATTTACCTACAATCAAAGCATCTCTATGTAACCCAAAGACTGACCTCATACAGGGTGACATCCTAAAAGGTGTTTATTTAAACACATCCTCAGGAAAGCCAATTTTTTATTAAAAAGACAATCGTTACATTTAACTCGAATGCTACTGTTTAGCCTAATATCGTTACTATCGTCCAAAGGGAAACAAAAAACAGACTTGATCTATATTAGAACAAAGCCTCAGGGGGCTGCAAATACCGTAAAGATTAAAGCATCCTAATCCTGAATATAACCAACATGTCAGCGGAGCTGTTGATAACACAAAATGCAAGCAACGCTAGTTCTCCAATTGTATTAAGCAAGATTACTCAAGCGCTTCCGGAAACGCTAAACTTAAGGTAAAAACCCTTCCCCGACTATGCAGCACTCAAAAGGGCCACAAAATACAACTTTCTCCCAATATACACAAATAATCTCGCCCTTTGTACGTTACCTTATGTCGAAGCCATTAAGCCTGTGTCGCGTTCCGGTTCCCGCCCGTGGTTCAAAACCCGGGACGCGGAACCCGTCATTCTAAATACCTAATTGCGCGTCATCATTGAGCGTATGCGACGTTACGAAGGTGGTGATGTATTTAGAATACATGGCGGCCATATTGCAATATATCGAATATTCATGACACACATATATATTATTACTATTTTGTGTATGAATTCGATTTGAACTACATCGGGCAAGGCATATTATAATATTCAAAATTGTAGATAAGCAGGCAGCCAACATATTGTGCTGCGCAGAATTGTCAAGAACATCAAAATGTATCTATACTATATTTCATGCGAAATAAATAAATAAATTGTCAAATACAGGCACCGCGAATAAGAGGGGAGAAGAAAAGGAAATTCACAAAGTAACAGGCATATAATTAAGGCATCAAGTAGAAGATATGCGACGCAAGGTTTAATCAATGCCACCTAAACAAATGGCTACTGCAACAACAACGTCAGAACTTATAATGAAAACCTCTAAAAAAATATCAAAATATTCCCGATAGACATTTCTTCTTATTGGGCTTGAAATCCAAAAAGGATAACAAATAGAATAAAGAATTATACAGAATGGTAAAAGTGTGTGCAAAAAAATATAAAAAGCCTATCAAATAGCCCAATATGGCTGACTCGAGATTGATTTCTCCTTGTTGCTGCCTCTTTACATAGGTATTGCGGTCTGCAGCACACTTACAATGAGGAGTACACCTCTAAAGATAGTTCCTGTTTAGGATAGTTAACTTTCCTACACAAACCCTATCCTAACCAGAACGCAGGCCCCCTTTCAGTGTGATGCAAGTGAGCCTGGTTGGAGCTATACTGCACCAGTTCAGAGAGAGAGCTGAAGTGAGCCATGCACCAGCGCAGAGAGAGAGCTGAAGTGTGCCATGCACCAGCGCAGAGAGAGAGCTGAAGTGCCCCATGCACCAACGCAGAGAGAGAGCTGAAGTACGCCATGCACAAGCGCAGAGAGAGCTGAAGTGCAACATGCACCAGTGCAGAGGGAGAGCTGAAGTGTGCCATGCACCAGCGCAGAGAGAGAGCTGAAGTGCACCTTTCACAAGCACAGAGAGAGAACTGAAGTGTGATATGCACCAGTGCAGAGAGAGCTGAAGGGCGCCATGCACCAGCGCAGAGAGAAGGCTGAAGTGCGCCTTTCACCAGAACAAAGATAAAGCTGAAGTGCGCCATGCACCAGCACAGAGAGAGAGCTGAAGTGCGCCATGCACCAATGCAGAGAGAGAGCTGAAGTGCACCATGCACCAGCGCAGAGAGAGAAGAAGTGCGCCATGCACCAGCGCAGAGAGAGAGCTGAAGTGCACCATGCACTAGTGCAAAGAGAGAGCTGTAGTGCACCTTTCACCAGTGCAGAGAGAGAGCTGAAGTGCGCCATGCACCAGCACAGAGAGAAAGCTGAAGAGCACCTTTCACCAGAACACAGAGAAAGCTGAAGTGCGCCTTTCACCAGCGCAGAGAGAGAGCTGAAGTGCACCAGGCACCAGCACAGAGAGAGAGCTGGAGAGTGCCATGCATCAGCGCAGAAAGCGCAGGAGTGCGCCATGCACAGCGCAGTGAGAGAGCTGTAGTGTGCCTTTCACCAGCGCCGAAAGAGAGCTTAAGTGCACCATGCACCAGCACAGACAGAGAGAGCTGAAGTGCGCCATGCACCAGTGCAGGGAGAGCTGAAGTGCGCCATGTACCAGCGCAGAGAGAGAGCTGAAGTGCCCCATGCACCAGAGCAGAGAGAGAGCTGAAGTGCACCTTTCACCAGTGCAGAGAGAGAGAGCTGAAGTGCGCCATGCACCAGCACAGAGAGAGCTGAAGGGCACCTTTCACCAGCGCAGAGAGAGCTGAAGTGCGCCATGCACCAGCGCAAAGAGAGTGCTCAAGTGTGCCTTTCACCAGCGCAGAGAGAGAGCTGAAGTGCACCTTTCACCAGCACAGAGAGAGAGCTGAAGTGTGCCATGCACCAGCGCAGAGAGAAAGGTGAAGTGCGCCTTTTACCAGAACAGAGTGTAGTGTAGTTCCTATTTCCCTAATAGGCTCTGCGCATTGGAATCATATAACCTATAGGTTTGACATAGGACTAAGGTCGGTATGTCCCTATTGATTATATTAAACTTAATTACCTGTGCCAGCTAGCTCAGAGGCCACTAGAAACTTCTTGAAGACAAGAAGAGAATAGCTTCTGGCAACCACATAACATAAAACCCTGATCCCTCAGGATCGTGGAAACAATATACTACTTTTCATTCAGTCACTCATCTCAGAGAAGTACATAGAAGAAACAGTCGGGTGTGTTTACAATAAAATGTATTGCACAGTTGTTGTTCTAGTACTGGTTATATGTGCTGCGACAACTGTTGGACAGTAGCAGAGAAATATGGCCAGCAGTGCAGTTAAATAAAAATGCATGGTACAGTTTTACCATTGTGCAATAGTAATGAACACATACATGAAATGCAGAATGCATTAAGATAAAGCCTATACCCCTATGATACCTAACTAGATGTACCTAAGTGTACCTAGCATGTGTGTAGGTCTTAGAGAGCCAAGAATCCCCCTAGGATTTAGTCTAACCCCATTACCTTAGTGGGACTTCATCCTGGTGTTGAGCTGGACACCCCAGGATGGGTGGATGGACCTCTGCCAGCTGGAGCTGTGGCATGATGCAGGTTGCAGTGTCTCACGTCAGACTGTCGGCATGGAAAGTCTCGGTCCCCTCTAGTTTGCTTGGGCAAAGGGAGGTATATTTATATCCTGATAGGTGCCTTGGAATGTTAGTATTGACGTACAGTCGGTCAGAGGAAGACGTCAGGAATGAACCCTTAGGAAATAGTGGTTCATGCATATTTAATGAGTTCTTGGAGAAATCAATAATCCTGTGCTAGGGAAAATCCCAAGAGCGAAGGGTCTGTTTCTAAGAACTCGTTGTGACATAGGTTAGTCACTGTTGGACATGGATATGACGTATTTAGGATGGACCGTCTTCTGCACCCAGAGCACACGTCAGATAAGGGACAGACTCTGTTGCTCATTATTTGTGAAGGGAGGGCCAATGTAGGTGAAAGGTCCTGCCTGTCTCTGTGGCACGAAGGATTTGTGCCTCTGAAACGGCGCACCTATGTTAGGGCCTCAATTAACCCAGGGCAAAGCACTACGCTACGCTCGCGTAGTTTGCAAAGTTTGCGCTACTTCGCACTACGCGAATGGCACGTAGCACAGTGCAAACACGCGTTGCGTAGCGTAGCGTAGTGCAGCGGTCATTTTTTGCTTGCTCGCAGTCCTCAACGTCAAGTTGGCGACCGTGAGCAAGCAAAATGACATCCCGGCGAGACTTTTTCCTCGTTCGCGATCAGCAACATCAAGTTGCTGATCGCGAGCGTGGAAAATAAACCTCCCGGCGAGATTCTCAACGCGGGGAGGTCAGGTTTCTCATTGCGAGTGGTCGCGTATGCTCGCGACCGCTCGCGATGAGAAACTACCAGTCCGCGTTGAGAAAGCTGCCGCTAGAGTAAAAATCTACTCGAGCGGCAGTAAAAGACAGCTCGCACTGTGCAAGATGCCGTTTTCAATGATTGCACAGTGCGGACAAGCATCCGGCACTGTGCAATCATCGCGAACAGCGCACTACGCAGTTCGCGTAGTGCTATGCGTAGCTCATGTAGTGCGAAGTGCACTTCGCGTAGCTTCGCGTAGCGCTACTTCGCGAACTACGCCCAGGGTTAGCCTCAATCCAGCACATAACACCCACTCCAATCTATGGACAACCGTGAATAACCCATTAAAAGCAAACTACGTGAAGAAAATAGGCATTAGCATATGATTGGCAGGTAGTTGCATGAGAGTGGTTTATGAGCTGAAAAAATAGCAGCTGTTAAAATATGTAAAATTACTATAGACTCTGTGGAGACAGGAAAAATCTATAGTGTCATTAAAAAATACTCTCTTTGAGTCAGTAGTTACTTATAAAAGTTCCTGTTTATAAAATTGAAAACACTTACAAGCTGTTCAGAAGACCATGCTTTCTTTAGAAGAAAAAAAAAAAAAAAGAAAGGTCAGTTTGGAGGGAAAGCTCCAAGCACTCGGTCAGAGTTGAAACAATAAATGAAAAAATGTGTTTCAGGACATGTTTTAGCAAAATCGAGATAACAAGTGGCTGAGAGACACAACATTTCTGTTGCTAGTTACTGCAGGGAATGGACCTTTGTAATACCTCGCAGAATCGTTGTGGGAGCACAGAATGAGCAGTGCTGCCAGTTGCTGGTTCTGAGGCAGCCGGTGCTGTAATCGATACCTTGGTGCTAGCTAAAGGAAGCAAAAAGGCACCCTCCGGATTTGCAAGGAATGCTTTGGTTTGATGGGAATACGCTTGGGACACAGCCAAGCATGGGACTTCAGCAGTTCAAGCCTGGTGGTAAATGCCGCTGGCGTTTCCTTTGGAAGTGTCAGACAGATGATGACCACGCATTCTTCACTGCAAAAAACAGGCATCAGAGAACAGGTATGTTGCAGTTGCAGTCTTTTCAGACTGGTCTTTTAAATATTAGAAACCATGAGAAGCATAGTTCCTGTTTGCAAGGTATTCCCAAGGTGCATCACACTGCTTTTGTGTGAAAGATAACATTTATCAAAAAGGAAAGAGGGGCAGTCTGAATTTAAGAGTGCTATTTTGCAAAAAAAGAAAAAATATTTCTTTAGCTGATGTGAAATGAAAAATAAAAGTGCTGCACAAGCATGGTTTTCAGATTGCTCAAAGCATTTGAACTTTATAAAGGAAACTTCTGGTTCACTACTTTCAGTGTTGGGGCTTCTAGCCAAAAAGGGCACAACTTCCCTACACTTGTAGGATTTCACTACCTCTGGATGTTATCTGTACATAACGTAGGTCTGGCTTATATATACTGAGTCCCTTGGTGAAGTTCAGGAATCATTTTTGTGACAGGTATTTGTGTCAAAGGGCCAAACCATCCATACTTTCCTAACTGGGTCTGTCCTGTCTGTTTTGTAAATGGCATCTAATGTTGCCCCTGCTGATGTATGTCAACTATTCCACCCCCGTGCGATGGTGTTTGCTGGTGTTTGGCAACGTTCCTACTGGTGTTTAAACAACCACATTTCTAGATGCATTACAATTGTGTAGGAGTTGATAACCTTAATGAAGGTAACAGGTATAAAGCGTCACAATAAGAATAAATCTCTAAAATGTCATGATCTGAAAATGTAGCAATTATTCCTAAAACAGACAGCATATTATTCAATGTATCAGTAACCCAATTTTCAGAAAAATGTACTGCAGGTAATGACTTCACTGAATGAATGATAAAATGAATGAAAATGAATGAAAGTTCAAAATACATTAATCAGAATTAAAAACCGGATGATTAAATACATCATTTAAAATACAAAGGCTTGTTTAGGCCAAATACATTTATAAGTCTCTTTTGCATTTGAATTGAAAATGGACGTGGCTTCAGTTTTATGTTGATCATGTGTTGTAGAAAGTGTCCACTAAAAGTCATACTAAAAGCTAGCTCTAAGCAAAGCTAGAACAGAAAAAGATTAACCCAGAAATACTCCATAGTTCTACCCATGGTGAAGCCAGGTCTGTATCTTTTTGGAAAAAGAAAAGGTTCAAAAGTTTGTACTTGCATGTTCATTGTTTGTTTTTGGCTGGCTGCGCTTCCTGTTCACGTGGAGCCATGGAAAACGTATCACAGTTAATGAAATAGCCAGTAGCTGTATGATCAATTGTTGAAATTGCATCGTGTTTAGTTGAAGTTATTTCTGCTGTTTTTGTTGAAAAACGTTTGAAATGTTGAAATTAATAGTTGATGTCTTTGCTGAAAAACTTTCAGATGGTGAAGTTAATATTTTATGTTTTTGTTGAAGAACATTGAAGCATTTATTAGTTGTTGCTTTTGTTGAAAAACGTTGATGCATTTATTATTTGATGCTTTTGTTGAAAAACGTTGAATCATTTATTATTTGATGTTTTTGTTGAAAAACGTTGAAGCTTTTATTATTTGATGTTTTTGTTGAAAAACGTTGGAGCATGTATTATTTGATGTTTTTCTTGAAAAACGTTGAAGCATTTATTATTTGATGCTTTTCTTGAAAAAACGTTGGTGTACACATTTGTTTTTGGCCAAATTGCAACTTGAGTGTTGTCTTGACTTTTATTTTGAATTTGAAAGGTTGGTTCAGGGAGAATTAATTCCATTGCATTGTTGCATAGTCCCCCACTCCATGGATTTGATTTCTCAAACGTGATGAGCTTTTCAGTTTGAAGTTCTTGAATAGTAGTGAGAGGGACGTCTACTACTGTGGAGTTCACGAGGCCTACTGCTCAGTATTGGCCACATAGTTTTGGTTGATTCTTTCATTTGAAATGAATCTGTTTTCCTTTTTCACGACAAGATGCGGCAAAAGTACAGTTCTTGTTCCTTTCACTTCAAGGAATGGCACAGGTTTTCCTGTATGAGGGGCCAAATTCCTTTGTGTCCGCAATCTTTATCTCTCTCTGCCCAGATCCCCGACTATTGGGATTCAGACAGGTCTTGCCGTGATTACCTCGACTTCCCAGTGGTGGCCTGTTTCACTTTGACAGAATCTTTGTTTGTTTCTTTGTTTCCTTAAGTTCCTGTAAAACAGCCAAACAATCATAGATACAGAATGGTTTTCATCCGCCACTGTGCTTTCACATTTATGATCAGGTTCCCACATTCGTAAATGGAGTCAGACCTCCTAGAGTGCTTCTTGGCTGGGTGTGTATTGCCCCCTGAATCCATATAAGTGTTTGACCTCACTAGCGCCCTGCCTAATACCCTAGCTGTTAAAGATTGCTCTATGCCCCAGTCCTTCCTCTCCTCTACCTAAATTCCCTCAGGATGGCGTTGGAGAGGAGTACCGCAATATTACGTCCATCCCTTCCATGGCCTCTTTGTCAGCCCGAGAGCTAAGCGTGGAGCCACAGTCAGGGTGTAACGTTGATTGCGTATCTCCTGTTATGGACTCGCAAATCTTTCTATAACAGTTTTGAGTGTCAACCGAGCGCTAAGGCCATACCTATAGGAAACTTGAGCAAGGATCCACTGCCACCAAGATATATTTTTAAGCCACCTCAAAATTTGAGGGGCCACAGTGGTCCTGTTACATGACACGATCAAGTGGACAGTCTGATGCTGTCAAGCAATGGGACCTGCGCGGGTCTTGTGATGGTGTAGCCTGGCATTTGTTTGCAGATTTTGCAGTTCAAGACAAAGCCAATAGTCTGACTTCTGAACCCTGGCCACCAATAGCACTGTTGCAATGAAGAAATAGTACCTATTACCCCTGAATGCGCAGAGCCCAAGCCCTTGTGTGCTTTAAATGATTAATTCCTGCCTACTATCCATATTTGGAAATACTCTATCCCCCACTCCAGGAATCTGAGCATATGGAATGTTGTTTGCACCTAACTTGTAGGAGTATATAAGTGGAAATTTCTTAGGCACTGCTGTGCTGCCTTTGCGTGAAGCAATTACAGCCACCATATTCTAACCGTCTATTCTCGTTGTTTAACGAGTGTGCGCAGCTATGGAAGCTGTGTGAACAGCCCCCTGTGTGGCTTCTACAGCCAATGAATTCCCTGCAACGTGCACGCCATCACGTTGATGACTCAGTGTGTTAATCACGTGAGTTTTTGTTTGGTAGGTCGTATTTTTCAACTCCACTACCTGTTCCCAAAATTTTTGTGTTTAATTATGCCACCTTTTTCATCTTTAAACCCATTTTGTTCCCAATGGTGTAAATATTTATTACATGATTGCACACAGTAAAAGGAATCACACACTATAAGTGTGGGGAATTTGCGATCCGTGTTTACAAGTGCAAGTATCAGGGCTTTTAAAGCTGCCAACCGAGCCGTGCTATTACCTAGAGGTAGTTTTTTGGTGCAATGAGGACGGAAAGTGCCATCCAGCATCTGTTCTTTAACAAAGGCGGCCGGTGCGGCAGACCCATCAGTGTAAATCTTAAAAATTCATACTGATCTAGAGGCAAGATTTAATTTGGTAGATGATTTTCTTTCTCATATTGCAGGAATGCCTGTGTTTTTAAACTTGGATCAAATCTGGATTCAAAGTCTGATGCAGCAAAAGAATTAGCCCTTTGTATCCATTCTGGATGTAAGGCTTTGGCATTAGGAATGCTAGCCCCGGTACCGGGGTGACTACAGTAATGCATCTTCCCATGAGCCAGTGCTCTTTCTTTTGCTACAGCAGTCTGAATGGTTGTCAGAATTTTTTCCTGTTGAATTAAAACTCATTTCTGTGTTTGTGTACAGATGATATTTGTATGCGATTGGTACAGTTTCACCTTCATTAAAGGTTTAATAAGTGTCCCCACATTGACCATAAATGATACTGAGTACCAAGTGGTGCAAGTTTACACGTGTGTGTATGTGTTTGGAAGCAATAATATCTTCCTGGAGTGAACAAAGAATATTGGTTTGTTCTTGTGTCCAGTGTTTGACTGAAAAGTCAGGTTTGAAAAAGGTCGTAGAAAGGTTTTACTCCCTCTGCGAAATCAAAGATGTATGTTCTGCCAAAATCTAGGAATCCCAGTACTGATTGGAAGTTGTTTTAATGTCTTTGGAGGCTGGAGCAGCGCACACTTTTCTAAAAAGTTAGCTGCCAGGCTTTTCCCTTCACTTGAAAACTAGTATCCCAAAAATAGGACACAGAGGTGGGCAATTTTTGATTTCTCAAAATTAAATTTGCAGCCCTCAGAGGCGAATCCCATAATAATGGTGCTCAGCCTGGTCAAGTGTTTCCCCAATAGGTCGTCCGTTAGATAAATATCATCCAAATAGGACAACGCTTCTTCATCAAAGTGCTTTAGCCATTCAGTAACTCTTTCAGAAAATACCCCTGAGCTGTTCTTATACCCACGGGGAGATGACAAAAAATTGTCGCTGGGACTCTAATATACTAAATGCTGTTAGGTACCTGTTTTCAGGTGCTATAGTTTGACAGAAAAATCCATTTGAGACAACAAGTGTCGTTTTGTATTTTTCCCGCCTAATGTTATTCATTAATGCGGCACTATCTGCATGTTGGACAGCATATGTTTTTGTGCAAGTGTTCAAGTGTCTGTAAATGTAAACTAGACAAAATGTATTTTCATGTTTTGATAAGTGAAACAAGGGATTGTTCTTTTGTGAAGTGCATTTTTCAATGATCTCCTGGTATTCAAGTTGATCTAAGATCTCCCTGACCTGTGTTTTTAGCTTCTTGCTTAAATAGGATATTGTCTTTGAGCATGTGGTGAAACTATTAACGGGATCACGTGGTGGGTTGAGGCATCATCCCATCCAGCGTGATTTTTATAGAATGCTGGAGCTTGGGCTACAGCCCACTCCCGTGCATATGTATGTTTAAGGTGAACTGGAACATGGTTGGAAAATGCAGGAAAAATATACTTTCTCCCTTTGGGCGCTCCCTGACGAATGCTGGCGGCTAATCTTGTTCTGCTAAAAGTATGTCAAAATCAGACAATAGGCTCTTTGCAAAGAGACCTTTTACTTTCCTGTGTTTGTCCTCCTCCATGCGGAGTGTTATTTCATATAACTTGTGTGGGACGCTCACCCTTTTGTCTGGTGTTTCCACCGTGATGTAATCATTCAATTTTGCTGTCCAGAAATTCCTTCAGGTTCTGGCGAGCCATTGTTACTTCTGCCACGCTGTCTAGCATTGTCTGAGCCCATTCCCCGTTCAGAAGTTGAGTCCTTAGGATTCTGTGCATGTCTGACTTTGAGACCTGCAACTTTCTCCTTTTTAAATTGAGGTTTGGATTATGGCTTGTCTTCTGTTTTAGAAGAGTTCTGAGCGTGCTTGTCCCTGGACTGCTTGCGCTCTTCTTTGTGTGCTGACTTTCCTTCTCTCCCTGTATTGTTTGTCGAGAGGAATGTGTATCAGTATCCTGATACCTGTCAGGTTTCCTAATATTATCCCTATTCCTAAGGTTATACCTCTTTGCAGAGGGCTCCTGTTGAGGAGACCTACCTCGGGACTGAGAATCTTTTCTGAAAATTTTTGTTTTTTATTATCCCACTTCTTTTTAGAAGAAGTAGGTGTCTGCTTAGAATTGTCCTTCTCAGGACTGCCCATTAGCTGTGGTTTTAAAAGCTTTCCCACCCAAACTGTCCCTTCCCAGTTCTGCATATGCAGTTTCAATTATTTTGGGAAGTTCTTGTGGATGGTCTATAAGACTGACCTCTCTTAGGTGTTGGCGGATCGCCACTGAAGCTGCTTCCCCTTTAATGTTAGCTAGTATTATTGTTGATACCTGGTCGTAATTACCTAGTAACTTCATACCTAAGGTCAGAGCTGGTTCAGCTCCATACTTGTTCTGTATCTGTCGTAAGACATCTGGAATTACTGCTAAGGAAGGAATACCATGAGTCCTGGTATATATGGCAGCAAAGACTGTACCCCAAGTGGTGTAGTCCTCTAACTGTGGTGTGATCCCCATGGGCAAGCAGAGTGTTAGCATTATATGCTTCCAAATGGTGTGGTGTTTGGAAATACTGCTTCTAACTGGGTAATTTTCTGAGCTACCCAGAAAGGAATCTGTTCACATTTTGTGGGCAGTTTACCCATTACTGTGTGTAATGTTTCTGGAGTGATTTTAGTAGCGGTGCTCTGTGTTGGAGCTGTGTTATTTGTAGCTACAGTGGGCTGGACACCAAGTGTCCTCATGACGAGTTGCGTCATGGCTCTGTAAGAGTTTTACCAACTCTTTGTGTTGTAAGAGCAGTGCATCTTGTGGCATTATGTCAATGTCAGGATGTGGTGTGTAGCCGGCTAATGTCGGCCATGTAGCTCCTGGTCTACCTAGTGGACCGAACCTGGTTTTATTTATTTGTTGTAGGGCGCCATTAAACCAGAAATTGTGGTCCTGGTCAGTGTGCGGAATCTTAATCTCCTCGAACGGAGTGTAGACCGCTGGGACTTTTTCATGTATGCAAGAATGAAAAGTCTGAGTTGTTGCATTTACTGCTGGGAATGTAACCCAAGATTAGAACACATCTGTTTGATAATCTTCGTGTGCCTCTATTAATATCACTGTACCCTCTCGGTCTGTTAAACCATGTCTGAGGGGTTTTTGTGTGTGTATGCCTGATTTTGGGTGCAAAATGTATTGCATTTGCTTCCTCTTCGTCGTTTGAGACCTGTGTCCCAGTGACAGGAGCAGCTGCCTCGACAGACATTGTGTTGTGAAAACAAAATGTCTTAAAAAAGGGTTTTAAGATAAGGTTTTAAAAGGCACAATTGTTCGGGAACTTTTTCCTTCAAGCTTGATTAACCTACAGCCAATACATAGGAAGATTGCCTACTCAGCTGTGGCGGAATTTTGTGCCTACCCACTCCAGACGTCTCTGGGGTTTTGTGAGTAGGGGTCTCTGAGAATAAGCATGACTGAACTACTCAGATTCTACTGTTAAATAAGTGCCAAATTCACGTTGGGCGCCATGTAGTGTAGTTCCTATTTCCCTAATAGGCTCTGCGCATTGGAATAATATAACCTATAGGTTTGACATAGGACTAAGGTCGGTATGTCCCTATCGATTATATTAAACTTAGTTACCTGTGCCAGCTAGCTCAGAGGCCACTAGAAACTTCTTGAAGACAAGAAGGGAATAGCTTCTGGCAACCACAAAACATAAAACCCTGATCCCTCAGGATCGTGGAAACAATATACTACTTTTCATTCAGTCACTCATCTCAGAGAAGTACATAGAAGAAACAGTCGGGTGTGTTTACAATAAAATTTATTGCACAGTTGTTGTTCTAGTACTGGTTATATGTGCTGCGACAACTGTTGGACAGTAGCAGAGAAATATGGGCAGCAGTGCAGTTAAATAAAAATGCATGGTACAGTTTTACCATTGTGCAATAGTAATGAACACATACATGAAATGCAGAATGCATTACGATAAAGCCTATACCCCTATGATGCCTAACTAGATGTACCTAAGTGTACCTAGCATGTGTGTAGGTCTTAGAGAGCCAAGAATCCCCCTAGGATTTAGTCTAACCCCATTACCTTAGTGGGACTTCATCCTGGTGTTGAGCTGGACACCCCAGGATGGGTGGATGGACCTCTGCCAGCTGGAGCTGTGGCATGATGCAGGTTGCAGTGTCTCACGTCAGAGTGTCGGCATGGAAAGTCTCGGTCCCCTCTAGTTTGCTTGGGCAAAGGGAGGTATATTTATACCTGATAGGTGCCTTGGAATGTTAGTATTGACGTACAGTCGGTCAGAGGAAGACGTCAGGAATGAACCCTTAGGAAATAGTGGTTCATGCATATTTAATGAGTTCTTGGAGAAATCATTAATCCTGTGCTAGGGAAAATCCCAAGAGCCAAGGGTCTGTTTCTAAGAACTTGTTGTGACATAGGTTAGTCACTGTTGGACATGGATATGACGTATTTAGGATGGACCGTCTTCTGCACCCAGAGCACACGTCAGATAAGGGACAGACTCTGTTGCTCGTTATTTGTGAAGGGAGGGCCAATGTAGGTGAAAGGTCCTGCCTGTCTCTGTGGCACGAAGGATTTGTGCCTCTGAAACGGCTCACCTATGTTAGGGCCTCAATCCAGCACATAACAAGAGAGAAAGCTGAAGTGCGCCATGCTCCAGCACAGAGAGAGAGCTGAAGTGCGCCATGCACCAACGCAGAGAGAGAGCTAATGTGCACCAGTGCAGAGAGAGCTGAAGTGCGCCATGCACCAGCGCAGAGAGAGAGCTGAAGTGCACCATGCACTAGTGCAGAGAGAGAGCTGAAGTGCACCTTTCACCAGCGTAGAGAGAGCTGAAGGGCGCCATGCACCAGCGCAGAGAGAGAGCTCAAGTGCACCTTTCACAAGCGCAGAGAGAGAGCTGAAGTGTGCCATGCACCAGCGCAGAGAGAGAGCTGAAGTGCACCTTTCCCCAGCACAGAGAGCTGAAGTGCGCCATGCACCAGCGCAGAGAGAGCTGAAGTGCGCCTTTCACCAGCTCAGAGAGAGACCTGAAGTGCGCCATGCACCAACGCAGAGAGCGAGTTGAAGTGCACCATGCACCAACGCAGAGAGAGAGCTGAAGTGTGCCATGCACCAGCACAGAGAGAGCTGAAGTGCGCCATGCACCAGCGCAAAGAGAGAGCTGAAGTGCACCATGCACCAACACAGAGAGAGAGCTGAAGTGCGCCATGAACCAGTGCAGAGAGAGAGAGCTGAAGTGCGCCATGCACCAGCGCAGAGAGAGAGCTGAAGTGCGCCATGCACCAGTGCAGAGAGAGAGCTGAAGTGCGCCATGCATCAGCGCTGAGAGAGAGCTGAAGTGCACCTTTTACCAGCGCAGAGAGAGAGCTGAAGTGCGCCATGTACCAGCGCAGAGAGAGAGCTGAAGTGTGCCATGCACCAGCGCAGACAGAAAGCTCAAGTGAGCATTGGTGTTATAGGGGATAAGGGTGGGGAGTGTTTTAAAAAAAAAAAAATGTAATGTTTTTAGGATTGGGATGTTGGGATTGTAGGGGATAAGGGGGTATTTTTAAGTAAAAAAATTTAAATTAAAATTAAAAATGTAAAAATTATTTATAAATATTAATAAACATTTTTTATTAATAGTGAAAAATTTTGGATTTTGCAGCTAATTTTGTGGAGTAATGTTTAAATTTAGAACATAATTGGAAAAAGTGAAAAGTTGAAATAATTTTTTTTTAAAAAGTATTAGGATTTGTTGTTTTTATATGTATTACAGTAGTGAAAAATAAAAATTTATAAAAAACTAAATAAATATTAAATGTAGAGGTGTTTTGTGTTGAGATGGGTTTATTGTGCTTTTTTTTAAAAACAATTGTAAATAAATTTTTTAAAAATTCATAATTTTAATTAAAAAAATAATAAATTGTAAACTTTCAAGATGTTTAATGTTTGGGTTTGAAATTGTTAATGTTATAAAAATGAAAAGTATTTTTTTGTAAGTTTAATATTTTTATATAAAATTATGAATTCTATTTTATTTTTAATTAAAAAAATATTTTTTTTATTATGTAATTTATAAATACAAGAACATTTAAAAAAATACTTTAAAAAGTCTCATAACTTGGGGCCTATTAGGATATCTGGCGGATCGCCACCGCCGGGCCAGAGGTGGCCACCGCCGGCCCGGCGGTGGCGATCCACCCGCCAAATATCCTTTTTCACCCCCGCCATATTAGCATGGCGAGGGGCACCGCAGCGGACGGAAAGACCATCCATCGCTTTTCCGCCGGTCGGAATGCCGGCCGGGCGGAAAAGGCAGACAACATGGTGACGGTGCCTTGCAGGCACCGCCATCCATATTAGCATGCCTGCGGTGACATGCCTTTCCATGGCGGAGACTTCACCATGGAAAGGCATGCGGAGAATGCCTTCGGGGGCCCATTGCGGGCCCCTGGGGGGTTGGGGGGGTGGATGCCTGCACTTCGGGGGTACCCATGGTACCCCCCTTCATTGGCATGCACAAGGTGGCAGGCACCACTCGTGCCTGTCACGTTGTGCATGCCAATGCACAACATGCATATATTACATTGTGGCGGGTGCTGCTTACAGCACCGCCCGCCGCAATGCAATATATGCGGGATGCCACCGCCACCGTGGCCGTGGCATCCTAATTGCCATTGCAGGACCGACGCACCTCTTGCGGGCTGTCCCGTTTGCCATTGCGGTGGCGGGCGGATACAGTCCGCCCGCCATCGTAATAGACCCCCTTGTTCTGGATATGTTTTTAGAATTGGGGATAGGTTAATATATATGTATAATGTGTATTATTTTACATGTGTTTATGTAATTTTTTGGGGAATATTACATTTAATGAGTATATCGTTTTGCACTTTCTTTGAGTTAATGTAGTTTGGAGTGGGAATAGTAAATTATATATTTTTAGTGTCCAGCACCTTCCCTGACTTTTTATAGTTTGGAGTTGGAATAGTAAATTAAATATGTTTATTGTCCAGCACCGTCCCTGAGTTAATATAGTTTGGAGTTGGAATAGTAATTATATATGATTAGTGTCCAGCACCTTCCCTGAGTTAATATAGTTTGGAGTGGGAGTAGTAAATTATATATGTTTAGTGTCCTGCACTTTCCCTGAATTAATATAGTTTGGAAAGGGAATAGTAAATTATATATGTTTAGTGTCCAGCATTTTCCCTCAGTTAATATAGGGGCCTCAGTTAATAAGTCCGCCCGCCACCCTAGCGGTGCTGGGACCGCCCACCAGTGGTGCGGCGGTCCCGCACCGGCAATTAAGATGCCACCGCCACAGTGGCGGTGGCATGCCCCATCCAAAACATTGTGGCGGGCGGTGTTCACAGCACCGCCCGCCACAATGCCATGGCTGCACCTTGTGCACTTGCATGCACAACTTGGCAGGCACCGCGCGGTGCCTGCCACGTTGCGCATGCAAATGGAGGGGGGTACCATAGGTACCCCCCATGTGCACCCCCCACACCCCAACACCCTGGGGGCGCGCAACGGGCCCCCAAATGCAGGATCCGCATGCCTTTCCATGGCGGAGTTGCCGCCATGGAAAGGCTACTCTCCGCCTGTATGCTAATATGGATGGCGGTGTCTTCCAGACACCAACACCATATCCACCCCCTTTTCCGCCCGGTCGACTGGTCGACCGGCGGAAAACCGGCGGACGGTCTTTTTGGCCGCCGGGGTCCCCCCTGCCATAGTAATATGGCAGGGAGGAAATGGGTGGCAGGCGGTGTATAATGGCGGGCGGATCGCCACCGCCATACGGGCGGTGGCGATCCGCCCAACATTATAATGAGCCCCATAGTTTGGAGTGGGAATAGTAAATTAAATATTTTTAGTGTCCAGCACCTTTCCTGAGTTAATATAGTTTGGAGTGGGATTAGTAAATTATATATGTTTAGTGTCCAGCACTTTCCCTGAGTTGATATATTGTAGAGTGGGAATAATAAAAAAATTAGTTCTTTATTTTGGAGTAAGGTTAATGATAAAAATGTATGTTTATGTGGTAATAGTATGTTATATATGTGTTTTTAAAAAAAATAATTATAGCTGACAATTAATGTAAGATAATTATTTTATTGTACATTTAGAAAAAAAAATAATAGAGGAATTAAATACAGAACAATATTTACATTTTATTTATGTCTCTATTTTCATTCAAAGACTCAAGCAAAGAAATATGCATTTTATTTTATTTACATTGGTTGATATATTTACTGTTATACAGAGAAATAATAATAATTTTTTTATTTTTGGATACATTGCATATTTAGTACATATTTAAACATAAACATATAATTTTTAAGTATAGTCAGCATGAAACATTTTTATGTTCAATATAATGGAGAAGTTGGTAAATTTGTACATTTTTTACAAATAAAAGATGCAGTCATCCACTGATTTAAAAAAAATGTTTTAATACATATATTTTTGGTAACAGTTATAGAATATGTATTTATATTGTAAATATGCATCACATAATTACATATAGGGCCAAGCGAGCGAGTACGATGCTGCTGTATGCTTACGGACTTGGTTTGCTCGGACTCCCATTGAACTCTATGGGAGCCTGTGTACAGACGCGTACACAGGGTCCCATAGCATAAAAGGGGTGGGTGGGGAAAAGCGTACACCCTGTGGTGGGCACCCCATGGTGCCCGCCACACTGTGCATGCCTGGTCAGGGGGACCCATGGGCACACCCCCGTGACAGATTCGGAGGGCCCCGGATGAAGTGGGGCCTGCTACGGCCTGCTACGGCCCCCCGAAGTATGCTCCCGACAGCCATTTTGTCTCGCTGAGACCGAGGCGAAGCAGCTGTCCGAATCCTGCATCGTACTCGCTATGTCGGAATACGGCTCCATAGCGCAGCACGATTTGGCTATGAACAAGACGTACGGACATGTTCGGGTCCCGGAAACGATTCGGTCAGCGCGTATGCGATCTTCGCATCGTATTTGGTCGTTCGGACCTGTGTACGATTCGATCGTAATCAAGGGCTACGAATCGGATCTGGGAAAGCCAAATCCGATTCGGAGGCCTTTCAAATGACATCGGAAATGGGCCCTAAGTGTACATTTTTAATAAAATACATTTTGCTAAAATCTTTTCATTGTATACGTTTTTTATATTTTTGCCATAATTCCTAACAAATAATATTATATTTTGTATATTATTATTTCAATTGTGAATATAAATAACATTATAAAGGTGAGAAAGCATTTTGTGAAAGAAAAATATTTTTAACATTAATACATTTTTTCACATTTTTAGCAAGCAGTACAATTTTTTCTTACATTGGTAAGTTAACATATTTTTTTAATTTATAATGATAAATATTATTTTTGTTCTACTATTTACTTTTATAATTTAGCGATTTTAAACAGCAAAGAAATAAACATTTTGTACATTAGTAATATTAATTAGTATTTGTTAACTTTTTTGTATTACATTTCCAATGTACTTTAAGTTTAATGTAGAAAAGTATTATTCTTATTTCAATTAGGCAGCCATTTTTTAAACTAAGTTCTATTTTGTAGGCTATCTGTGTTGTTTTAGGTCATTTCTGAGGGGAGAAGCTCGCAGTTGGAAGCTGCGTCGCATCTGTTAAGGTAAGTTTAATTTATTTACATTTAGGCTTAATTTAGGAGTAGGGTGAAGGTAGTTAGGTAGTCTAAAGTATATGTAATGTTTGTATTTTGTGTTTTTGGGAGGTTTCGTTTGTAGTTTTGCGTATCCCAAACGCGGTTAGTGAGTTGATAGGTAGGTGTTAGGGTTTGCTATATATGTTTAATTATTAGTATGTTTATGTGTGTTTTTTAACAATTTTATTGCATATTTGTGGGGAAGGGATTGTGTTGTTTTTTCCACAGGTTTTTGTCGTTTGGAAGTTGCCATTGGGAGAAGTATGCTTTTTTTTTAAGGAACTGTGCATTAGTTTCTATTAAACTAATAATTACTTTGCAGTCCCTTTATTTGATGGGTATTCCTGGAGCGTTTCTTTTTTTAATGAAATTTTTCGTTTTTTTAATGTATTCAAGTCTATGGATATATTGCCGGCGGATTATATTTTACACAGTTGTATTTTTCCATTTTTTTGGGGGACATTTAACTAAGTATTGGGATTTTTCCACCCAGGTATACTCAAAATAGTCCAGTAGGGGACTTAGTTTATGCTCATTTGTTTGGTAGTAGGGGCTTTCTATTAATAGATTGTAGTGTTGTGCTACATCAGTTATCGGGACGTATGCTAGTGCTGTTATCATTTTAATTTCATATGCATAATTGCTATTAGTTGCATATTCTACACCAAGCTTATATTGATTAAAGTGGTAATAGCAACCTTGTATTGCTGTGTGAGGGTAGTTTTTCAGGATGGCTTGTATCATTGACTGTTCAAAATCTATGATAAATTTTTTGAGGATAGTAATTATTTGTTTCTTGTTTTACTTTTGTTAAGAGTTCTACATAGGTAGTGGTTTGTTTGTTTGGTAATATGTCATATATAAAGGGAGGTTGGTATTGTGATACATCTCATGGATTGTATATAATTGGGAAAATGGTTTGGGACATATTTTAAACGTTCTGTCCATCATCCATGTCTCACAATTCTGTAGTTTAAGTAAGTTTGTGGGAGTTGCAAATATTATAATCCTTTTGTCGTTAGATTTATTGTCATAAAGAAGAAATTGCTCTTCATTATGAGTTACAGTGAGTTCAGGTGGTTTTTGAATTTCACTGAAAGTTTTGGGGGTAGGTGGGGTGGTAGCAGTTGATTTTTTTGTTCTAGCTATTAGCCTTTTTAACGTTGAAACAGAGGGTAATTGGCCAGTTACATGTTCTGGAACTCTGGGGAGTATGTCTTTTAGTATTTCAGTTGTAGGTTTTTGAGAGCTAGTGCTAGCTTCTTTCAGAGTCTCTAAAGTGTCTCTCACTTCTATTTCAGATATGTTAGGGGGGTGGTTATGTTCCTTAACATTTAATACAGTAGTTTATTTTGTTGTAGCCCTCCCATAACATGCATTTGCATAATATTTGCTGCATTTCCAATTAATTTTGTCGCCTGTATGTTTTTCTTGGGTCTAGACTTATCCCATATAGCATGATAACAGTTTTCCTTTCTGGAAAATAATGAATTTTGAACCTTCAGTCATTCTGATGTTTCAAATGCTATGAGAAATGTATATAGAAAATATTATATGTATTGTAATTGTTTTATTGTAATACACATTTCCATTTACAAAATTATACTTACATGCTTGAATATGTGGACCTTTTTTTGACGCTGAAGCGTTTCTGTTGGTGCTTGACTTTAGTGTTTCTTTTTATTTCCTGCAGAAACAAAAATATAATTTTAATAAATTTGTTTAACTGCATTTTCTGTATTTTGGGGTTTGTGTGGTTAGTGGGCTCTTTTGGTTGGGATTTTTTGTTGTTTTATTAGTTTAATTGTGATTTATACTTACTTTATTTGCAAGATGGTTTTTGATGATTTTTGTAGTTAGTTGAGTGTCTTTTGGAGTTTTTGTAGAGGAGATATAATTTAAAAAGTCCTTTACTATTATTTTATACAGTTGTAACATTGAATTGATATTTTACTTACTTTGTGAAGTTGAAATCAGAGTTTTCAATGAGGAAGTCCAATGTTGTAGAAGCAATCCGGCAGAGATTCCCCTTATTCTTGGTTTTGTTGTTGTAGAATGAAATAATGTTAAATTTTCTTTAGTTTATATAGTGTTTGTTTAATTGTCCTTTCAATCTTATTGGGTTATTTAAGTTGTAGGTGTTTTTCATTGGTTGTTACTAATGTTTTCAATTAATTTGGCAGTTGTTTCCTTATATGGGAAACGCTAATTAAAGTTTAGTTAAACTTATTTTTCTTCTAACTTTATTTAAAAGTATAATAGTATATAATTTGTATTTTATATTGTATTGAATGTATAACAATCATTATTTATTTTATATATTCTGTTTGTAACGAGAAATTAATTTGGTGGATTTAATTATGTTAAACTTATTTATTTGTAAATATAATTTATGCAAATTTTATTTTATTTATTTAATATGTTGTGTTTGTGATATTGTTTATATTTTTTTGTTATATATTGTGTTATTAAAAACATTTTAAGGTGTCGATATATTGTTTTTGGTGATAATTGTGTGGTCTATATTTTTGTTATCGATATTTGTGTCCTTTTGTATGTTTATTTAATGTTTGCGATATTAGTTATAACGATATTTTTTTAACGATATTCGTGATATTGATGTTAATGTTTGATGATATTTTTGTGTCGATATTTGTGTATTTTTTAAATAAGTATAGAATATCGTTATTTATGTTATCGATATTTGTGTGTCGATAATTTTGTAGGTCGATATTATGAGTGTCGATGTTATGTCAGTGATCCGTGCAGGAACTGAGGTGCATGACACAGGGGGGCACATGTTGTGCCCCCTGCATGCACCCCAGGGTGCAGAAGCACAGGGGGGCCCCCTTTGTTTCCTCTCCACCAGGATTTTCATGGAGGAGGAACTACCATGAAAACCATGGCGGAGAGGAAGCTCCCAATATGCTTGGTGGGACCACGGTGGTCCCGCCAAACATATTGCTGCTTTCTGACTGCCGCAACACCACCCGGTAATGGAGATTCCCTGGCATCTGCAGCGGGGAATGGCCGTCCGACTTCCCTAATCATAATACGTGGAGCACCAGACTTGTAATTGAGCCCTAAGTGCCAAATATGCAGCAGAACCAGTACGAAAGCGGACAATATTCCTATTAGAACCCAAAGATCATTTTGCTCACCTCTAAAAGTAGGAAAACTACAGAATTATAGTGGTGTGAGCAACAAAATACATTTTCAACAATCAGACTAAAGATTTTAAAATCATCATTCAGCCCTTCCACCTATGCACTAAGCCACTAGATGAATATTGGTTCAGCCCCCTCTGACCTAATGTCATCCAGGGGTGTCAGAACAAGCTAGTTACATAAACAACAGGGAACCATTGTGAATGAATGCAAGCAGAAGATCCTTGGAAAAACTTTACATTAGTGAGCCCATACTAGAGAGCATTTTTCTAGAACACTTCATTCAGAAATAAACAAACATGGTATTCGAGAGGCCGGATACTGCCCACATACATCAACGGTTAGTGCACGATGCTACCGGTCACGCCCCCCAGAAGCAAGGACCACCAGAGGAGGACACAGACGCTGAGTCCATGGTGTCCATTTGTGCTTCTTTGAAGTCCATTCCCGGCTGCATACTTTGGAATCTGATGCGGCTCTCCGAGGTTAGAGGAAGACGCGGCCGCAGAAGCAAAGCTACGAGAACAGCGGCCAATATCTAATCAAGGCCACCTGCATCACTCGCTGCTCCCATAACCATTTGAGTGCTGCTGAGGTAAACAGAGCTCCCCCCCGTTCTCAAAATCTCACATGGCTCCAGCAGCTGCCAACACAGTCAATACTGCAGACCAAGCAGTGAGTACAATGACAACATCAGCTGTACCAGCCCCAATTCAACAGGCTAGGCCAAAAGAAACAGCAACGAGCATTCAATCGGCTCCTCAACCTGTTCCTCAACCTGATACTATCAGAGCAGACAGCAAGGAATTCTCCCAGGAAGTGGGGAATGGAAAAGATCCTAATCTTTCGGCTAAGGATATGTTCGATGTGATTTTATCAGAGATCAAAGAACTGTGGATGATACAATCGAAAGATATTGCCTCGCTGCATTCAAGATTGTCACAAATAGAAGATGCAATGGGAAAGATCCCAGAGCGACTGGCTGAAGCCAAACAACGAGTTTCCACCCTAGAGGACAAGGTGTTAATCCACGAGCAGGAAATATAGAGGTACTAGAATCAAAGCTGCAAGACATGGAAAACTACAATCGGTGGTCAAATTTACGATTAGTGTGGATTCCGGAAGCAGTAGAGGGACCACAGGTTCGGGACTGGGTCGAAACCCTGCTAAAAAATGCTATCCCAGAACTATCAGGCGATTTAACGATCACAAGAGCTCACTGGGTACCTTTCCACCGTTTCAAATTAAGGAAAACATTCTTTCCAAGGCAATTGAAAAGAGAACATTGTCAACACAAGAGATTTCACATTTCAAAAATGTTTCGGATATGTCAGCAATGGCAGCTAAAAGGTGGAAAGAATTTATCCGAATGATTGACTCTTTCAAATCTAAAGGGGCGCATGCAACTATTGTCCAACAATCAAAGGTGAAGGTTCTCGCAATTGGCAAGTTCCACCTACTAGACAATGTATAAAAGGCGCAAGAACTGCTTCAGCTGTTATCAAACTGATCAGAGTATTTTTTTTGCTATGAATGTAGTCTGCTGAGCCACGACTCAATTTTTCTTTTTTCTCTTCCGGGGGGCACGACCGGACCCCGGGGGGCATGATCCTCCGGCATGATCCCCCGGTGGAAGGGAGGTGCACCAAGGGGTTCAGCACCATGGCACCTGGTACACTAGAAGAGGTTTGGGAGGTGATGTGGGCCATTCTCCCACAGTTTTCGGGGGTGCAGGGTTGCCCAAGGGGGGGAGGTCCACGGGTTAGGTTGGGGGAGCAAGAGGAAAAAAGGGGATAGTTCTTCTAACCTAAAATGTGTCCACATGATATTGGGAACCAACACAATACAAATAAGTTCCATAAATGGAAAGAGCAGGTCAGGGTTTCAGGCACTATTGCCATATCATTATGCACTTTATACGCCAACTGCATCGCACTGTCACTTTATCTGTTCTATATGTACAGGCACTTTAAACAAGTTAAGCATATTTGCACTGTACTGTCTCTTAGTTGGCCCTAAATTCATAGATACTTTCTTCAAGGGTTGCTATGATATCGATAAAGTTTCTATGAATGGAAAGAGCAGGTCAGGGTTTCAGGCGTTATTGCCACATCATTATGCACTTTATACGCTAATTGCATTGCACTGTCACTTTATCTGGTCTATATGCACAGACACCTTAAACAAGTTAAGCCTATTTGTATTGCATTGTCTCTTAGCTGGTCCTATATGCATAGATACTTTTAATCAAGGGTTGCTATGATATCAATAAAGCTTCATAGGACAAAACGAACTTCAATTCTTCCGGAGTTCATATTAAAATTCAATTTAGCTAAGCACTTTATATGTTTTTTGTACTGCACTGCCACTTTAGCTATTTCTTATCCACAGATTCTATTTTCAGTTAAACTCTGTATTGTTAGGTGTAAGTTGCCTAAGGAGAGTAAGCAGCAAGAATATTCTATTTTTTCAGGTATTTTTAGCGACTGTTTATATAGGCTTGTAAGTGTATCTTATTTCATCTTTCATGTCAATCAACATTTTAGCATGCTTTAAAAGTGTTTTTAAAAAAAATAGATAAATATGCAGATACAAGCTAGTTTGAATACTTTTGTGCCACCGCTGATAATGTCTCACCAACAGGCAGATAAGAATTCTGTAAGAATTCTCTCTTTTAATGCTAATGGTTTAAATAACAAAATTAAAGCTCAGGCTGTTGAAGAATGGATGAAAGGCAACTCCCCAGATATTATACTGATACAGGAAACCCACTATGTAGCTAAGATGAAACTCTCATTCAACATGTTTGATCAGTGGGCAGGTAGTAGCCATTTTTAATCAGCATCTACGGCTCAAAGAGGGGTAGCAATCTTTTTAAATATTTTTTTTCCTTTCCAGACCATATACTCCCAGATAGATAAAAAGGGCAGATGGGGATTAGTAAATGGTTCAATTTATAATACCAGGTTGACTATAGCCACGATTTACACCCCAATAGAGGATAATCCTGAATCTCTTTTGGATTTGTACCACGCACTGCTGCTGCTTCCCGGAATGGTCATCTTAGGTGGGATTTCAATTATCTACAGAATCCTGTTTTGGATTCATCTTCCGGGGTCCGAAAACAAAATAAACCACGTACAGGTGAGGCATTAACTGAATGTATGGAAAATCTAAACCTGATAGACGGTTGGCAGACCAGATATCCTACAAAGAAAGAGTATTCGTGCTTTTCAGCTAAACATAACTCGGCTGCTAGGCTAGACTATTTTTTCATCTCCAGGGGGTTGAATCTGGTTAACTGTACCTATATACAAAACAGCTTCTCGGACCATTCTTTAGTAAAACTTGAATTATCTGGATTCAGGAGTGTCAAAAAATACCCCTAAGTGGACATTTAATAGAATACAGCCAGAAGATGAAGATTGGTGCAAGGAAATCCAGAGGGAAAGTTTTTTTCAGATAAATAGAGATACGTCCTCGGTAGAGAATGTCTGGGAGGCCTTTAAAGCCACAATTTGTGGCATTATAACATCAAAACAGATCGCAATTAGACACACTCAAAATACAGTGAGAGAACACCTCAAACTCAAAGTTAAGCATACCAATGAACAATATTTAACGGATAAAAATAGTAAGAATAACATTGCTTTAGAGTCCGCCCGTCAGGACTTGCAAGATTATTACTATACTAAAGTAGATACAGCTATCTCCACCTATCTTCAGAGAGTTTATGAAGAGAGTGAATTTACTGGTATATTCCTAGCTTGGCAAATAAAAGACAAACAGGCCCAGAACAGAGTCCACGCGTTGACCAATAATATTGCCAAAACCCGCACTACAAATGAAGATTTAATTCAAAATGCATTTTAAAGCACTATGAAACCATCTATTCAGTCAGACAAGAGGTGGATAGTTTGAAATTAAAACTTTTTTTAATGGATTACAAATTCCAAAATTACAGCCAAATCAAAGCAAAAAACTAACTGCTACTGTTACCCTACAAGAAATCGTGGCGGTTGTTCAAACTTTGGCCAATGGTAAAGCAAGTGGGGAAGATGTCATTCCGGTAGAATATAAAAAAAAATGTAGTGCAATTTTAAAACATGAACTAGCTCTGTTAGCTAATCATATTCTACAGGGTGGAAAAATACCATCCTCTTTTCGAACTGCTGTGGTAGTCAGTTTTTTTAAAAAGAATAAAGATAAGGAGGATATAAATTCTTATCGACCTATCAGCCTTTTGAACGCAGACTATAAAATCATAGCTAAATTATTGGCAAATAGAATGAGCAGCTGTACAGGGTCAATTATTCACAAAGATCAATGTGGATTTGTCGCAGGCCAACACCTATCTTTTAACACTACTTTATTAGTTGAGGCTCTGGACTATTTTACTCAAAATAAAATCCTGTCTCAAATTATGTTATTAGACGCCGAAAAGGCTTTTGACCTTGTGTGCAGGGAAAGTCTGCTCTATATATTGGCTGAATTCGGATTCCCTCTAAGCTGATTGCTGCATTTTCCAAATTCTATGAGGGGGCTACAGCTCAAATAATCATAAATTCCAATAAGGTTGGCATTTGCAGAGTAGTTAGAGGGACAAGACCGGGTTGTCCTCTGTCACCTCTGCTTTTAGCATGCTTTATAGAGCCCCTTGTCATAGCTATTCGCTCAATCAGCAGTTCAACATCTCCAATGCCTGATATGAGTAACATCAAACTTTATGCTGATGATATTGCCCTCTTTTTAAAACCTATTAGTGAAGTACAAATCCAATTTCAATCCATTGGGGGATATAAAATAAATCCATCTAAGACAGAGATAATGCTCTGTAATTGTTCACCTGATTCCTTACTGGCAATGATCTTCATGCCTTAAACTATATTCCTCTTTGCAATAAGATAAAAGAAGAACTGATAAAATGGAAAGATCGTCCAATATCAATAATAGGCCGAGTAGCTATAATTCCCATGATGATTTTACCATTATGTAATTTTCTCTTTTTAGCTATCCCAAATGAAATTTTTTAAAGAAGTTCAAGGCTTATTTTCCACTTTTATTTGGGCAAATAAGGTTTCCAGGCTTTCAATAGATGCACTTTTTAGACCAGTGGCAGAAGGGGGACTTGCTCTCCCCAACCTCAAAGAATACCACTATGCAAATTTTGCACATACCATATACAGAACAATGAAGGTTTTAAATATTAATACATATGATAATTTTTTTTATAGATTTAATCCACAAAGAATATCTAATCCAAGATTTTATGCGTTTAATGAAAACTCCCCAAAAAGTCAGATACAAAACTCTACAATGGAGTATCAAGCAAAAAAAACTGCTTTCTGGTCATTATATGATCCCCAATATAAATGGAGAAACTCTCCTCTCTGGCGTACAAATTGGCCAAGACCCATTGCTACATCCGGTGATTATAGATAACTGGAGAAGTCATGGCTTTTGCAAAATAGGGGACTTTCTATCTGGGGACTGGAAAACCTGGACTGAAATAGAACATAGTAAAACAATTTTACAATGGTCCTACGTCAGGGTTAGAGATTTCCTGCAGAAACTTAATCTTATACATATTAATGAGGCCAGTGAGTTAGCAGGACAACTATTAGATCCTGAACACTGCATATCGATTAGTAGTTGGGCCTCCCTCTTTCGAGCTCGAGCGGCAGTTAAATTATACCAGAAAGCACAGAGAAAATGGGAAACCCAGAAAGGGATGCAGATTTCTACCATAGCTTGGAGTCAGATAAATAAGTTCAACAGCTCCTTGTTGAAAGCGGCCAATTTAAAACAAATGCAATATTACTCAAAGTGGCTGCTTTATTGAACGTCAGATTTTCTGCATAAAATAAACCCTCAAATCTTGGCAAACTGCTTTCGCTGCAATATGGAGGGAGGAGGGAACTGGATACATATCATCTGTCAGTGCTCGAAGCTGAATAGATTTTGAAGAATGATTAATCAACACTGCCTCAATATATTGCAAGTACCACAGGCGCTAGATACCCAAACAATGGTTCTAGGATACTCTCCCGAGTTAATAGCAACTTCCCTGCAAAAAAAGCAGATATATATATATATTGGTTCTGGTAGCTCGGTCGCTGATTCTTCAAAGGTGGAGGTCGAAGAATACCCCGACTTTACAACAGCTGTTCTGTAAATTAGATAGGATTGAGGAAGGTGAAAGAAATTACGCTGTAAGATCAGGCTCTTAAAGGACGTTTAGGACTTTATGGGAAAATATGAGTTAAGACACATTAGGTGGCTGTTACGCTGCTGGGTTAGATATATAATATATAGTATTCATGATTGTACAATTTCGCTGTATGATTTCTTGTTTTGAAATGGTGTACTATACAAACTTTGCTGTTTTTATTGTATATTGTTTCTATATTTTTCATGTGGAATCGTATGCCACTGTAATAATTTATTAATGTATTAAGTATTGATGAACTATCCTTAAATAAAGATATAATAAAAAAATAACATGACTTGCTTGACTATGTGCAGCAGAAACAATAGGCAGAGAATGTCACATCCATTTTGAACAAGATTGCATTGAGGCCTAACTGATGCCTAGTTAGCAGGAGCCAGGAAAATGTACTTTAACCGATAATTTCAAAATTGTTCCAAAAGCAGTAGCTCCATGTCATTGTACACTTGTGAATTCAAATCTATATCAATGTTCTGTACACTATTAATAATGCACATTCTTCATTAATACACAAAAGCTTCCCCTCTGTAGCACACTTGTGTAAAATAGAACATGTGAGTGGTTTTTCAAAAAGTAAAGAGTCCTATCGTTACACTCAATATTTGTTTATAGAAGAAGTTGTAGGATTCACTAACTGTAGGCTTTTCTATATTTGTCATTGTGTATCATCAATTTAGCTTGAATAATGGTGTGTGTGTGTATGATTGCCTGTGTGTGAGTGAGAGTGTCCATATAAAGTCCTATGTGCCTCAAAAATATTACGTATGGATTCATGTTTCAATCCAGTTTCAATTTAAAATTCAAGTTTAACTAATTAGCTTTGAAAATTCAATAAAATAGACATATAGAATACATTTATATCTTTCACGAAATCCATCTGTCAGAGTTAAAATTCCTGTTTATTAAATGTCATTAAAAACCAGTGTAAACTAACTGCTGCATTGAAGAGTGGAAATTCACCAAACTATCTAGTGTCATAGCTTCGATCAAGACATTATGGGGCCAATTACGATGCGGCCGGGAAAGGTTACGACCAACGGTTGGAGCCTTTCCGGGCCGCATCTCCATTTACTTTCCAACCACTGCATCATAATGCTGGCAGCCGGAAACTAAACCGGACAGTCATTCTGGCTGGGTTCCGACAGGCTCAAGGAGCCCATCTGCCATTCAGAGGCCAGCTCGTAAACCCAAAGGGCGGTCTTTCCGCCCTTGGGATTACAATACTCCGTCTCAGGCAGGCTTTCCATGTCGGGCTTTCCGACATGGAAAGCCTGTTGGAGAGCGAGTATGGGGGCCCCTAGCAGGGCCCTCTTGTGTGGACGGCCTCCGGTTGGCGGCCAACCTGCCACGGGGTGCAGGGATTGACACCAGCTCCCATTTCCCTATGGGAGCATGTACTACGGCTGGTTTACTGCCGTAATACATACTCCCATAGGGAAATGTCGGAATTCTAATCAGGAGGTCGGGACCACCAACCGCAGGTCAGTCGGTCCCAGTTCCGAGAAGGTGTTGGGCAGACACAAGTGTGCCCAACATCATAATAGCCCCATATATTTCAGGAATAACGGTAATGATATGAAAATCTTGCATTTAGAAATAGTTCACAGTCAAGTAACATTTCAAGCGCTGCTTTCAATAAACAAATATATTTACCCTCATTTTCTCTTACCATTTGCCTAAGACTCCATTACTGTGATCCCAGATTGTAACCTAGGGGGCACCTAATCTGTAACCAGATGGATGTGTTTAAAATCATCCAGGCCCCTAAAGGAATACCAAATAGAGAACTTTATCTGAATACAATACAGTTCTGTTAGACCTGGCATCTTTTGGCGTGCTTCCCCAGTCTTTTTGCTTTCTGACCTCCTGGTTTTGACTCTGTTTTTGCAGGTTTAGTGTTGCTGCACACTTTCTCACTGCTGTTCAGTGTTAAAGTGCAAGTGTTCCTATTGTAAATTGTATTATGGATTGGTATTTCCATGATTACGATATTTTATTGACTGGTAGGCCCCAGTAAAGTGCACTGAGAGTGCCAGGGCCTATAAATCAAATGCTGCTAGTGGGCCTGCAGCACTGATTGTGCCAGTCACACAAGCATCCTTTTAAAGGGTTCTAAAACCTGCCTCTGCAGTGTTTGCACACAGTTTTTACTGTCATGCACTCATTTGCCAAGCCCTAACCTTCCCTTTTATTACATGTGAGTCACCCCTAAGGTAGGCCCAAGTTACCCCTATGGGCAGGGTGCAGTGTATGTGAAAGGTAGGACATGTCCTGGTGTGTTTGACATGTCCTGATAGTGAACTAGAGTGTAATTCATTTTTCACTGTTGTGAGGCCCATAGGGTATAATGGGAAATACTTGGTAACATTTTACGAGTATATCTTCCCATGGGGACAAGATAGAGAAATGGAGTTTAGTATGCCTGAACTCAGAATGTGGAAATGCATCTTTTAGTAAAGATGATTTTAAGTTCTGTGTTTGAAAATACCTCTTTTAGAAAGTAGGTATTTTCTTGCTTAGCCATCCTGTGTGCCTCTACTGGGTCGTGGATTGACTGTCTGGCTTTAGTGTGACAGGGGCTGGGGATGTGCATTTTCCCTTAGACAGCCACTGGGGAGGTCGAGGTGTGTCCTGCCTTTTTTGGATGAGTCAGGGCTGGGCTGAATAGACCTTAGCTGCATTTAGAGTAGTGGGAGGAGATTTCCTTGCACCTGATGGGCCTGGTCTGCCTTGGACAATGCTGTCTCCACCTCCTGCCAGGAAGCTGGGCCAGAGAGGACCACATTGATCTGGACTAAGCACAGACACTCTCTGCCCAAGAGAACAAAGAAAACTGCAGTATGAATATTGGGCCCCAGACCCCAAAACTTTAGAACTCGCTTGGATCAAGGAACCTACCAAGAAGAAGAGCTGCAAGAACTGCCAGGAGGAGTACTGCCCCTTTGCTGTGTTGTTGCTTTCTTGGGTTGGCCTGCAGTTGCTGCTTCTGCCTTGGGCAGTGGAAGGACTGGACTGGATTTTCTTCACTTATCGCTGAGTATCTCCAAGGTCTTCAAATAGAGCTTGTCTCCTGTTCACAAAGTCTCAGGGACAGCAAAGATGTCCCTTACCTCTGGGTACCGCACCTGGAACCGTGGGTTTCAGTTGCTACAGAGGGAGAAAGCAGCCGACACCGTCACTGACACTGCTGCTAACTCCGTGTCCTGAAGGCAATGCAGAGGGCACCGTTGCACTTCTAACCACAACCCTGGTCACACCGCCGACAGCGACCACTGCTGCCACTGAGCCCCTGCTTGCACCGCGACCTGTGGGCATTGCACTCCGCACCACCTCACTTCATTCCGCTGCCCTGGTCTAACTGATGGCGTCACTGTCTGCTGACCTCAACACCTGTGACCACACCGTGGTTTGGGCCACCCCTCGTAAGTCTCATGATGCACCGCCCCGTACCACACTGTTGTCTGGGCCGACCGACGCCAGCTCCCATCAACCGGCCCTGCTGCTTGCACAGTGACCTGTCAGCACCTCAACAAGTACTGCCTCACTCCGCACCACAGCCCTGGTCTCACTGACACCGCTGCCTGCACCGCACTCTGTACCGCTACGCTTCACATTGCAACCGCGATGGTTGCCATGACCGGCCCAAACCGATGTGGGCAGCCGGAACCAATGGTACGGTTTACAAGTCTGCTGACACTTACGCCCGCCCACACGGACGCGGTTGGCTGGAACTGTTGGAGTCTGTTGTTTTCAGCACCGCTGTAGCCCAGGACGGAGCTACCTGCTTCATGGAACTGCATTTTTAAGTCATGCTTGCAAAGTGCCTATTTTTGATTACTGTATGTTGGCCTTTTATCATTTTGGTCTTGTTTGCACAGATAAATATTGGTTATTTTTCTTAAACTGGTGTTGAGTCCTTTTGTAGTGTTTTCACTGTTTTACTGTTGGTTATGTGCAAATGCTTTACACACTGCCTCTGACTGCTCATGCCAAGACACCAAGGGGGTGAGCAGGGGTTATTTTAGTAGTGTATCCCCCTTATCCTGACTAGAACGAACGGCCCCTATTTGGACAAAGGTACAAACTATTGCCAACTAGAGAACCCCATTTCTAACAAGTTTTCACCTTGAGCTAAGGTGGTGGGAAATGTGCAGATCCCCACAGTTTTCTAAAATTTCCCTGATTGAATTGTGAGGAAAATATATGTTTTTAACCGGAGTCGGAGGATTGCAAGCAATCTGGGTAAAAGTATGTCATGGGATCCATGCAAGTCACACTTTCCTGATCTCTCCTTTATGTCTAGTTTTTAGAAATGTCTGGATTGGTAGGTTTCCCTGGATGATAGTCAAGCCAGGGCTCAAGTTCCGCATTGGTGAAATGGGATGTCTCTATGTCTTATTTTAGGATGCTTTGTGCTGTGGGCACTAGGCTCAGTTACACAAGTGGCATATTGTTTTTATTTGGGAGATGTCTGGGAAAGGTGTGTGGTAGGAATTGTGTTGATCCCCAGAGTTTCCAGAACTTTTCTCACAGGAAATGTGCAAACAATTTGTGTTTTAGCATATGTTTGATGTTTGCAAGTCCTTCTCAGTAAAAATACATTGTGGTACCCACATGAGTCACACCACCCTAAACTCTACAGCCCTGGGAGTTTAATTTTTAGAAATGTCCGGTTTGGATATGTTACTCTGTGCCACAGGTGAGCCATGAACCAAATTTCACAATTACCACAGCACTGAATAGGGTCATTTCTCTTCCAGCTTTCCATGTCGTGTTTTGGAGCATTTGTGTCATGTGGCACTATGCCCAACCATATAAGTGGGTCCCATTTTTATCAGGAGAAGTGTAGGAATGCTGGGTCATATTAAGTTGGTGGATCCCTACAGCGACCTGAACATTCTCTTACTGAAATGTGAGGAAAATTGGCATAGTTAGCCAAAGTTTGAGGTTTACAAGGGCTTCTGGGTAAAAAAAAACTTTGCAAGGTCACACCGCCCTGGACTCCCTTTGGTGTCTAGTTTACAGCTTATTATAAAGAATTAACAGAGGCTGCCTCTTCTACTGTAATGACTCTTGCTGATATTGAAATGTTTTGGGGTCTTCTCGATCTGGTTGATGTTTGGCGACAGGTTCATACTCAAGACCATGTTGCGGAGTTGGGTGGTACATTGGATGTGATTAAGGGATGGGATCAGGAAAGGAAGCCAGGAGATAAACCCCGAGCCGAGATACTTGCTTTGCCAGGTCGCATTATGACATATATGCATTCCCTTCTTCCGCCTAAGAAGGTAAGCTGGGACAAATTGACGGCTTGTCGACAGAAGAAGGATGAGAGTGTGTCTGATTTCTTTACTCGGTTTGAAGATACGTTTTTGGACTATAGGGGGCAGGATATGTCTATTGAGGGAGGAGTTTGATTGTTCGTTGACAGATTTGTTTCTAATCTTCTTCCTGAAATTATGACTCATTTACAGCCGTCTGAGAGTACTTGGTCCACCTCTTCCCCCTCTGTTATTTTGAATATAGCTCAGTACTATGAACACCAAGATCAGGAGGAGAAGGATCGGACTGATAAGAAACACAAGGATTTAAAGACAAAGGTGTTGTTGCAGCAAGCGGAAATAGTAGGGGACGGGGTGGTCCTTCTAGACAGCTTCCACGTACCAGTAGACAGCCTTCAATGACACCTTTAGGGCCAAATCAGTGTGCGTATTGTAAGGAGGAGGGTCATTGGCATAGCCAGTGCCCTGTGCTTTTACAGAAAGTTGCAGCTCCTAGAGGGCGCGGTTCTGGTGGGAGAGGTCGTGGGACAGAGAAAGCTCAGAATACTACGGTTTCACAGGGTCGTTCTGATAATAATTACTTTGATGACCCTCGTGATGGCCAGTATTATCATGATGATTACGACATGGATGAGGTGACAGGTATGTCCTATAGCTAGGACAGCCAGGGAGAGGGACCAGTTCAGATACCTATAGATCAGCGTGGTCCTTATGTCACAGCGGATTTGCAAGGCTCGACTAAGGAATTTTTGGTAGACACAGGTGCGACAAAGAGTTCTGTTTCACAACATATGGTCCCTGGGGCAGCCCTGTCTGGCCACAATAAGGTTTCGGTAGGTTTTTCAGGTGTACCGGTTGTAAGCCCCATTTCACGCCCCCTTGCATTGACTGTTGGTCCTTTTACTGTGGAATCTCCGTTTTTGTTGACATCCAATTGTGGTGAGATTTTGATGGGTTTGGATTTGCTG
Organism: Calotriton arnoldi; assembly: GCA_963921515.1. Classification (NCBI taxonomy): domain Eukaryota; kingdom Metazoa; phylum Chordata; class Amphibia; order Caudata; family Salamandridae; genus Calotriton; species Calotriton arnoldi. The sequence continues at coordinate 272,536 of CAWUFW010016131.1, forward strand.
AAAAAGTTGCATACTACTATCTATAGTTCTTCTGCGGGTGTCTATATTACTATGGGTCTGGATGTGAGCACTAAACAATGTTTGTCCCAGAATGCGCCCATTCCAGCTGAATTTGATGATGTCCCACCCACTCTGTGGGCTACAGGTGACACGGATGTAGGACTGTTGCATATACCACCAGTTTCTATAGAAGTTAAAGAGAATGTTGTTTTGCCTCGTGTTCCTCAGTATAAGATACCGCAGGCAGGAGAATGGGCCCTTCTTCAGATTATTCATGATTTGATACAAAAGGGAGTAGTTGAGGAAATGTCTGGCAATATTTGTAATAGTGCTATTCTTCCGATTCTTAAAAGGGCACCCTCAGGCTCCTCTGAGGATGCTGATGATGTTCATCATTTTGTGATTGATCTGCGCGAGGTTAACAAAATAGTGGTTCCACAGTTCCCTGTAGTTCCTGATATTACTGTGCTTTTGACAATGATTCCTTTTACCGCTAAATGTTTCTCTGTTATTGATTTGAAAAATGCTTTCTTTAGCATTCCTATCCATCCAGACAGTAGATATTTGTTTGGGTTCACACTGGCTGGTAGGAGTTTTAGATTATGTCGCGTTCCACAGGGCTATACCGAGAGTCCTAGTATTATAGTCAAGCATTAAAAGGTCAGTTGGATTCCTTATCGCTTCCCTCAGGTAATGTATTGGTGCAGTATGTTAACGATCTACTCATAGCTTCTGATACGGAACAGGGTTGCAGAGATAGTACAGTTAAATTGTTGTTGCATTTTGCCCATCATGGATATGAGGTTTCCCTTTCTAAATTTCAGTATTGTCCACAGGAGGTCACCTACTTAGGTCACCTACTGTTGAAGGAGGGAAGGAGGTTGACCCCTGAGCGCATCAGTACTAATGCTAAAATGCCCATTCCACAAACTCAAAAAGATGTGCGCGCTTTTACAGGTAAACACAAGGAGATGATGGACGGAGCGCTGAAACTTTTCAGACACTCACCCCCAGTCACAGATTTGGGTTGAATCCATCATCGTTCTTTAGCTCACTTCGCCACCCCAGTTCAGACACAGCTATATGCAAATCGCGCTTTTATAAGTATCACTTCCTACTGTCATCAATGGATACCTAAGTATTCCCTGCTAATTAAACCTTTGCTTGCATTAACAACCTTTGTTCAGCTCCAGTGCTTGGTACACCTAACTATGGGAAGCTGTTTGTGCCTTATGTCCATGAGATGGCTGGCTGCGCGCTTTCTGTCCTAACACAAAAAGTTGGGGATATGCAACGGCCATGTGCTTATTTCTCTGCTGTGCTTGAAACCATCGCAATGGCCCTCCCGAGCTGTCCGAGAGCAGTCGTGGCTGTGGCCACTTTAATCCGACAATCGGCTGGACTCGTGCTTGATACTGACCTCACAGTTATGGTACCCCATGCTGTGGATACACTTTCGAATAAGACAAAGACACAGCAGCTCACCAGTGCATGTCTTACCAGCTATGAATTGACCTTCTTTGCTAAAAATATTAAAATTAAAAGATGTGCTATTCTGAATCTAGCCACGTTACTACCCCTCCCTTCCGAGAATGATCTAGTCGATAAGCATGATTGTATCTACCGGACGGAAGAAGAGACGAAGGGACTGGTAGACCTCTCTGCTGTGCATGATACCATCACAAGGGCCTTCCCGAGCTGTCCGAGAGCAGTCACGGCTGTGGCCACTTCAATCAGACAATCGGCTGGATTTGTGCTTGATACTGACCTCACAGTTATGGTACCCCATGCTGTGGATACACTTTTGAATAAGACAAAGACACAGCACCTCACCAGTGCACGTCTTACCAGCTATGAATTGACCTTCTTTGCTAATAATATTACAATTAAAAGATGTGCTATTCTGAATCCAGCCACGTTACTACCCCTCCCTTCCGAGAATGATCCAGTCGATAAGCATGATTGTATCTACCGGACGGAAGAAGAGACAAAGGGGCTGGTAGACCTGACTGATGTTCCCTTATCTGACCCCCAAGGAGAACTATATGTCGATGGCTCTTGTTTTAAATTACCAGATGGCACCACGACGGCAGCTTATGCTGTCAATACGTTGCGCACGGTGGTAGAGACATCACGGGTCCCCTATCAGTCGGCTCAAGCTGCTGAGCTCGCTGCTCTTATTCGAGCTTGCGAATTGAGCGAGGGCCTGGTTGTCAACATCTATACTGACAGCCAGTATGCCTTCGGGATCGTGCATAATTTTGGGCAACTCTGGGCAGAGAGGGGGTTAGTTACTTCCCATGGCACCATGATTCAGCATGGGCACCTCATATTGAGGCTTTTGTCCGCTTTAACGCTCCCCAAGAAATTGGCCATAATTGAATGTAGTGCCCACAGGAAGGTTAGTGATGCCGTGGGTAGAGGAAATACTTTTGCAGTTCAGACATCTAAGGAAACGGCCCGATCAAAGATGAAACATATGTTTGTTGCAGATCCAGCCAGGTGGGTCCCTGAAGTTGTCATGTTTGAGAATACCCTTCAAAGTGTAAAGGAGATACAAAGTGAAGCCACAATGGAATAATTAGCGGAATGGCAGGAAAGTACAGCGCAGTTAAATGAGGAAGGATGTTGGATTGATAAATCAGGGAAGCAGAGATGGATGTTACCGGATGCATATGTTCTTCCCGTGGTTAATATGGCAAATGGTCCAGCTCATATTAGTGCAAAAGGCATATGTAAGCTGTTAGACCCTGTATGGCAGAATGACAATATCTCTAAGACAGCAGCGCATTTGGTGAAATATTGCATGGTTTGCATGATCCATAATCCAGGGAAGGGTACCCCTATACCACCCGGTAATTTTGCACCACCCACTTTTCCTTTTGAAGTCCTTCAAATGGACTATATTGAATTAGAGAGATGCAATAATCTTAAGTTTGTTTTGGTGGTTGTATGTGCAATCAGTAAATGGGTTGAGGCTTACCCCACTAAAGATAATACAGCCATTACCACTGCAAAGGTACTCCTGAAGGAGTTCTTTCCTCGTTTCAGTTTTGCCCCGAGTTATCTGGAGTGACAACGGAAGTCATTTTAATGCGAAAGTGATTCAAATAATTTGTGAGGGTCTCCATGTCAAACAAAAATTCCATGCTGCCAATCATCCAAAGTCAGTGGGTTTGGTTGAGAAGTACAATGGTACTCTCAAACTGAAATTGGCAAAAATTCAGGAGACCACAGGGTTAAAGTGGCCAGATGCTTTACCGTTAGCACTTTTTTTTATAAGAAATACAGCACATTCTAGGACAGGATTGTCTCCTTATGAGGTCGTGTTTGGGCGCCCGGCAAACGTCTGGGGCGTCTCGTGGCCCTGTTGGTTCTCTGATATTAAGTACCCTGTGTTGCTTGATTACCGTGGCCAGTTAACAGAAAATGTGTGTTCTATTCACGAACAGGTGCAAGAGTCTCTACCTTCTACACCAGAGGGGCACGGCCACGATATCCAGCCTGGTGACTTTGTCCTATTGCGCAATTTTCAGAGAAAGAAAAGCTTGGAGCCACGCTGGAAGGGCCCTGAGCAGGTTCTGTTGGTGACACGTACTGCTGTGAAGGTTGCTGGCCGTAAGAATTGGGTCCAAGCGACCCACTGTTGGAGGGTTCCCTTGCCTCTCTCCTATGACCAGTGGGTCAAGGACAGGATTGGGGACATGGAGTGCGAGCAGGTGCCCTGGTTTAGCCCCTTCAGCGATGCTCAGCTAACGTGGATGCACACGGATAAAGAATATGAGAATGTGTTGAACGAGGCTGTTCCTCCAGAAATACGAGCTATCCAAGAGCCTTTGTTCACTGATCACACGGTGCCTGGGGCTACCAGGTACAATTTGCGCCCTCGGCTCAGGGAAATTGTGTCTAAGGAGAAAAGGGACTAGGGATGGACTGCGTAAGACAGGTTGTACTGAGTTATAGTACCAACGGAGTTATTTGAGATTAGTGAAGGATTTTTGCTTACTTTATTCTAGTTGTTTGAACAGTTAGCCTAGGGAAGTATACCAAGCAGGTATACCCTCTTGATCAACGTGGGATCCATTAAAGAGCTTAGGACAGAGCAATCTCCACCGCCGGTGCTCAAGAGTGCCAACTTATTGATGGACAATAGGAGCCTGTACCAGTGAGGCTCTGACGGACACTGGGAACTTGTATAGTTCCTTTGCATTTTGCCCCATTTTATCATTCGTTATGCATCCCTTTGGTAGACCGATTGCTGAGAAAGAGCAGCCAGTGATCCTTGTTGCCCAGCATAATATGGTGTGGACTCGCAAGCATAAAATAACATGTGTTGTTCTTGTGGTTTTGTTGCTAATAATATTGTTTGGGGTGTCATGGGTTTTGGAAAATGATCAGTATGTACCTTTACGTAATAAGGGTAAGATTATTCCTCCAACAAGAAAGAAAAGGACAGCCCCAAGTAATGTGTTTCTGGACACACACAAGAGATTCTTTGGAGAAGGGACAGCTTGTTTCCCCACTGAATCTGTCACTAGTTTATGGACTGCATACCCATTGTCATTTGTAAATTATACATATATTCGTCCACCGCAAGTTACAGAAGTGAAGGGAGTTTTTGGTTTTGACTTTCCAGGTCCTTGTTTATATTACACAAAGCCACTGGGGATGGCTTATCCAGGTTGTGATAACAACACATATTTCAACAACTTCTATATGGAAGAACAGAATGTCACACAATTGTGATATTGGTGCTTTGCTGTGCCCTTATTCAGTGCCTCCCCTTCTGTTGCTCCTATTGCACCACCATTCTCACCCCTAAATGGAAAATATCGATTCATGATTCCAATGCTGCAATCATGGTATAAAAAGAAATAGAGGACCTCATGAACATAGATGAGGGCATTTTCGTGACTTCTTCCCTCCTTACAGTCTCCTTTCCCGATGCTGAGAACATGGAATCCTCATAAGTATTTATTGTTATTATTGTTTATGGTTTCCTGTTTTCCTGATTCTCTGTTTTCCTTGTTGCTGTTAGAAAATGTTTTAACTCATGCTAAAAGGAGGGTCTGTTAGAATAGAAATGTTCATGTTTGCGAATTGCCCCATGTAAGTTAGCATTCGCGGCACCATTTTCTATTCCGGCACCATTTTGAATCATGATCGTAACAAATCCTTTGCTGTTTCTGAGAAAAAGCCTCTGTTACGCTTCGTTTCTGCAATGTTAGGTTTTGCTTCACTCGTGAATAGACTGTTCATATTAGTGCATACCTTTCTCACTAAATAGAGGCCCTCTCCCACTTGTCTGGTGGCGGGTGCAGGGTGAAACAACCTTGGTTTGTATTGGGTGGTGTGAGAAAAGAGAATCAAAACTTATTTTTTTTGTATTTCCCTGTCCAGCTGCATCTGCCTGGAAAATTCCACTGTGGGCGTGTTTCAGTTTAGTTGCGAGATGTACATAATTTACCTTTTTGCTTGTCGATTTCAGACCCTCTGCAGCACTCCTAGCGACTGGGCAGACTGGGCTCCATTCTGAGTGTATATGAATAAACAGTTATTGGTTTGCATTCTCTACTGTCTGACCGACTCTTCATTTGGTATGGAAGGCTGAGAGGGGGTCATTAGTGACCTGTGTGACCCTAAATGGGCCACTTCCTTCAGTGTAACCCCAAATTAATTAAACACTGTTCCTAAATTCAGCATCCTGTGCACATTTGAGAAATACATTGCCTTCCTTCACACCTATTTTTTATTCATTATATTTTACTATATGAATGTTCTTGCTCAGGTTTTAGGTCTGTGAATCACATGTTTTTGGTGAATTGACAAACCCTAAATATCAACATGACACATTGCTTGAATGTAATGTACTTTTGAAAATTGGCTACTATGACAGAAAATCGCAGATGACAACATCACCAAAGGTTAATTTTTATTCCCACAGGGATGCCCTGAACAAGTAGAGCGATCAGACAAGTGGTTGCTGGCTGTATGCTTCAGGGAGCACCTCGGCCTGTGTGGTGGCTGCGTGTGGAGTGGAGTATTTGGACGGGATGCCAGATGGGCATGGCAGGGCCCCTCTCCCCCCTCCACTTGGCAGTGGTGGAACCCAGGAGCCCCTCCAAGCCAAATCAGAGATTCACACTACCCGCAAGGCAGTAGTTAGTGTTAGTTCCAGGTTTAGTTAATACTTTTACCATATGACATATTCTGCCTACCGCTGACCTACATGAGGTCATAGTATGGTTATGAACGGTACCCAGAAGACCCCGGCACAGTCGGGGGTAATTAAACCCAGATAACAATGAGTTTGTACACGGGATAAACTAGCTAGGCCTGTCTCACTTTCAACTCACACGAACAGTGGGAATACCTGGGACACAGATACTAAACCTGCAAAAGCTAAGCGGGGACTGAGATACGGGGGAGAACTACTAAAAAAATGGTATACTATCTCGAAGTTTACACAATGCCTCTCTGAATAATTTGATGCAAGTATTTGCTAAATGTCAATAAAACAAGTGTTTAATAGTAAAAAAAGGCAATTTTTTAATAAGTTTTTTTCATTATTTTCAGAGTTCAATCATTAGATTTTAAGGAAATCTCTGAGGGAGCAAAACAAATGACAACTTACAGAATTTAGAATTTGGCCTACTTTTCAGTAATGTGTAGCATTCAAGAATCATCCATGGGTTTTACACCTTTTTTTCCGCCACAAACTACAAGTATCTTGAAACAATAAAAATTGGAAAAAATGAACTACCTCTTAGAAAAATGCAAATATTGTAGTAAAATATATTTTTGGGCAGGACATTTAGAAAAAAACATATATGCATACTTGTACAGCACGTTTCCCCACTTTTCAGAAAAAAACCCAGAAATAAGCTATATTTTAGATATTTTCTCGGTTCGCTCTAGGGGAATTAAAAACCCTGGGTACCTTTGTATCCCTGAGGATATTGGAAAAAGGGCTCAAATTTGATACAGTTACCTATTGTGCAAAAACAAAGTTATGAAGCACTCTATGGGAGCTTGTGTGCGGACGAGTACACAGGCTCCCATAGCAAAAAGGGGGTGGGTGGGGAAACGCGTACACACCGTGGCGGGCACCCCACTTTGCCCACCACACTGTGCATGCTTGGATCGGGGGGACCCATGCTCACCCCCCGTGAACGATTCGGAGTGCTCCGGGTGAAGGGGGGCCTGCTCTGGCCCCCCGAAGTCTGATTCCGACAGTTGCTTACACTCGCTGAGACTGAGTCGATACAGCTGTCCGAATCGTGCATCGTACTCGACCGTTCAGAATCTGGCTTCATTGCGTGGCACGATTTGGCTCCGTACGAGTCGGATGGATAGATTCAGGTTCGTGAACGATTCAGTCGGCGCGGACGCGATCTTCGCATCGTACTCGGTCATTTGTAACGGGGGATCACTCGGACGGAAAGATGGACTCCGAATCGGATTTGGTCTTTACGAATCCCGTTTGGAGGCCTTCCTTACGAGATCAGACTTGGCCCCTAAGTGTAGATTTTTGAAGGTGTCTCCATATGCATTGATTAAAGTGGTAATAGCAACCTTATATTGATGTGTGAGGGTAGTTTTTCAGGATGGCTTGTATCATTGACTGTTCAAAGTCTATGATAATTTTTTCAGGATAGTAATTATTTCTTTCTTGCTTTACTTTTGTTAAGAGTTCTACATAGGTAGTGGTTTGTTTGTTTGGTAACAGGGCATATATAAAGGGGATATTGCTATTGTGATACAGTCCATGGATTGTGTATAATTGATAAAATGGTTTGGGACATATTTTAAATGTTACATCCATCATCCATGTCTCACATTTCTGTAGTTTAAGTAAGTTTGTGGGAGTTGCAAATAATATAATCCTTTTTTCGTTAGATTTATTGTTATAAAGAAGAAATTGCTCTTCATTATGAGTTACAGTGAGTTCAGGTGGTATTTGAATTTCACTGAAAGTTTTGGGGGCAGGTTTGGTGGTCATAGTTGATTTTTATGTTCTAGCTATCAGCCTGTTCAATGTTGAGACAGAGGGTAATTGGCCAGTTACATGTTCTGGAACTTGGGGGAGTATGTCTTTTAGTATTTCAGTAGTAGGTTTTTGAGAGCTAGTGCTAGCTTCTTTCAGAGTCTCTAAAGTGTCTCTCACTTCTATTTCAGCTATGTTAGGGGGGTGGTTATGATCCTTACCATTTAATACAGTAGTTTCTTTTGTTGTAGCCCTCCCATAACATGCATTTTCATAATATTTGCTGCATTTCCAATTAATTTTGTCGCCTGTCTGTTTTTCTTGGGTGTAGGCATATCCCATATAGCATAATAAAGTTTTCCTTTCTGGGAAGTAATGAATTTTGGACCTTCAGTCATTCTGATGTTTGAAATGCTATGAGAAATGTATATAAAAAATATTAAATGTATTGTAATTGTTTTTATTGTGATACAGATTACCATATACAAAATTATACTTATATGCTTGAATATGTTGAACTTTTTTTGACGATGAGATGTTTCTGTTGGTGCTTGGCTTTAGTGTTTCTTTTTATTTTCTGCAGAAAAAAAATATTAATTTTAATACATTTGTTTAACAGCATTTTCTGTATTTTGGGGTTTGCGTGGTTAGTGGGCGCTTTGGGTTGTGATTTCTAGTTGTTATATTAGTTTAATTGTAATTAATACTTACTTTTTGGGCAAGGTGGTTTTTTGATGATTTTTGTAGTTAGTTGAGTGTCTTTTGGAGTTTCTGTAGAGCAGATATAATTAAAAAAATATTACATTCATTATTTAATCATTGTAAAAAGTGCTTTTTGAATATTTTATATAGTTATAACATTAAATTGATATTTTACTTACTTTGTGAAGTTGAAATCAGAGGGGCTTATTTACAAGGCCCTTGCGCCACTTTTGCGACACTTTTCCCATGTTAAAAATGACGCAAAAGTGGCGCAAGGGCCTTGTAAATAAGCCCCAGAGTTTTCAGTGAGTAAGACCAATGTTGTAGAAGCAATCCGGCAGAGATTCCCCTTATTGTTGGTTTTGTTGTTGTAGAATAAAATAATGTTAAATTTGCTTTAGTTTATATAGCTTTTGTTTAATGGTTCTTTAAATCTTATTGGGTTATTTAAGGTGTAAGTGTTTTTCATTGGTTGTTACTAATGTTTTCAATTATTTTGGCAGTTGTTTCCTTATATGGGAAAAGCTAATTAATGTTTAGTTAAACTTTTTTTATTCTTACTTTATTTAAAAGTATAATAGTGTATAATTTGTAATTTATATTGTATTGAATGTATAATAGTAATTATTTATTTTATATATTCTGTTTGTAAAGAGTAATACATTTTGTGGATTTACTTATGTTAAAGATTTTTTTTTAATTATAATTTATTTAAGTTTTTTCTATTTATTTAATATGTTGTGTATGTTTGTGATATTGTTTACATTTTTTGGTTATGTATTGTGTTATTTGAAATATTTTTAAGGTGTCAATATTTTGTTTTTGCCGATAATTGTGTGGTCTATATTTTTGTTATCGATATTTGTGTCATTTTGTATGTTTATTTAATGTTTACGATATTAGTTATAACGATATTTCTATTTTATCGATATTAGTGATATCAATGTTAATGTTTGATGATATTTTTGTGTCGATATTTGGGCATTTCTTTAAATAAGTATAGAATATCGATATTTATGTTATCGATATTTGTGTGTCGATAATTTGTTTATCCATTCCATCTTTCTCCCAAGCACCTAACCTGCAGTGTTGTGGAATAGGAGGACCACTAGCTGGAACGTTCATTTATAAACCTGGTTATGGGTTAAAAGAAAAAAAACAGTATGTGAGTCCCTTTGTGAAACAGAGATTTGTGTATGCATGCATGCATGTGTTTGTGTTTTTCCTTTTGCTTTCTCATGGCATATGGCGACTGTGCCCTCCTGACATCAGGCAACCATATTAACTCCTAATGTGCTCTGGCATAAAGTGGTCTTCCTTTCTTTTGCTGAAACCCTTTCCTAGGCATTGGGTAGCCCAGGTATATTCTGGCAACAAATTATTTCTAAAGGACATTATATTTTAAGATTGCATTTAATGACTACCACTTGCATATCGTAGACATGTCTGTGATGTGAATATGATACGAGGGCACAGGAGTCATAATAACCCCACGAGGGGCAGTAGTATATATAAGAACATGATGAAACTGAAAATCTAGCATGGGGGCAATAACCATTAGTTTCTTAAAAATGCTGGGTTATACTTTACACACAAGATTACCTTATTAGAGAATATGGCTTTTGGTGGAATTGAGTTTTTAAGTAATAAAAGACAAATTGTGTTAGAATTAAATGTTTACTTTCACATCACATTTATATGCTGATTGAGTGAATGCTAATTGAGGTTGATTTGGGCACAGTTTGTTAATGCATCAATCAAGCTGCAGAGAAAACATTGCCTTGTAGTTAGAGCAGCGTAATTTTTGCTCCACCTTTTTATGTTTTGACCATGCTTTATATGCGTCCACATGGTCTCATGTATTAATATCATTAACATAATGTAGTGCACTTGAACAGATACAGAAAGTGCATTTACTGTATAATCTCGACATTTATATGAATGTGCATACTAACATTTTCCTTGCAGTGTCATCGAATTGCAGTTCTCATATATAGCCGCATTTTTGTGGTTTTATTATTATTGCTAATTTCTGTATAATAATGTATTCATTTAAATGGTAATCAGCATTTGCATTATGAATGTATGTGTATCCATAGCTGTGCATTTAAATGTGTAATGAGATGTTTGCTACATTAATTTGACCAAATACCTTAAGCATTTTGATTTTAATGTTTAACCTTCAACACAAATGCTTGCTTGGGTTGGAATGTTTTTCTCTCCTCTGCAGGTGCATTTGTATGATCTCACAGTTAGTGAAAGGCGCATTGTGTATGAGAGATATGAGGCTCAGGAGGAGAACATTTGGTGCGGACGAGAGGTGCTAACGAACAAAGGGAGGACCACTGTCTGTGCTGTATCTGGAGACGGAAGGAATCCAAAGAAGTTCTTATATGCGGATCAGGAGAAGTTAGTTTCAAGTGTAGTTGCCAACGTTTTACTGTGAGAAGGTAGAAAGCAAAAAGACATGTGACATGAGATTCTCGAATGTTCTTTTATGGGTTTAATTGATGATCACACCTTAGTTTTATAGATAGAGATTCTCGCTAGACTCAGAGAAGTACAGATCTCTTTGCTATATTTCAGTTGTGTGGCTTTATGCTATACATTAACTTTGATTTGAGAGAACCTCTACAGAAGCTCTCCGCAATGCTGACACCTTTCTGCTTTATTGGATCAAATTAAGGTTTTCCTAGTCTTACTAATTGGGTTAGGGTTAGTTAGATAATCTGGCTTTACTCATGCATAGGCAAGGAGAATGAAAATCATACTCTGATCATCAAACTCTGTTCCTAATTTACTGCATTGCCATTACTGAATTTCTTGTTTGTTTCATGTTGTGACTGCTTAATTTTGGCAGATGGTTTGTTCTGCCAGTAGAGATTCTGTATTTTGACAATGTATTCTTAAGACTGGTGTCTATCAGCTTGGGTTTGAATTTGCAATAAATCTATACTTAATCTCATCTACCGATTTTGAGTCTTCGCTGTGTGGCCAAATGTGTTACACTGCAAATTGAACTTGTGGATGATGCAAACTCCTCTTTATTCTTCAGGCACCTAAAAAGTTCTGTTGCATGGAGATTTGGACACAGGGCCCAAGTGTTCTAGCATAGTCAAATGTGAAAAGGTGTATTGTAAAATGTGAAATATTTTTCAGTTCTTTTTCGGAAAGAACCCCCAAAGTCCCCTTGCAGGAGGTTGATCAGCTACTCGATTGCTATGCTTGCTCACTTTGGGGAAATTTGAGATAGGGATTAGAAATGGTTATAGAGCAATGCTTGGATCGTAATGCAGACCTCCCACAGAGTTGGACTTTCAACTTCTGGGGGTGGGAAACTGTTAAAGTGCACCCAAGAGCTGAATGTATTTTAGATGCCAGCAATGCTTTGCACATGGGGCAAGTCATGTCTCTGTCCGACCAAAAACCGCATCTGCATTTAAACTTCCCTGGGGGTGCAATTTACTGGGGTACTTCCCCATACGCCCCTCTTTTCCATGGCACCTGAAATGTACCATGGAAAACATAAGTAACATTGCACACAGTAAGCCTATATCTGACATTTACCAATTGACTGAATTTCTACTAAACTTCGGAAGCAGACTAGTTGGGTAACCTGGACATGAGAGATCAGTTTTGTCAAGCAAAATAGAAATGAAGTGGTGAGTCAAGGCCTGGCAAAGAACCTGCCTCTCACTATCCGTTTCCAAATTTCAGATCCCATGGTGAACAGATTGGTGCAGCAATCCCTCCTTTGCCTTTTTCATGGGACCTGCAATGCCCCTGGCCATCAGGGTTCATTTTCTGTCATGCAAAACAAATTCTTAGACGGGCATGAAGGTGAAATAAGAAGCACCAGGATTAATTTTATTGTGGATTAAGATCAATATAAATGCAAATGTGGGCACCAATAAATATGAAATGTAGGAAATGCAGAGAAAGCAGACGTAAATTTCTGTTTTTCAATGAAGAATTGTACTTGAGATTTAATGACTTTCATTGTTATTTCGCTTCACAGGTTATGAAGGGGATGGGTTTGTGCGGCTTTCGGCATCAATTATAGTGCCAATATTGGACAGACTGGGACAGATCTTCCATGTAGCTGATTCCTGACAGGGGGGTCAATGAAGACTGACTAATAAGTAATAGTGGAGGATTGTGAAATAAGCGGATTGACTTGCTCAGTGAGTTAGATGGACTAGGACAACTTATGAAGGGAACTTATTAGGACTGTGAATGAAGTCTGTTTCATGCACCCAACCTGGAGAAATTAGATACTTACATCAATTGTGCCCTGAAAAAGTCCATTGTTATGGATGAAACATGTTGGCCATCTTCGCTGTATACGAGTGACACATTTAAGAACATAAAATAAAGAGAAGATTACTTCCAATGTGGTGCACCTCTATGCTTTGTATCATTGTTCTAACCTGGTCTCAAGGGAGACACTTTGGTAGCAGGTGCTTGTGGAGAGTGCACACAGCTAGAAAACTAAATGTTTGATAACCACACTCTTGGAACACACGTTAGATGTGGCATTCTATAGTCTGCTGCCTACTTTATATGGTATATTGATTTTTTAGAATTGGTTAATTTTGAAACAATGACCTAATTTATAGTTTGATAATAAATAGAATGAGAATCATATAGACGATTGCTAGATGAGGATTGAGATTTGATAATAATGGCTACACAGCAGTTGCTTTTATAGTAAGCTGGAGGCTGATTCGCACAATATTATATATCCTTGATTAAGACAATTGTACTCAATACACATGTTGGCTTTGGATTTTGTTGGATATACTGTTGTATTGAATCTGGATATAGATAAATGGAGATGATATGAAAATAAAGGATTACATCATTGTGAAAAAGAAAATGCAACAGGTTCACGAAATTGGTGATGTTATTATAAAGGAAATAATGGAGGAAATATCCTCTGGAAAGACATTTTTACTTAAAAAATTCCTGAGTGGGTAGAGGATTTACTAGCCCAGGGTGTGGGTCCTACAGGACCTATGGCCATCATCTGTATTTCACCTACTCTAGGAGAGGAGCGAGGGGCAGTAACCCCCTGATCTTTCTCTCTCCCAAGAAATGGTTGCATAGCATGGCTCATCATTTGATTTGAATAAAAAAACAGATGGGGTGGGGCAAATATTCTGTCACAAGACATGTTGCTCTCCATTCTGTACCAGCCTTCCTTATTTCAGATTCCCTGGAGAGCATGTTATTATTGCTGCCCCCTCACTTACACCACTCATGGCTCTGAAATGCACCCTGGACACCTGAAATAATTTTTTGTCAAGCAAAAAAATTGAAATGAACTGGCAATGTGGACAAAGGTCTCTGGCTTCTTCCCAGCATTTATATGGTAGTTAAACTGGGGTAGGACATTGGTAGTTTCACCCACTGGCATCTAACCACCCTCTTCGTTGCAGCTTCCCTAGGGTGTGACAGATGTATTACCCCCCTCAGGAGCCAGAAATACCTCATGGAAACCAAGGATACATTTAAGTTAACAAACCAATATAATCAGAATGACGGGGCCTTCTCCTTCTTCACTTTTCTAGTGATCAGAACAGGAGCTTAACTTTCAATCCAATCCTCTGGTGGAATTTGAAATATCAAATGGACGTCGGGCTCACACTATGTGAAACATAAAATAGAAGTAGAGTAGGGAGGTGGTTTTCCTAGCACAAGATGTGCCTCTCTGTTCTTTAACCACCATATGCATTTCAGCTGCTCTGTAAGACTAATGTCCCTCTCCTTAGGACCACACGAAATGGCCCATTGAACACCAGAGTTCATTTTTTGACAAGCAGAGAAATGCAGGGACTCTGCTTCCTCAAACAGCATTTACCTTGATATGTCCTCCACCTACCAAATGGATTTTATGTAACCCTGGGCATAACATGCGTAGTGCCTCTATGTGTATTTCCATGGAGTTTGAAACGCTTAATTACAGAAGGACACGAGGAGCAGGAAGGTGAGAGTGGCTAGGCAGAGGCAGCAGGCACACAGGTAAGTGGCTTCTTTTTTAATTTTTAAAGAATTTGGGAGGGGGGAGTTAGCGGCTAACTCCGCTCTGCCACGGAGGCAGAGTTTTGCCTACCTCAGCGTTCGCAACGGAGCGTGAAGTAGGCAAATCTCCGCAAACTCCGCTGGCGGAGCAGAGTTACCCGCCCAGGGTTAATTTTATGTCCATGTTAATATTGGAAAATACAATATCGATGCACGTCATGATATATGTATGTATAATAACAAACTTGTATTGCCATTGTTGAAATCACCTGATATAACCTCCCCTTCAACTCAGAGTCAGAAGAACGTGGTCAGGCAGGCCCTGCAACCTAGCCCTGATCGCAGATCACAGGTGGAGTGACAAGTAACCCTTAGACAAATGCGCAAACAGGAAAACCCATATCGATCCCACAGATAGGTAGCAACACCACAATGGTCTTAGGAGATTGGCCCCAATAAAACATGTTTGGCCGGAGGGGTGCATGTTCCCAAAACACCATAAATTCAGATGCCACACTCAGGGGCATATGTACATGAAAAAGGCACAGCACGGTGCTGCAAGCAATTTTGTTGTACCGAGCTGCATCATTTTCTAAGTGCAGGAATGTATTGTATTAACAACAATATGGCACATTCCTGTTGCAGGGATGATTGTTGTTGTCCAGGAAGGGACACCTTCATCACAACAATCATCAATGGTGTTTTGCTCCTTCTATGCGTGCTGCAGACCGTGGCATACATAAAAAGAGCAAAAATCGAGGCATTAGATTTTGGCGCTGCCTCAGGTTTACAGATCCTTGTAAATCTGGAGCAGTGTCAAAAACCAATGGGTGTTTCATGGGAACACATACAGCAACACCCACCCATTGCACGCCCCTCAGCCGAAGAAAACTTCATCAAGGAGGACCATATTTACAAGGCGGGGTTAAGCCACACAAAGTAGCTTAGCGCCTCCTTGAAAATATTGAGCAAGGCACAGCACCACCGGAGCTTCGCAAAGAATGATGCTTTGGTGGTTCAATGGCCTGGTAAATATGCGCCTAAGTTAGGAACACTCATTCAATCAGAACACAGCATGCGCACTACATGCAGTGATTAGGCGCTCCCCATACTGGACATCTGGACACGTACCCACTGGCCCCACATTGTGTCCACAGAAGGTCGAGACCCACCCACGCTTCTCATCAAGTGACCAGACCTATGGCCCCGTGACTAGGCCCAGATTTCTGTCTCTAAAGGAATGTACAAATTACTTTATGACGCTTCATGTAATGTATAAAATGACAACTGAAACCAATATGCATTTAGACAGTCTTCTGACCCTGACTCTGTTGCATAATGTCCCAGCCGCTGCATTTAATAAAACCAACTGTTTTACCAAATTCATGTTGTCTTTTATTTTGTTAAATTCAGATCTGAGCGACATCCACTACAAGAGCAATTTGTGGTTGGTACTTCCTGATATGCTATTCCTTGGGGATCTGGAATGCCCCCTTGACACCAAGGTTGAGTTTTAGTCGTGGGGAGCTAGAGTGCCCGAGGCAAGATGGCCGCACTGTAGTGAGGCTCTGCCGGCCGGGCAAAACATCCTTCAATTAACTGCGGATCCATTGACCATCGGATCTCTACAGTGACAGCGTTTTACAGGGGAGGTAGAGTGGATTCGCTAGGTGTGCAGGAGTGCCGTGATTAGGCATCAACACAACGGATTTGCGGCGTGAAAGTGTCAACACAGCCTCATTGGCATGCAAAATGGCAGCGTGCCTGACCTGAGATGGAGAACGGCGAGAAGGGGATCGGTGCGCTCTAATACGCCCCAGAGTCGCTGCTGCGGTGAAAGTTGCCCTGGGCTAGCGCAATCAGGCAAGCTCTTCAGTCCGCTGACGCTATATATATGGCTGCGGCGCCGTGTTGCGGTGCTGCTGGGGATGACAGGAGGATCGGCAGCGGAGAGCTGTGGAGGCGTGTCTGCGCTGGACCCCGGCTGCACGCTGCTGCGCCGAGCCGTGACTGCAGGTGCCACCATTGCAGGGCAGCGATTCACCCGAGAACAGTGCCTGGACAAGAGAAGCCCCCTGAGCGGTCTGCCCACGCTCAGCGAGGTATGGTGAGTGTGAGTGTCCTCGGCTCCGGTGTAGCGTGAGGACCGTGGTGCCCTGGGTACGGGGAGCCGCATAGCTGAGAATAACGCGGCCTGCACGGTGCTACAGAGTCAGAGGCCACGGCATTGGGGATCATTCTACAATGGTAAAAGTGAATGAGATAGCGCCTGCTGAATGCAACGAGAGCCTGCCCTGAGCACAGATACACTGAACACACGCGGTGCAGGCATGTATGCAGCAGAAGTCATGGCTCATGTTCCTACATGACACAGTGGGGGCTATTTCAAATCTCAGTATCCAACTCCCATGGTGGCACACTTTTGTGGCTCCGGTAGTACGCTAAGATAACGCAGACAGTGGCACGCATCAAAGGTGAAGCAGGGTGAGGCCTGGTGACTAACTGTGCAGCAGATTAGGATTGGGACACTACCTGCAAGGAGAATAAACGTGGTGCATTGTGGTATTTGGGCTTAGGTACAGCTGCAGTGTGTGAACCTGGAGTGATCCTCCCTACACTTGCCCTTCCTGCACGTCACCATGGGTAAGACTGACAAACAACAGCCGAAGATTTCGTTTGAGTCTCGGCGCTCAAACCGGCCAGCGGGCACACATTCAGACACAGAGCTGGAGCAGCCTCAATTGCATTCCGCCACACTGGAGGCCACTCTTCAGGCTATGCAACAGAGCCTGCAAGCCATTGATGGCAAAATAGATAATCTGTCCCTCAGGATGGACAAAATGGCGGCCCGGTTAGATAAACAGGGTGAACGACTCACAGCAGCGGAGCAACGCATCTCGGCGGTGGAAGATGAGTCCCACTCCACGACGGACAAGTGCCAGGAAATGGAGAAATTGCTGGAAGTCATTCGGGCCAAAAATTAGGACTTGGAAGCGCGTTCCTGGAGGTGTAACTTACGCATAGTGGGTGTCCCTGAGAGCGCAAATACTGGCCGCCTTGAGGACTAAGCAATACAAAAGGGGATGATGGACGGAACGTTTGAGCCAATCAAACACTCACCCCCAGTCAACTGATCTGGGTTTAATCCATCATCATTCTTTAGCTCACTCCACCACCCCAGTTCAGACATGGCCATATGCAAATCAGTCTGACCCTGTGCCTCATGGGAACAGTCCAGCACGAACTGCCAAGCCATGTCTTCCCTGGACCGGAAACAAGCATCCTAGGACCGGTTTCTGGCATTCCAGCCGTCATCAGCCAGGCTTGCTTGAATCCAGTGGCAAAGTGAGCAAGGGACCCACGTCTGGGCATACCCCCGCCAACTTAGGGCGAACAAAGCGATACAAAAGGGGATGATGGACGGAACGTTTGAGCCAATCAAACACTCACCCCCAGTCAACTGATCTGGGTTTAATCCATCATCATTCTTTAGCTCACTCCACCACCCCAGTTCAGACATGGCCATATGCAAATCAGTCTGACCCTGTGCCTCATGGGAACAGTCCAGCACGAACTGCCAAGCCATGTCTTCCTGGACCGGAAACAAGCATCCTAGGACCGGTTTCTGGCATTCCAGCCGTCATCAGCCAGGCTTGCTTGAATCCAGTGGCAAAGTGAGCAAGGGACCCACGTCTGGGCATACCCCCGCCAACTTAGGGCGAACAAAGCTGATACAAAGGGGATGATGGACGGAACGTTTGAGCCAATCAAACACTCACCCCAGTCAACTGATCTGGGTTTAATCCATCATCATTCTTTAGCTCACTCCACCACCCCAGTTCAGACATGGCCATATGCAAATCAGTCTGACCCTGTGCCTCATGGGAACAGTCCAGCACGAACTGCCAAGCCATGTCTTCCCTGGACCGGAAACAAGCATCCTAGGACCGGTTTCTGGCATTCCAGCCGTCATCAGCCAGGCTTGCTTGAATCCAGTGGCAAAGTGAGCAAGGGACCCACGCCTGGGCATACCTCCGGCAACTTAGGGCGAACAAGCGATACAAAGGGGATGATGGACGGAACGTTTGAGCCAATCAAACACTCACCCCAGTCAACTGATCTGGGTTTAATCCATCATCATTCTTTAGCTCACTCCACCACCCCAGTTCAGACATGGCCATATGCAAATCAGTCTGACCCTGTGCCTCATGGGAACAGTCCAGCACGAACTGCCAAGCCATGTCTTCCCTGGACCGGAAACAAGCATCCTAGGACCGGTTTCTGGCATTCCAGCCGTCATCAGCCAGGCTTGCTTGAATCCAGTGGCAAAGTGAGCAAGGGACCCACGTCTGGGCATACCCCCGCCAACTTAGGGCGAACAAGCGATACAAAGGGGATGATGGACCGGAACGTTTGAGCCAATCAAACACTCACCCCCAGTCAACTGATCTGGGTTTAATCCATCATCATTCTTTAGCTCACTCCACCACCCCAGTTCAGACATGGCCATATGCAAATCAGTCTGACCCTGTGCCTCATGGGAACAGTCCAGCACGAACTGCCAAGCCATGTCTTCCTGGACCGGAAACAAGCATCCTAGGACCGGTTTCTGGCATTCCAGCCGTCATCAGCCAGGCTTGCTTGAATCCAGTGGCAAATTGAGCAAGGGACCCACGTCTGGGCATACCCCGCCAACTTAGGGCGAACAAAGCGATACAAAGGGATGATGGACGGAACGTTTGAGCCAATCAAACACTCACCCCTAGTCAACTGATCTGGGTTTAATCCATCATCATTCTTTAGCTCAATCCAGTCCCTTGCTCACTTTGCCACTGGATTCAAGCAAGCCTGGCTGATGACGGCTGGAATGCCAGAAACCGGTCCTAGGATGCTTGTTTCCGGTCCAGGGAAGACATGGCTTGGCAGTTCGGGCTGGACTGTTCCCATGAGGCACAGGGTCAGACTGATTTGCATATGGCCATGTCTGAACTGGGGTGGTGGAGTGAGCTAAAGAATGATGATGGATTAAACCCAGATCAGTTGACTGGGGTGAGTGTTTGATTGGCTCAAGCGTTCCGTCCATCATCCCCTTTTGTATCGCTTTGTTCGCCCTAAGTTGGCGGGGGTATGCCCAGACGTGGGTCCCTTGCTCACTTTGCCACTGGATTCAAGCAAGCCTGGCTGATGACGGCTGGAATGCCAGAAACCGGTCCTAGGATGCTTGTTTCTGGTCCAGGGAAGACATGGCTTGGCAGTTCGGGCTGGACTGTTCCCATGAGGCACAGGGTCAGACTGATTTGCATATGGCCATGTCTGAACTGGGGTGGTGGAGTGAGCTAAAGAATGATGATGGATTAAACCCAGATCAGTTGACTGGGGGTGAGTGTTTGATTGGCTCAAACGTTCCGTCCATCATCCCCTTTTGTATCGCTTTGTTCGCCCTAAGTTGGCGGGGGTATGCCCAGACGTGGGTCCCTTGCTCACTTTGCCACTGGATTCAAGCAAGCCTGGCTGATGACGGCTGGAATGCCAGAAACCGGTCCTAGGATGCTTGTTTCCGGTCCAGGGAAGACATGGCTTGGCAGTTCGGGCTGGACTGTTCCCATGAGGCACAGGGTCAGACTGATTTGCATATGGCCATGTCTGAACTGGGGTGGTGGAGTGAGCTAAAGAATGATGATGGATTAAACCCAGATCAGTTGACTGGGGTGAGTGTTTGATTGGCTCAAACGTTCCGTCCATCATCCCCTTTGTATCGCTTGTTCGCCCTAAGTTGGCGGGGGTATGCCCAGACGTGAGTCCCTTGCTCACTTTGCCACTGGATTCAAGCAAGCCTGGCTGATGACGGCTGGAATGCCAGAAACCGGTCCTAGGATGCTTGTTTCGGTCCAGGGAAGACATGGCTTGGCAGTTCGGGCTGGACTGTTCCCATGAGGCACAGGGTCAGACTGATTTGCATATGGCCATGTCTGAACTGGGGTGGTGGAGTGAGCTAAAGAATGATGATGGATTAAACCCAGATCAGTTGACTGGGGGTGAGTGTTTGATTGGCTCAAACGTTCCGTCCATCATCCCCTTTTGTATCGCTTTGTTCGCCCTAAGTTGGCGGGGGTATGCCCAGACGTGGGTCCCTTGCTCACTTTGCCACTGGATTCAAGCAAGCCTGGCTGATGACAGCTGGAATGCCAGAAACCGGTCCTAGGATGCTTGTTTCCGGTCCAGGGAAGACATGGCTTGGCAGTTCGGGCTGGACTGTTCCCATGAGGCACAGGGTCAGACTGATTTGCATATGGCCATGTCTGGAACTGGGGTGGTGGAGTGAGCTAAAGAATGATGATGGATTAAACCCAGATCAGTTGACTGGGGGTGAGTGTTTGATTGGCTCAAACGTTCCGTCCATCATCCCCTTTTGTATCGCTTTGTTCGCCCTAAGTTGGCGGGGGTATGCCCAGACGTGGGTCCCTTGCTCACTTTGCCACTGGATTCAAGCAAGCCTGGCTGATGACGGCTGGAATGCCAGAAACCGGTCCTAGGATGCTTGTTTCCGGTCCAGGGAAGACATGGCTTGGCAGTTCGGGCTGGACTGTTCCCATGAGGCACAGGGTCAGACTGATTTGCATATGGCCATGTCTGAACTGGGGTGGTGGAGTGAGCTAAAGAATGATGATGGATTAAACCCAGATCAGTTGACTGGGGGTGAGTGTTTGATTGGCTCAAACGTTCCGTCCATCATCCCCTTTTGTATCGCTTTGTTCGCCCTAAGTTGGCGGGGGTATGCCCAGACGTGGGTCCCTTGCTCACTTTGCCACTGGATTCAAGCAAGCCTGGCTGATGACGGCTGGAATGCCAGAAACCGGTCCTAGGATGCTTGTTTCCGGTCCAGGGAAGACATGGCTTGGCAGTTCGGGCTGGACTGTTCCCATGAGGCACAGGGTCAGACTGATTTGCATATGGCCATGTCTGAACTGGGGTGGTGGAGTGAGCTAAAGAATGATGATGGATTAAACCCAGATCAGTTGACTGGGGGTGAGTGTTTGATTGGCTCAAACGTTCCGTCCATCATCCCCTTTTGTATCGCCTTGAGGACTATGCAGAGGGCATGCTGAAGCATCTGTTTGGGGTGGAGCAACTTTCGCAGGTACTGATTGTACAACGTGCGCATCGGTCATTGGCACCCAGGCCACCTCTGGGTGCTCCACCGTGCCCCATTGTAGCAAAGATCTTAAACTATAGGGATCGGGACACGGTCCTTAGGCTTGCAAGAGAAAATCAGAACACTACTTACCAGGGGAAGACGGTGTCCCTCGGCCCGGACTTTACTATGGCAGTGCAGTCGGCCCGTAGGGAATATATGGAGGTAAAGAAAAAACTTTGTGCGTTGGAGATACCGTACGCCATGTTATAACCAGCTCAGCGCCAAGACACCTTCGGGTATTCGTGCGCTTTAGAAATCACGCTAACATAACATAACATAACATAACATAACAAAGGTCACAGTGGAAGACAAGGTGAAGATTTTTCAATCTCCCAGGGCAGTGCAGGACTTCCTGAAGCAACTACATACTAAACGGAAGGCAGCGAGGAGTAATGCATCCCCTACTCAAGTGGAGAGATCCGATACGGAGGACTAACTGGTGTCGGCTGTCATCGAAGCGCTTCATAAAGACATTTGGGAGATGGTAAGGTAATTTTACGCACAATGGAGTCAGTGAACTGTAGGGACCCCCTGTAGGCGGCTTGCAGAATGCAGGGGTATCTTCTGCTCCAGCTCACTGGTCGTTTTGACGGACTGTAAGTGATTCTGTTTCTTCCAGTCATTTACAAATAGACATTTGGACAAGGTTGATGGGGATTGGATAACATGTTGTCTTGTTTTCTGGTTCTTGGCCTCAGTTTGGTTTCAAGGCCCAGTCAAATTGTCATTATTTTCTCTACTATGTGTGAATGTAAAGTCCTATGGGCGGGTATACCGACAAAAGTTTTCTGCACCTCAATAGCATGTCTTTTGCTCAGATGGTACTCCTGTTGAGGGATCGACTCGTGCAATCATATGCTACGTATGCGGGGGTTCACCTCCTGGTTGCAGGCGGAGGAGGTACTTCATGCAACTAGAGACTATGCAAATTTGTGAACCTAAGGGGGTGGTCACAGGAATGTGGGATATTCATGTATTGGGATCAACTGATTGCTCCTTGGGGCTGCAAGTCATTGTGGACTTCACATCTGTTTGGTAAATGGTCTAATGGTAGGGTCAAGGGGGACTGTACAGATATGTGCCTTATTTCTTTAGATTTGGGGTGCTGCAGTCACTTTGTTTGGCATTATGTGGCACATCATGGGGAGGACCTGAGGGCTTTAAACACTGGATACAAGATTTGGTGTTTTTCCGAGATCAACTGGCATACTATTCCGAAGAACTTCCGACACCCTCTAGACCTAAGGATGTATGGTCCCCACTGACGGCCTATCTATTGTCTACCCCTCAAGATGGCACAGGTGTCACGGATTCACTCTAGAAGCCTTTGTGATATAATGTATGAGGATATGGATAATTGTAATGCATCTGTTGTACGTTATCATATTGTAACTGCAATGTACACGGTTGTCACACGGGGGGGTCATGTTGCATGTAATACGCATTGTGGTATGTGTTTTGTTTGAAATGCAAAAATAAAATATTTAAAAAAAAGGTTGAGTTTTAGTCAAAAAGAAAGTAGAAATGGAATGGGGAGCCAGGCTTCCTCTCACAAAGCATGCCCTTCTTCTTCTATCCAGAGCCTACATTTCAGCTCGCTGATGGAGCTAACCAATCAATCAATCAATCAAATCACTCAGCAGCATTTGTAGAGCACAACTCTATCACCAATGGGTCTATCTGGGGGCTGAGGTTGCAAGGTCTCAGTCGAAGTGCCAGGACTTGAGTCTCTTCCTGAAGTCAGCCAGGGAGGGTGCTGTTGATAGGTGGAGGGGCCACCAAAGGCACAAGCCAAAGTATGTCCTTCTCCTCCCACAGTCTATGAGAGCCAGGTCCAGATAATTGCAATTTTCTTTCTAAAACTGGGGAATTTATTTGGCCTGGTGTATAGCTCCATTGTAAAACCCATCCCCATTTGTACAAATGAACTCACATTCATGCGTGATGATAACACGATGCAGAGAAACAGACACAAACTGAACTGCATTCACATATTGAGAGTTTGGGGTGCTCTGTTTGCCATTGCGTTTTAAGAAGTAATCTAATGAATTTCTAAGCTCTGTGGTTGCCTAGAACACAGGAAAACCTATTACCCATACATGCTCATGAAGTGTGTCATGCTTGACCCACAATTATTGGCATCACACCTGGCAGATCCCCTTCCCCCATAAGGAGTAATGCTTTTTTCTGAGAAAAGAGGAACTGGTAAGAATCCTCATCTTCCTCTCTAATGAGGTATGCTCCATTAGACAAGGATGTGAAGGAGTCAGACCAACTTGACTATAAGAAGGTTCTCCACTCTTGTACCCCACATCAGTACAGTTTACGATTATATGAGTTTGAATTGCATTAAGCGGTTTCTGCCTCCAAATTATATGAATCATTATGATTATTATGAACAACTCAGAGGATAACCTCCAAATCACAGTGAATATTAGGTAAACTGGCATCATAGTTCACTACTCATCGAAGCTAAATATTGGCAGCCAATGGACATGTATGGCTGTATTAGTTTATTAAACATATATCAGGCCAAGCCATGATTAGTTTTTCCAAATACCGTATTTTGTCATTGGGTCATCAGCTAGAATTCAGCATTTCAGCTTTTCCCTCAGCTGGTTTGTGTGTCTAAGCCTGCCCTGCACTGGTACATTGTATATCTTTATAGCTAGCCGTGGCTTATGAGGTGGGAAGAGTAGGTCCCTCATGTTCCACACTTGTTTTCTTCAAATATGTGCAAAAAATGCCCCTTTGCAGAAGCCTACAAATTCTAAAGAACAAATGATTCTTTCAGTAAGACAGATATCTACATGGTCACCCTACTTGCAGCTGTGGTAACAATACATGCACCAGAAAAGTGAAAAGATTTCCTTCTCTGTCTCGTTACCTTGAATGCTATCAAAAACTTGGAGTTCGTAAACACAAAACATGGCGTTCAAGCACACAGTGTTAGAACGACCTGTCAAATGATTGGTTCATTTTTACAGTCCCTATGCCTGTGACACACACTCTTGTCTTGTATGTAAGCATTCATTATTATTACACCCCCTGCTATACATGACAGGTGGCTTACATGTATTGCATATGCTTTACTTACCCATAACAGGTTGCAAAATGTAAGTGCTGGGAGGAGCACTATTCCCTCATTAGCAGGGGTAGACATAACTATGTAAGCTGCAAAAACCAGCATTTAGCGCTAATCTCTGAGTGCAATATGCATCCTTGTATCCAAAATGAACGAGAGGATGCATTGTATGCTAAGAAAACAATGATAAATTCCGCAGAACATGAACAGCAGCAGCCAGCAGTCGCTTGTGCTCACTACTTTTGCTGTTTCCTGCTCTTGTGGTAGGTTATTTGTGCCAAATTACCCATAATTCCACAAATTAGTGTAATTGCATAATTGTTGGTAATTTTGTGTCCAAAGAGAAAAGCAAAATTGCAGATATAACTCAGGCATAATTTAAATTCACACAGGCTCCTTCATATAGTGTAGCAGTGAATACAAGATGTATGTGCTCTAAGCCTGCATTAACTCAACAATGACACCCTCCTGCATTTCTTCTTTTTTTAAATTTTTAAAAAAAATATCTTTATTTGGTTTTTTCCAACAATTTGAACTCCCCAAAACCCACCCCCCACCCTCCCAGGTCAGACAGGCTAAAAATACAATTCCATCATTTCATAATCTCATAATTTCATAACTTCATCATTTCATAATCATGTTACATTATCCTCAACATTGAATAATCTCTCAACATACCATGTGATTAAACAGACTACATAATAATATACCACTAGATATTACTTTGGGATTGGCACCATTCTATTAGAGGAGACCAGACTCTCAACCCCCTTTTATGCAGTTTCCTGCCTTTCCGTTTATAAATTGCAGCTTCCAAATTAGAAATTGCCAATAACCTAGCTAGCCACTGATGAAAAGACGGCGCAATAGGATCCAGCCAAGCCGAGGCTATACACAATCTTAACACTGCCATGGCGATAAAAATAAGTTCATGACCTATTCTGGGATTACTCGGATCTGTGACACCCAATAGAATAACATCACTAGACAGAGCTACATCACTTTGCAATACGGCAGACAGGAATTTCTCAATGTTTTGCTTTAACGACGTCAGGCTATCACAAGAAGAGTAAATATGTACACAATCAGCGTTAAATAGCATGCATCTAGGGCAGCAAGTCCCCTTGCCACTCCCCCATTTGGCGATTTTATCTGGAGTATAGTATAAAAAAAAACATGTTTTATAAAATTGTGCTTGAAGTTTTGTAGACATAAGAATTGTTTGAGACATTGAATAGGCATAATTAAATTCATCCATAGTTATACCAATTTTCCCCTGCCACTTTTGTGATGTTTTCTCCAGATCATCCGGAAACAGTGCATTTAAAAGGGAATATATTCCCCCAATAGTGCTTTTTTTAATGTGAATTAATGTTTCCACTAAGGTTATTTCTTTCGGGCAGAGCCCTTCCCCCACCCTTCGTAATAAAAGTCTCTAATTTGAAGATATTTAAAAAATCCCGCCAGTCCAGTTGAAAGTTTTTTTTAATTCTTCAAAGGATTGTATCCCTGCAGGGGAAAAGAGGCACCCTATATGAGTTATTCCTGCTGCATTCCATTTGTTAATGCAGTTATCTTTAAAAATATCTGGCAGAGCTGGGTTATCCCTTAGGGGAGTATAAAATGATACGCGTCCGATACCCAGCATTCTTCTTACAGCCTTCCAAACCTTAAACCCATTAATCAGTGTTTTAAATTTCACTTTTTTATGGTAGCTATCATGTAAATGTCGCCAGAGATATCCGCTGCTTTTACTGCCCAAAATTAGCTGAAAGATAGATGGCGAGCCACCCCCGGGTGTCATCTCCATCCCAATATTCTGTAATAGCTCACTACTATAAAGCAGCACAGATGCCCAATAATATGCTTTAAGGTTTGGGAGAGCTAATCCTCCTCTTTCTTTAGAAAGGGTCAAAAGTTTATACGCTCGCCGGGGTTGCGAATATGCCCAGATAAAACTTGAAAAAGTGCGCTCCATAGATTTAAACCATTGATCTGAAAATTCTAAGCATATTGCTCTAAATAAATATAAAATTTTAGGGAAAAAAAACATTTTCAAAGCATTAGCCCTACCACTTAAAGATAGATGTAGATTGTCTAAGCGACGAAGATCTTTCTGCATTGAGCCCAGCATTGGCTTCATATTTAGGTCCACCATATTCCCAAGATTAGATGTAATGCAAATACCTAAATATGTAGCCTTATCCACCACTCGGGGTCGCGCATCTCACTTTTTATTGTTCAGCACAACCTGTGTTTTCCCTGGTTGAGTGCGTATCCAGATACTAACCCAAATTTATGAGCCTCACTTTCAATAGCCGACATGGCTGTGTTGGAATCAGCTGTCACGACCGCTATGTCATCGGCGTATGCCAAAATCTTGGTCGGATATTCTTGTGTCAAAATCGGTGCTATTTCTCTGTTTCCCTCCAATCTACGAATGAAGGGATCAATGTAGATCGCGAAAAGCAATGGCGAACATGGGCACCCCTGTCGTGTTCCTCGAGAAATGATCAACTCTTTGGTGAGGCTACCATTCACCATCACCATGGCCCTAGGGTTGACATATAGTTTTTGCACTGCCTGAATAAACCCCTTTTTAATTCCAACCCTGGACATAGCGGCCCACAAAAATTGCCAGGTGACCCTGTCAAAGGCCTTCTCTGCATCAAGAAGAACCAATGCCATTGGGTCTCCTGTACCGTCCGTGCTATCAAATAAAGTGATCACTCTCTGGATGTGATTAATAGTTGATCTCCCTGGTACAAAGCCATGCTGGTATTTAGCAATTACTTTATGAATGATAGGGGCAATTCGATTCGCCATAACTTTTGAATATATCTTAGAGTCTGTATTAATAAGAGTAATAGGGCGGTATGAACCTAGCTGATCTGGAGATTTTTTTTTTAAAGAAAATGACTATCTTTGCCCTAGACCAGGACTTAGGGGCTGTCCCCCTTTAAAAATGTGTACAATTAAGTCAAATAAAATATCTTTGATCTGATCTAGAAACGCTGAGTAAAATTCCGAAGGTATATTATCCAAACCAGTTGCTTTCCCTTTCGGTAAATTTTTGATTGTAGTTAAAATTTCTTCTACGTAAGGGATTTCATCTAAGGTAGACTGATCTTCCACATCGAACCTATCGAAGCCGCCTCTATCCAAATATTTTTCGATATTTTCTAGGTCACCCTCCCCCTCCTCAGTATACAAAGTACTATAAAATCGCCAGAATGCCTCTCTAATGCGTTCTGGATCAGATATTTGACCTTCGACTGGGTCCTGTATTTCACGTATCAAATTTACTGAAACCTGTTGCTTCATACGTATAGCCAGCTGATGGCCGACCTGCTCATTGACCTCGTATAACATCTCTTTATGTGCTGCAGCTTTTTTTATGGCTTTGACGGTAAAAATATTTGTAATTGCAGCCTTTTCGATTGCCACCTGGCTCTGTATTCTAGTTATTTCTTCTAACCCTTGAATCCCTCTGGTCACCCTTATCAGTTCTTCTTTGGCCAGTCCAAGATTTTCCTGCAATTCCCTCATGGATTCTCTAGCCAGTTTGTTAGACTTCAATGAATATTGCATCGTTTCTCCTCGAATCCCTGCTTTTAGAGCGTCCCATAAAACTTCAATTGATACACTCCCGATGTTAACCTTCAAAAAGTTAGGGATCCACTCTCTCATGTGAGCGCAGTATTTGTCGTCTAAAAGCAAGGATTTCTCAAATGTCCATGATCTAGGGGTTATATTTCCTGATGTGATTTCTAGAGTACAAATTAGAGGGTTATGGTCTGAAAGAATTCGGGGCAACTTCACAATTTGAAACTTAGATCTAAGTGAATTAGACATCAGAATATAGTCTATTCTTACGTGAGTACAATGTGGATTGGAGAAAAAGTTATACCCAGGATCAT
Organism: Calotriton arnoldi; assembly: GCA_963921515.1. Classification (NCBI taxonomy): domain Eukaryota; kingdom Metazoa; phylum Chordata; class Amphibia; order Caudata; family Salamandridae; genus Calotriton; species Calotriton arnoldi. The sequence continues at coordinate 301,449 of CAWUFW010016131.1, forward strand.
TAGGATTGGAAGTCTGCCATCCATTTACAAGCCCATGTGTATAGCACATATGTTTCATTGCCTTAAACACTTTAGGTTTCCGGCCATTATAACACCAATCGTCCTTCATAGACCAGTTACTGGGGAGATTGATATTAAAATCCCCACAGATCAGTAAAGGTAGAGGCCAGTGCGTGAGCTCGTTAGAGATCTCATTGAAGACTGACGGGTCGTCACTATTGCTTCCATATATGGCACAAAGTGTTATTTTTTGCCCCTGTCCATCTTGGCACTCTGTGACTGCCCAACGGCCAAATTTATCAGCTTTAGAACGGTTAAAAGTATACCCTAAACCCCTGACTAATATAGCAACTCCCCGTACCCGAGCCCCCTGTGATGTGGCACAAACCAGTCTATACCCCAATGTTTTAAGAATATGTGTTTGTGAACCCTCTATATGAGTTTCCTGTAAACAGACAACATTTGTGCCCATGGTTTGTAATCCTATCGCAACAATTTGCCTCTTTTTAATATCATTTAAGCCACAGATATTTAAAGATAACACTTTTAGCACCCCCATCTCAGTAGTTCGAGTGATCCAAATGTTTGCTCTGAATTTGGCATAGCCCCATTGTTACACCATAACCTGATGATACCCACAGACCAATTTACCCTATTGAAATTGCCCTTACTCTTACTCAGAATAACAGCCTGTCTGACCTTCCGCCCTTCCCACCCTACCCTCCCTCTCCCACCCCACCACCCACCACCACTTTTAGAGGTTACCTGGCCAGCACCGGGCCAGGAGTGTGACATCCGTCACGCAGGACCCCATGTGCCCGCTGAGACACCCCCCTAGAGAAATAACCTTGCAACAAAAACACCAACAGACCGACACCCAAACCCCGACACAGGGTCTTATGCTAAGCAATTCGTCCGGAAGAAAGAAAAATTAATTAATTAACGGAGGCAATGACAAAAACAAGCAGAGAAGAAGGAAAGAACACCCTATGGCCCCCTCGCTTAAGTTAAGACCTCCGATTCCGATATTCCATGCCACATTCTAATACAGGTTGTTGAACCATTACTTATGTTACTTATGTCCCGAAATTTCCTCTAGATAGTTTTTGGCCTGTACTTCGGAAATAAAGCTACGAGTAATCCCTTGATGAACAATTTTAAGTCTGGCAGGATTTTGAAGGTATACCATTGCCCCCAGCTTCTGAAAGGGATCAAAGAGCTGCCTCAGTCTCCACCTACGCTCCACTGTAGCGTGTGCAAAATCAGGCCTGGTAAAAAAGGTTATTCCATCAAACGACCGCTTGCTTGTGGGTCTAGCCAGATCATAAAGAGCTTGCCGGAGCAGGAAATTACCAAAAAACAGGAGCATAGCGCGAGGATGTTGTTGGGATGCTGAATTACGTTTCCCGGGTAACAGAGGAAACCTATGGGCTCTCTGTATTTCCTTGTCCCAATCCCAGGATTGTAGCTCGGGAAAAGAACCTTTAAGAAGCGTAATCATAAACTTCCTGGGATCATCTTTTTCGGCACCTTCTGGAATCCCTAGGAAGCGGAGGTTGTTGCGTCTCTGCCGGTTTTCCTGTTCCTCCAGCTTCCACATAAGGTCCTTAACCGCCCCTTCATGCTCATCAGTCTTGGTTTTAAGCGAGGTAACATCCTTCTCTAGTTGTTCCGTTCTTTCTTCCACTGAAGCCATTCGATCTACAATTTCAGCACAGGTTTTTCCCACTTTCCTGACTGCCCCTTGCAACTTCTGTGCTGCCAGGCGAGATCTACGACTATCAGCTTTAACTTCTGCCTGAAAGCTTTTGATAGACTGTAGAATGTCTGTTAAAGCTGGTTCACTCCTTTGATCACCGAGTGTCCCCCCTTGGTCGATACCAGTAATTGTTTGATTTCCCCCAGAGGCAGTCAAGGTGTTGGAGCAAGTCGTGAGCGATGTATCATTATAATCCCACTTCAAATCTGAGGCATCCTCTTTATCCGATAGGTCATAATTCTTTTTATGACGGACCCTGCTTTTTTTCTTTTGTAATTTTTTAAAGACATGTTTAAGTTTCTGCGGGTCAGTATTAGAGCTGCTATACCACTTGCCCTCCTCCTCGCCGCTTGACAGAGAAATACTAATGTCTGACATCTCGGAATCCTCTGTGAGAGAGTAAAATTGATCCTGATTGTCAGGTGTTTTCAGCATGTGGTCTTGCCGTGTGCTACAAGTAGCTTGCGAAGATAGTACAACATTTAAACACTCCTCCGGAATATTTGGTCTGTCCCTTGGGGTGATACTATTGTTGTTGTAACTGTCGGTATTGTCAGTATTGTCCACGGGAGCACTTTCTAGCGGAGCAGACAGTACCAGGCCAACTATCTTTTTACCTTGGACTACGGGGAAGGGGGTATCCGGGAGCTGCACATCGCTCAGAACGACCGGTGAGGAGTGACCTATTAATTCTCCTTCCATCTGTACAGGCACCTCCATCGTTACGCCAGGAGATCCAGCTGACTGCATGGAGGCGGTACCCCCCCCCCGCTCGCAGCACCAAAGCTGCTAGTGATCAATGGCTGAGAATAGTCAGTTTCTTTATTTAAGCGAGCGGGGGCTTTTTTTATAATAGCGATGTTTGCTATGTCAGTTTCCCCAAGGCTCTTGTCAGCACACTCCCTCTTTTCTCCTTTTTCTCCCCCACTTTTGCCTTTCGTCGCCACGGTATCCGCTTTTCTCTGCCGTGTCGCTGCCAAAGTTGCACTGACCTGTGAAGATATCGTCGCATTTTTGCCTTTCACTGTGCGTGCCCCTCTGCCAGTCATTCTTACTTGATTCTCCTGAGTGCTGAAGAGAGACCATTCAGAGGATGCACCAGCACTCAAAGAATCTCCATGACGGCCCCAGTGCGGTGGTTTCAGCTGACAGATTCTCCTCTGGAAAGGGAGCACGCTCCAGCGCCTAGCCAAGCTCCTGCAGTTCCACCGATCCACTGGAGACTCACGCAGGCCAGAATGAATCCGTGAGGTCAGAGCCCGGCGGACGTCCTCGAGGCAGGGGAGATGCGTGCCTTCAACCCAGAACAAACAGGTCAGAGAGAAAAGAAAACGTTTTTTCCGTGTTTCCTGCAGCATTCCCTGGTCGGGTTTGTTTTTGAAGATTATAGAAATACAGCTTTGTCGCAAAGGTTTTCTAAGAAGCGAGTTTTAGACAGATTTACGGGGGATGCTCAGCGGAGCATCACAGCGGTGATGTTAGCCGAACGCCATCTTGCCTCCCTCCACCTAAAACCTCCTGCATTTCTTCTTAAATGAATAGTAAATTCAATTTGAAAACTCAGTGGGCAAGAAAGAACAAATTTTGTAAAATGCCTTCTGAAACACAGTGTGGGTAATCCTAAATTCATAATTGCACAAATAACTGCTCGTCCTAAATTCAGTTTCTCAGGTACATTTAGAAAAATCCATAGCTTTCCTTTATGCTCAATTTTCTACTAAAATTTATCATATGAATTGCTCCATGGTCAGCACAGAAATGAAATACCAATAGAAGCTGCTGCTCAGTTGTTTGCTCTGAATATCACATGCTTTTGGACAAATCAATAAACACTATGGGGGATATTCTCAAGAACGTGCGATAAACATCGCCAAAATAGGTTAACGCAAGTTCTCATATCGCGGGAAAATAACTCTGTGTTAACGTCGTATTTTCAACACGGCGGTAACATGCGATAGTCTCCCGATAACGCGTCAAATGTCCGCGATAACATTACCGGGACGGCGATGAAAATCCAAACCCGAACGCGAAAAAAGTTGCGATGGGCCCAACCGCGAGAAGACAATCAGTGAAAAGCAGCGCCAGGCCTGCAAATCACACACGTCAGGCGGGAAAAATCACTGCAAAAGCAGAAAAAAAAATCACAAACAAAAACCAAACCACAGCGAAGCACAATGGAGGCGGCCGGAGCAGGTACAGAGGATGGCCAGAACCCCACAAGCCCCCCGGAGGAGCAGCCTGGGACCTCGGGGACAGGGAAGGGCAAGGACAAGAAGAAGAGGAAGACGCGGTTCAGTCCGCAGGAAAATAGGATCCTGATCACGGAGGTGATAGAACACCATCAACAACTGTTCGTCACCTCCACTGTGTCATTGGCAACAAAAAATGCAACATGGCAGTCCTTCCTGGACAAGGTGAATGCAGTCGGAGTGCTGAGGAGGACAATGGAAGAGCTCAAGAGGCGCTGGAATGATGTGAAGTGCAAGACCAAGCAGAAACTCGGCAACAACCAGAAGGCAGCAATGCAGACTGGAGGTGGGAGTCCAGCTCCACAGGAGGAGCTGGATGAGATGGAGGAAATGGTGTCCACAGTCATCAGTGTGGAGACGGTGGCAGGAGTTGGGGCACCGGACACTGCTCAACATGACCTGACACAACAGCAACAGGGTGAGTAACAACCAGGGACTGGGGGGACGGGGGGAAATGGGCACAATGTCACACATGCACAATTAAGTATAGCACAGTGCACACCCACAATGACTCTGGATCATGTCCCTGATCCCCTTGGCACACTGCAGCACACCTAGAAACAGCAAGTAGGCCCCTGTCGACTATGTGCCCAGAGGGGACCCTTCCCACACATCACCATTCCCACAACCAACCCATGCACATGTGCCAAACCCAGCAAAGCGGCGTGTCTGTGAGCCACACTGACAATGCAAGTGACACTGCATGACGAATAGCATGGCTGCAGTCAATACATCATGACATGTTGCACGCCACGACACTGAGGTGGTTGAGTGTGGACCACATCCGCAAAGGAGCAGGTCACACTCTGACACATCCATGTGCACAAACAACCCCTGACGTCAACAACACATCTGCGGACAAACCATGCCCCAGAGTCCCAACTCACACCAAGAGCCCAATTTACCTAAGAATGCAACATCAAAGCACTGTATAAGCACAGAAGTCAAAGGCACACCGCCTGAAAGGGAGAAGGGCCAGCCAAATCAGAGCTGCAGGGGCGACTCTCCCAAAATGCAGCACACACACATAACATTCAGAGCACATTGACAACAATGTGGTATAAACTGCAACACGTTCACAAGAGAACAGAGGACACAACTGGTGCCGCTTGTGTGTAGAAACTGGTCAATCACATTTTGCGTAGCAGGGAAATGTGAGATGATAATGTACAAGTACAAACACACATCCGTGAGGTTGTCGAAATGTCCACTGTTCCGCATTAAATAGGCAGCTCCACCCAAACAGTCACAATGTACATTGTCATGCAGTTTGTATGTAAACTTGAACAATGCGTCAACATACATGTGAACACAATGTTAAACTGCATCTCCCCTTCACATTGCAGAGGGAGAACCAACACCTCCTGCAGAGCAGACCCAACAGCTCTTCACTGATGACGAAGAGGACCTTCACACCTTCGACACCGACGCCCTCCAAGAGTTCATGGACATCTACGGCAACTCACCTCCAGGAGCAGGGCAGCCCAGCTGCATCGAGGAGACCCCACCCCCTGCACAGACCACACAGCAGGAAGCACCCACCACCACAGCTGACTCCCAGGACCCCCACGAACAACACATGGCCTTCCAACGCCGTGTGTTAGAGGTCCAGGAGAAGATGGCTGATCAGGTGCGGGTGGGGTTCGACCTCATGGCAGCCAAACTTGATGCCATACATGGGTGTCTGATTCCCATCAGGGACCACTTACAGTCCATAACGGACACCCACAGTCTGCTCCATGCTCTCCAATGATCCATGGCTGACATCGCTGGAGTCATGATACTGAGACAAGAACAACCGTCCAGTCAGAGTGGCTCCAGCAATGTCAGCCGGGAGTTGGGACAGATGCGGGGGCTCATGGAGAACATGGAGCAGATGACGGCGGAAAGAATGGTTGCCACGGCTGCACACCAGCGAGATGTGGCTGGGACCTTCCATGCCCTGCAGCACATCATCATGGCATTGCTGCCTCAAGGCCTTGCGCAGATGAATGCTGCTGCTGCTTCTACATCCACATCTCCGCCCCCTGATGTGTCAGTGCCTCACAGTGCGGCAGGCAATCCACCACCACCCACGTGTGAGGCACATGTGACATCAGAGGACGAAGATGCGGGTGAATCAACCTTACTGGTAAGGAGGAGGCAGTAGCATTCATCTCCACCATATGTCCTGTTTCTGCTTGGTTCTGCCCTTTGCATCATCACCTTCCACTGTCCCCCGATACACTCTACGACACTCACCTTGGACCTCGACATGGACTGCCATTTTCTGTTTGGTTACCAATGACACAGCGATCAGACTGCGGACTGAACTCTTCCTCTTCCGATGTACTTGTCATTCCCTGAAGGACTCTGGCTGGCCCTCCACGGGCCAATAATGTGAAGTTGGGTTTGCATGGCCCTGTACTGCTCCAGCTGCAACACTGCACTGGATGTGAATTCAACATTCAGAATCGCACAGATGTGTCATGCCTTTGATCATTCAAGTATGAGAGTATGGATGAATGTAGAGTCAGTGATTCCCCCTTAAGTCCATGTTGCTCATGTCGTGGGACTTAAGTCACAGGGTGCTACATTGCCGATTGCGGTCCAGGTAGCGTAGACACTACAACAGAGGCACAAGCATCAGTTACTTCCATGTCCAGCCCAGAACTGAAGCACGCCCAGAGCCCCGGGCTCATTGTTCCCACCCCTACGCTGGCCTGCCATATGCCAGGCCAGTCCACTCCGCTTATGCTCAGAGGGGGGACGACAAAGCTACATGTCCCAGGTCTTCCCTGTAGTGATTTGCTGATCACTGGTCTAGTTGTCAGCATGCCACAGCCACTCCCTGAGGGCTGGTTCACACCCACACCACACTCATCCAGCACAGGCATCACAGGACAAGTGACCCTGCCAATAAAAGGGGCCTAGCACGTCACATTCCCCACTGCCGGAGATGACATGATGGCGTCCGCACCACGCGACCCAATCATGAAGGGTCCATGACTTGTGGCGCACTGAGTTGGTGGCACCCGCTGCACTGCGGCCGGCATGGGCCTACCGCCACGGGACGATGACTTGCAGTGCACTGAGTTGGTGGCACCCGCTGCACTGCGGCCTGCACAGGCCTACCGCCACGTGACGACGACTTGCATTGCACAGGGTCAGTGGCACCCACTGCACTGCGGCTGGCAGGGGCCTACCGCCACGTGACGATGACTTGCATTGCACAGGGTCAGTGGCACCCGCTGCACTGCGGCTGGCAGGGGCCTACCACCACATGACGATGACTTGCGTTGCACAGGGTTAGTGGCACCTGAAGAGCTGAGCGGGTGTGCAGCCTGCGATGATGCGTTGGCCTCGATACGGTGTCCAGTGAATCAAGACTCAAATTGAACAGTGTGACCTGCTGGACCGCAGTGTACACGCAGGCAGCAGTCAGCACACACATGACTCCACGGTGCGGTGCCGCAAGGTGCACTGGGGGCCTGTGGCATGGAATCCAGCGATCGGCTGAGGAGGATTCACCGGCACGTGGTGGGCCCTCTTGGAGACACGCCGGTGGTGGCAGGTGAGCATTCAGGCCTGGGTGCGCAGGGGTGGCCAGTCATCGCTGGGCGGAGGACAGGTCTGGGGACCAGGGCTGGGGTGCATCAGGCGCACAGGATTGCGCAGGTACCACCGGTCACGGCAGCGGCCTCGTGGCTGGGTGGGGGGCGCCACCCTGGCTGACACAACCATGCATGCGATGATCGTGATGTGCGTTGGTTGGTGTGGGACATAGCCATCTCATCTCACGTGTGAATGTGCCCGTTGAAGGTGGTCGGCCATGTGTGTGTAGGCCTATGGGCAGGTTGTGGCAGAGACTGAGACACACGCAGTAGTCACTTTGGTGTTGGATTGGTGACGTGTGCATTCCCACAGTTGTGAGTTGGGGGATTGTGGAGTTGAGGTGTGTGGTGTGTTCAGTTGGTACTTGCCGATGGGCAGTGCATTTCTATGGGGGCCATCCTCAAAGCGCTGGTTGGTGGCGGACTTGCGGACATGTGGGGATCATGCACACTGCCTGGGGAGTTTGCGACGACATTGGTGGACAGGCCACGGTGGTCCACTTTTGTATGCAGTGGTGGCATGCGTGTGGTTGCTGTTGCAGTGATTGTGTGCAGTGTCGGCTGGGTGCACAAGTCATACACGTGTGTTGTGAATTGCCCCCAACACGTGCGTGATGCTAGCTATGGCGTAGTTCCCTTGCGTGGTCTCAAGATGTTGCTGCGCAGTGTGGGGGGAGTGAGGGGCAGGGGTATCGAGCTGACACACACTGTGATGCTTTCAGGTATGATGAGTCCTGCATGATGTGACCGTAACAGCAGTTCGTGTGGTCGTTACCTTCCTCTTCATTCCTACGACGGTTACGGCCACACGTACTTCTGTTACGGTCTTCTCATGCATGGTTTATCAGGCCTGTGAGCATTCCGGTTTGTCCAAGTGCAGTACACTGTACCAGATTAGGCATGTGACTATACGGAAGTTTGACCATTGTCACCTTTTCTCCCAAAGGTTTCTGAAGACACGTTGCCCTGTTGAAGTTCCCCGTTGGGAATGGAACGCGTTGGCTGAGCTTTTCATTTTGTTGATTTATGTATTTGTAATAAAGTTCTGTTTTTACACTACTGTTGACTACTGGACTTCATGACCTGGCGCACCCACATTTCGGTTACTATGATCTTGGGTCTGGGGCACGGAGGCGTCTAGCACGGCTGGCATTGGGGTTGGTTGCGCAGGTACACTAAGAATTGGAACTATCGTGTGGTGCGGATACAGGGGCCCGCCGTTGCTTTTGTGGACATGCATCCATGACATGTGTGAGGGAGTTTGATGGGGCTGGCTGTGTGACTCCTCCTTCTCGGGCAGGTGTTGGTTGGAAGGTACCAGGGGCCAACAGGTGCAGCACAGCCAGCAGCTTTGTCTGCGGGGGATGTAGGTTGTCCACTGTTTTGGTACCGTCAGCCTTTGGGCAATGTGGGTCAGGATGCGGAGGATGGTTGTCCTTTTGAGCCTGTGTTGGCCAATGGCTTCCTCTGGCGTTGAGTCTCTGGGGCTGGTGCATTTTAGGGTCGTCCGCTGTCCTGCACTGCCTAGGTGGTAATCTGTGGGGGGTGGTCCGGTGGGGGGGCTGGGGGAGGTGGCAGTGGGTGTTGTGGCCCTCTTGGGTCTCCGAGCTGCATGATCAGTGTCTCCATGGCATCTGTTGGTCTTCAGATGTGGCTCTGGGCTGGGCTCCCTTTCTACTGCAGTTGGACATCCTGCTTAACACCAGTAAAAGGCAGGTGTTAAATCCCTGCTGCTAACGCGCCTTATCGCCTGTTCTTGGTTCGCATCGCAGATCGTGTGTTTTTGCACGGGAACGCCTACTCTGCATATCATTAGCGTTAGTTGTCGCACTCATCAAGGCGATGTTTTTTGTGGCAGATATCGCTGGTAAGCTGGCGATATCGGCAGTTTGCACCAGCTTGGGAATAGGGCGATAATTCTATCGCCACTTTTGCGGTGCTAATGTGCCGATAAATCGGCGATGAGTCCTTGAGAATATGCCCCTATATATCCTTGTGACCAGAAGGGCTAGACAGATGTAACAGTGTAGTATATCAGGCATTGGGGAACAAATTTATACTGTCACCCATTTCAATTTTTGATTTTGAAAACTTTGGCACCATTCAGCTGTGATTTTTATTAATATTACTTTTTCATTTCGCCAATTTGTTTCTTTGAGAAAATCATGAGAGAGACACACAATTGGCCCCTGGCTGAATTCTAGGTCTGTTACCCGATTTCTCTACAAACTGCAAATAGGTAAAACTGCAAAATAGAAAACAATGACTGCCACTTAAAAAATGCAAAAACTATGGAAAAAATATTTTGTTGATTCTGCCTGTTCCTGGAAACTGGGAGGAGACATATCCTAGCACAGCAAATCTTTTATTGATTCAATCTTTAGAAAAAAATATATTCTTTCCTGCACAGCACTTCTTCCCATTTAAAAAAAAAAACTAACCTAGTTTTGCTATAGTTTGACTATTTATATCAGTTGCCTCCAATTTAATAACAAATCCCAGGGACATTTAAAATCCGCAACATGCATGAATAAAACAAGCACATTTGGCTTGGATAGCTTCAATGAAATAAGATTATGAAGGTTTCAGTGTGAAGTGCACCAAACATCAAAAAATTGCTCAGCACTGGGAATGGAAATGCTTCAGCAGTTAGGGGTTTAAAGCTAAAAAAAGAGACTTTTGGTGAGATGCAGTAAATGTTTTACCTTCACAAATAGTCCAAAGTGCAGTTATTTTACAATGTACTGAAGCCATTTTATGAGTCAGTTCATTTTTACCAAATCTTAAATTGGCGGGGGCGTGGCTTGCAGCCGAGCGTGATGGCTGCAGCCTAGCAGAGCTCCGGCAAGCACGAAGAAATCCCCCACATATCCGCATACTAATCCATTCTTAATTGGCACTCAAAGACTCTCCCCAAACATCGGAACACAGGCGGCCCCAGCCGCCCATGCTCGGAGCGGAGGCAACGCTGTTTCGGCACTCGGCGGGAGGGCAGTGCGGTGCGGCCTGCAGTGAAAAACGAAGCAGGGACCTCGCGTCCACCAACGACCCGCGGCCGCGCTCACCCAGACAAGACGGTCCACCGGCGGCAGGAGGTGAGCAGCGCCGAGCGGACCCGGGTGAAATATTTCTGCCCCCCAGCCACTTTTACCAGCTTTGCCCCAGAGACGGCCTTCCTATAGACCCCAGCAGACCACGACTGCGCCCAGCGGGAGAATTGCGCTACTCAAGACCGGGGTTCAGCGGCCCGTGGGCCCCACCGACTCCGGGGCGAACAGTAGAGTGGCGCCTGGACACTAGAACCTCCGGCACCCATAAAACCTGACCCGAAGACGAAGACCAGATCTCCCGGAAAAGTAGACGCCGCGGACACGGCAAGACCAGAGGCGCGACACACGCCGAGGGGCCCCACGCACAACTTCACCTCTGCCAGATGGTGCTTTCAACAGGGGAAGGACGAGGCGAGACAGCAAGTACCGAGCTTCGCCTAGCGCACACAGTTCGACATCGTCGCCCGGAGCATCTCCCCATAGCACTAGGCGTTCTTAGTGACGCTCCCGCACGGGCTAAAAGCGTGCCCCCGAGGTCCTCAACCGCCTCCAAGCCGCAACCAGCTATACACCACTAAAGGGCACAGGAACCACGCAAAGGGAGGCAGCGCCCCCCCCTCTCAGAGACACTGGACCCGACACCAACGCACACCGCCGGATTGCAAGAACCCCCTCGCGGGAGGCCTACGCGCACGCTGAGACGGCTCAGCCCAAGCACTCCACGTCACGCAATCTCCCAGATCAGCCACCGACCTCGAAGATAGGGAGCACCACTGTAGAAGCTCCACCACCAACGACTGCCCTCAGAGCCTGATCAGGGCCCCCGGTGTACCTCCTCTGGCCCGGCTCGAGGGCTGAAGACCTCCTCGACCGCGCTGTGTCTGAACTGGGACTTTCGGACAACCGCGACCCCCGGCACAGGGACACAGGAACCCCGACAGGCCGCAAGTGACACCAGTCACAAGGCAGGCGGCGGTGAGTACTGCCTTGTGACTGGTGTCAACGGTCTACGTGACGCGACCATCCCGAAGGCAAGACCCAATGGGGGGCCGGGGCCAACGCACGACTCAGCAGGTCAGGTTGGACAAATATGCATATTCCAAGGACACCGCGGACGCGTCCGCCCAACGAGCCTTAACAGACACCGACAAAACGCCCGAGGGCCATCAAGAAGTCACGCTACAAGACATAATGTCCGCCCTAACAAATGTCCAAATGACAGTGGGGTCCATCTCGGCTGACGTGTCATTTCTACGAGCCGACTTCCAGAAAATGGCTTTGAGAGTCACAAAAGTCAAAAAGGCAACGGCATCCCTCACGGAAGACACTGCCACCCTACAGCGAAAAGTCCAACAGTTAGAAGCCCAAACTCGGCAGATGGCAGCCAAACTGGATGACCAGGAAGGCAGATCCAGAAGTAACAACGTGCGGATCACAGGAGTTCCGGAATCTAAGGGGATGCCGGCTATGGACCTATACATTGAGGACCTCATCAAGACCCAGCTTCAACCAAGGGGACTGTCCAGTTTTTTCTCGGTGGAAAGGGCCCACAGAGTACCTGGCGGCAAACCCAAACCTGGGGCACCCCCCAGGCCAATCCTGGCTCGGATTTTTAACTTCAGGGATTGAGATGCTATCCTTCAAACAGCAAGAGTGGCCCCGCCTCTACGTATAGAAAATTCAGTAATCTCATTCTTCCCAGACTATACAGTGGCGGTCACCAAACAGAGAAGAAGCTTCCTTGAGGTCAAGAAGGAACTTCAACGCAGGGAGCTTTCCTACTCCATGCTATTCCCGGCAAAACTCAGAGTGGTGGCATATGGGAAAACCTGGTTCTTCGACCGGCCAGAAGACGCCCAAGACTGGCTGGTGGGCGGTGAAGAGGAGAGTTGACCACGGACAAGCTCTGGAAAACAAAACGCCAGGGTTAACAAACACCCGCCTTACATCACCGACGCAAGGAACTCCCACTAACCCACATATAAAGACAAAGAACTGCACCGATCGCCTCAGATGGCGTTGCACCGGCCAATTTGGGGCACGGCGACTGGACTCCATAACGCCCTCCGATGTTATATGTATCGTAATGTTTTGAACTTTCTATGTCTTTGAGCAAGGGGATGTTCGAAGTGCACCGGATGCCCTTACCCCCCGCACGCAAGTACTCTTTATGGGACAAAAGCACTCTGCACAGTTGGGGTGGCGGGTAGTTGGGAATCCGTCTAGCAGGGAGGCCTGGAGGGGGGTGGAGGGGGGGATTTCTTTTACGTTACTGTTTACGTTTGAATTGTTTTTCTCATTTAGGTTTAACCACAGAACGCTGATAGCACACACCTCAAAGTTAACATGCAAGGAACTCAATAATCCATACACACAGCTCCAATGCCTTACAACCGCCCTAACGCCATGGGAGACGTAGTCAATGGTCTTGCACTCCCGAGGTCCGAATGCTCCCCCAAACTTAGCCCCCCACTCACGATAGTATCCTGGAACGTAAACGGCCTATGTGACAAAATAAAGAGAGGGTTGATACTACACTATCTCAAGAGGCACACGCCCTCGTTGGTTTTCTTACAGGAAACGCACCTGGTGGGGTCGGCCGCCAAAGCTCTTGATAGATGGGGCTTCAGGATGATAGCTCACTCCGACTTCACAACAGGATCCAGAGGGGTGGGAATACTGATTCGAAAGAGTTGCCCGCTAGTAATACGCAACACCCAAACAGATGATCAGGGACGTTTTGCGGCACTCTCTTGTCAGTGGGAAGGACGAGCCTTTAACCTGGTCTCAGTCTACATCCCCCCCGCACTTCACAACCCAGCCTTCTTGGCCCTGGGCAAATTCCTACTTTCCCTGCCCCAGGGAGAACTATCATAGGGGGCGACTTTAACGCAACAATCGACGCATCCTGGGATAGATTCCCAAAGAGAGACCACGGGACTTCCCCCACACACTCGCTGGGGCTAGTAGACGTGTGGCGATCACCCCATCCCCTGGAGCGTCAATACACATATCACTCAGGAGCACACAACAGTATGTCCCGGATTGACTACATCTTTGCTTCCCCAGCGAGCCTGGAGGCAATCCTGGAGATTGCACACCACCCCAGAGGAATATCCGACCATTCCCCAATATCAGTCACATACACATCACACCACACTGGGCGACGGCGCATATATCCCATTTACCCCGGATTCCTGAAGGTCCCAACTATACAAAAACACCTACACAAAACTACGAAACACTACTTCTATGACAACGCCCACTCGGTGCCCTCCCCCACCACTCTATGGGAGGCGTACAAGACGGTCTTGCGCGGTCAGGCCATCTCCTTAATTACATCACATAAACGAGACAAGGCACTTCAGGTACAGGAGCTCGAGCAGGCGGTGAGCCTGGCAGAAGGCGAACACACTAGGGACCCGACTGACGACACGACTCACAACCTAACCCTAGCCAGACAAGCCTACAGGGACTACACGTGGGAAGAGACTAAGACCAGAGCCCAAAAAACGCACCACACTATCTATGAAGTGGGAGATAAGGCCGGCAGGCTACTGGCCTGGCTGGACAAAAAAGAACGGGCCAGCCGCTGGGTGGCCCGAATATGCTTGGCCTCTGGGGACGAAATAACAGACCCGCAGGACATAGTTGCTGCCTTTGCACGACACTACGAGGCGATTTACACACCCACCACAAACGCTACTATGGAGGAGAATCTGGCTTTTCTGGCAGATATCCGTCTCCCCAAGTTGGCAGCCCCAGAGACGCATACATTAGAAGCACCACTGACAGCGGACGAAATCACGGCTGCAATTAAGGGGCTCCAGTCGGGCAAGGCACTGGGTCCCAACGGGATCCCAGTGGAGCTCTACAAAAAAGAAGCAGGGGCAATAGGGCCATAATTATTAAAGATGTACGAAGACAGCCTCAAAAACGGAATACTCCCTAGAGACCAGAGGATTACGACTCTAGTGGCAATTCCAAAGCCGGGCAAGCCTCCCCAGGAATGCACCTCCTATCGTCCGATCTCGCTCCTCAATGCCGAAGCAAAAATAATAGTGAAAATACTGGCAACCGGGCTCCTACCGTACCTTGCGTCCCTCATACACCCCGACCAATCCGGATTCATGCCCGGCTGGAACACGGCGATGAATCTGAGAAGGCTGCACAGTGTATTGGCCTGCATGTCGACTATTCAGGAGGAGGCTGTCCTCTTGTCATTAGACGCCAGTATGGCCTTTGATCGGGTGGAGTGGTCCTTTCTGTTCGCTACGCTACAACATTTTGGCTTTGGCCCCAAATTTTGTGCCTGGGTTCGGCTTCTGTACACGCAACCCCTGGCACACGTAGTTGTTAATGGACGCGTATCCGACGATTTCCCCCTGAGACGAGGGACTCGACAGGGCTGTCCCTTGTCCCCACTTTTGTTCGCCCTAGTATTGGAGCCACTGGCGGCCTGGATAAGGGGGGACCCTGTGATACAGGGACTGCGATGGACGGAGGGATGGGAAGACTGCATTTCCCTCTATGCGGACGACATCTTGTTATATATGACTTCCCCTAGTCGTTCAATCAACCGACTGCTAGATATCTGTGCATCCTACGGCAGGGCTTCCGGATACACGATAAACTGGGCCAAATCAGTCTTGTTCATTCTGCATGGCCCTCCCCCACGCTTGCCCAGGGGAGTAACGATACCACTCGGGGAGGACGGGTTCAAATACTTGGGCATACACATTACACCAGACCAGAACATTACACCAGACCAGAACAAATTCTATGAGCGAAATCTCGTGCCTCCCCTCCGGCGACTCAAAAACGACGTGAAACATTGGCACTCATTGCCACTAACCCTCTTGGGCCGTGCGGCCCTTTTTCAAATGATGGCTCTTCCCAGGTTCCTGTACGCCCTGCAAAACACACCAACCCCAGTCTCAAACGCCTACTTCAAGTCCATTGAAGGAGAGGTGAGCCTCCTCCTCTGGGAGGGAAAACCCCCGCACATAGCAATGTCCAAACTCTGCAGGAGCTGGTATGACGGAGGCATCGCCCTGCCCAATGTACAACTATACTATTGGGCATCCCAACTCATGGTAGTGAACAAATGGCTCCACGCTCCACAGGAAGACCCGGCCCTACGCCTCGACAGACATTCTCTGGGCACAGACGGACTCTTAGGCTCGCTATACATCAAGGCCCAGAAACGTAAATTATTCGGCCCCACTGCACATACGGTACACACTTGGTTCACGGCACAGCGACAGCTCGGCTGGGAGGGAGTAATCACCCAACACACGCCACTCTGGGACAACCCAAAACTAGGTACACTCCGAAACAGTAAGGGGTTCACCCAATGGGATCGAATAGGCATTTCTAAAGTGGGAGATTTATGGAAAAAAGGAGAGGTAATAACATTTGACCAGCTTTGCACAACATACCAAATGGCTGACGTGGAGCAGTTCCGATACCTCCAAATCAAACACGCACTTACCAAGGCCATACCCCAAGGTACTGACCTCCCTGAGTCATTGCCCCTTGAAGACCACCTCCTGACAGACTGCCTCCCCAAAAAAACAATTTCTCTCACCTATCGAAAACTAATAAACAATCAGACTGACCCAACACACACCCTTAAAGAGAAGTGGGAGGCAGAATTGGGAGACATGGACGAACAAGAGTGGCAGGAAGCGCTGGCGTCTCCGAAAGAGGTGGCAATTCCATCCCGTCTTCAGCTGGTACAATTAAAAATATTGCACAGAACCTACTTTACTAGGATGACACTCCACAAGATTGAACGGATAGACACTCCCATGTGTTTGCGGGGGTGTGGACAGATAGGTACATTCTACCACACGTTGTGGGCCTGTCCCAACATTGCACAATTTTGGGAAGCAATTATGACAACGATCACCCAGGTCTGTGGCCTCGAGGTCCCCATAGAACCTCGGAAATGCCTCTTAAATATTTGGGACCCAAACGACCTGAACCATACAACACAGACTTGGGCAACCCTAGGAATCGTACTGGCCAAGCGTAATATCGCACAACATTGGGGAACGCCGGTAGCCCCCCAGCATCGACACTGGTGTAATGACTTAGACAAAGCAATGGTAGCGGAGAGGGAGGTGTTTATTCACAGAGGCTGTCCCCACAAATGGGTGAGGATATGGGGCAAGTGGAACTCATTCCGAGGCAATATTTGCGACCCCCCCGAGGAGTCAGACACAGATATAAGCGACTAACAGACTCAACCTTACGTGCAGCTGCAAGTGACAAAGGGGAACAGGGAACACGTACCTTAAGCTGTTGATGTAGTTATTTTTCACAATACAAAAAAGAAAATGCTCATGTATACCTTGCAACATGTACTAAGCTACCTTGCAAATGTAACATACTAAACTTGTAAATGATATTTACTATCAGCGGAACTGTAAGCGAAAATCAATAAATTAAAAAAAAAAAAATCTTAAATTGGCTTTGTTACTCCATATCGAATCCCTATTTGGAAGGGGTGTTTTGTTGGTTTCCCTTGCAAATAGTGATTGAGTATGAGATGCATAAATAGTTAGTGACTGAAATCTGGTTTCAAAACATTGAAAAATTCATGATTCCTAAGTTGGCTGTAGGGGATTTGCAAGATGGAAAGGGACTCCTTTCCTAATTTGAGTACAAAAAAAAAAGGTTTGGGGGGGAGTAAGCAGTGGTCCAGGGGACCTCAGCCAACTCTTTTTTTAAAAGTAACCTTTTATTTTTAAATACAGCCACATTTTCTTTAAGAAAAAAGAGCTGGATTTAAAAAAAAGGTTTACCTTACTAAAAGGTGACCACAGACATGGCGATCCTGCTAAATATAGCAGACTACTAGCCATGTGATGGCAATGTATCAGTGTGAGATGCAACTTGCAACCTACCTTATATTCATGGGTTATGTTTGTATTAAGTACTCTACACAATTAATAAAGTTGGAAAGAACTTTATTTGTGACTTGTCAGAACACAGTGAAGCACAGCTGATCTGCTCCCATTCCGAATGTCCACTTCCAATGTTAGTTTACTATGACCTCCATGCATTCAAACATTACTTGATGACATACATGCATTCCTAAGCATCTCAACACTACAAGGTTGGATTAGGACCCTCTATAATTCCAAGTTTACAGAACAGATCTAATAGTATAAAGATCAGTTTGTGAATGCCTTTACTGGTTGCAATTTGCGGTCACTTTTTGTATTCAGTTTTCAGGACACCATTCCCCTTAATCCTAGGCTTTTCTTATTAATTTCTTAATGGTATGGCCTATTAGAACTTTTTAAAGATGTAGTCCAATCAAAACCACTAAAGCGGCATTGATGTTCTCACTGAAGATGAAGTACCAGAGCACTGTAGCATCTTTCCAAGTCAGGTAGCATGCAAATGACCACACCACAGACGGAGCTCTGTAGTGCACGTCTTTATTCTTCAGAGTGCAACCGTTAACGGCACGCACTGCGTCATAAACGTTTTTAACCACGCACAGATACAACCAAACGATTATGCAATTTTCCTACGGAGCCCATCAGGTACCAGTAGAGTCCTGCTATTCCTATTCTCAAGACATTACATCTCCTCCTTTGTTAAATAAAAAGTAAAAATATTACATATATACATCATAGTTCCTCAATGAGTCGTCAACATGTTCAAACCAATCTTCCAGATCTCGTCATGCTAGGTTGATGAGGTGTAGGAGAAAGGCCTACCTCGTGTACAGGTGATGCTGAGACCAGTGTATGAGTTGGGCTCTCCAGACTCTCAAGTAGACATGTCTCACTTCTAACATCGAGAGCCGATGAACATCAATGCAGGCGCTTTAAATGTGACAAGTCTCTCGTGATGGACTTTCCAGGACTTTGAGAGGTTACCATAAGTCCTTTGCTGGTCACAATCCTCCGTGAGTCAGCATCAAAAGGAGCGCCGTACTTGCTTTTCCATTTTTGTTGGACCAGGACCCAGTCTCCTTCCTTTAAATCTGTGTCCGAAGCACATTGGCATTAGTCAGCATAGTCTTCATTCTGGAATTGTGAAAGGAATCTATTGTATGGATTTCATCAGCATTTGTCAAGCTATTAGTGGCTTATTGTGGCAATTTTGTTCCCATGGCTCCCCCAAACATTAAGGTAGTTGGGCTTTCACCTCGTGGAATGTGGAGTTGACCTGTAAGCACAAAGGGCTGAACATAAAGATGACTTGAAGTCACTCCATTCTAGTGCAGTGTGCTGAATTGCTCTCTTTAGGGTGAATCGTTCAACAACGCCAGTCACTTGTGACCTCCAAGGTGTACTTTTCTGATGTTTAACACTCATATTAGTGAAACTCCTTAAACAGACGGCTAGTGAAAGGTGGGCTAATGTTAGACTTAAGAATGGAGGGAACACCACATGTTGCAAAAAATTTCATTTAATGTCCCAATGACTTTGTCATGTCTAGTTGATGAAAGGTCTCCGACCAGAGGAAATTTTGAGTACTCTCAACGACGACCATGAGATGATGTCCATTGTTGATTGGTCCAAATAAATCCACTGCAATCATCTCCCACACTTGCTTCAGTAGATCAGACATAACTAGTGGATGCTGTGTTGTTTTAGGAGATAAACAGTTACACAAATGACAGGCCTTTAATTTTCTTTCAACACTTTCATCAAGGAGAAGGAAACCACACTCCGCCTCGGAGAGCTCTCTTAGTGGTGACAATGCTGTGATGACCCTTGTGTGATGACTTGTTATCTCAGACTCTCGGCAAAGACAAGTCTCGAACCTCATAATATAATGCCTTCTTGAGTAACAGAACGTTCTTCTCTCACATTCTTGAATTTTTCATAGTCAAAGTCATCGGTAAGAGGTGGAGTATGTTTCGTCCAGGATTGCTGTGCAATAATGTCCTTGAGGGCAAGCATATCTCGATCAGTGTTTGTAGCAGCAAGAATTTGTTCCACAGATACTGCTGAAGGGGTGCTTGATGTGACTATGAAGTTAATATATCCTCAGAAGCTTTATAATGTGACACTGCAACGGTACTCTTGAAAAATAGTCAGCAGGATTTTGATCTTTCCCTGTCGTTTGCACAATAGTGCAATCATACTCTTGCTGTTGCAACCCCCACCTCTCAATGTGAGGGGGCATCTTGGCTTTCCGAAAATTGTGAGCAACACCTGGTGATCTGTGACAATGGTGAAGTGCTTTCCATATAGAAACATATGGAAGTGTTCACAAGCCCCCACTACAGCTAAGCTTTCTTTCTCAGTTTGTGAATAAGTATGTTCGGTCTGCAATAGACTTCAGCTCTCTTAAGCCACAATGTGGCCTCCTGGACCACAACAAAACAGCAGCATCATCCTCCTGGATCATTCATCCACCTTCAACACCATCTCCCATCACACCTTCATTAACAGACTCCACCAGATCGGAATCAAGGAAGACGCACTCAAATCCATCGCCTCTTACATCATCAGAAGAATCCAGAGAATCCACCTCCCACCGTTCACCTCAGAACCCAAGAAGATCATCTGCGGCATCCCCCAAGGATCGTCCCTCAGCTCCACCCTCTTCAACATGCACATGACCCCCTGGCCAACACCATCAGATCACACAGACTCAACATCATCTCCCACACTGACAACACCCAGTTCCTCCTCGCGCTGTCAGAAGACCCCTCCACCAGCAGAGCCAGCTTCCACACATGTATGAGGAAAGTCACTGACTAGATGAAGGACAACTGTCTCAAGCTCAAAATGGGCAAGATGAAAGTCCTCATCTTTGGGAACAACACCTCGCCATGGAATAACACATGATGGCCTGATGAACTCAATCCATCCCCTGCCCCGACAGACCACACCGCACCCTTGGCATCATCTTGGACACCAAGCTATCTATGAAGAAACAGGTAAACTTAGTCTCAACTGCCTGCTTCCTCACCCTTTGCATGCACCGCAACATCTTCTGGTGGCTCCCAGTCACCACCAGAAGGACCGTCATGCAGGCCCTCATCACAAGCAGCCTGGACTACGGGAACATACTCTACGTAGGAATCACCTCATTCCTCTTGAAGAGACTACAGACCATCCAAATCTCAGCAGAAAGACTCATCCTGGACACCACCAGATGGACACACACATCACATCCCACCTCAATCCAAAAAAGATGGCAGTTCAAGATGCTGACCCACGCATATAAAAACCTGCACAATGAAGGGCCAGCATCCATCAACAAATGCATGACCTTCCACTAACTGACCAGACACCTACGATTCACCTCCCTCTCCCTCACAGACACCCCACGGATCCACATAGCAACAATGGAGGACACCAATGCTCAGAGAAACAATAAATCAATCAAGGATTCATAAAGTGTGGCATATCACCCTTGAGGGATTCAAGGCGCTGGAGTTGCTAACTACTTCCTTGTGATCTGTTCAATCAAACAGCAAAGTCTTGAGGCCTTTCTTGAATTGCTGGACTGATGAGATCCTGCTAAGGTGCAGGGGAAGGTCGTTTCAAGCATTGTCAGCCAGGTGTGAGAATGATGTTTATCTGTATGTCTTGCCAGTCACTGAGTTTCAGTCAGCCAAGCACCTGTTTTGGACAATGGTAAAGAACATGGACAGTGCCCAAAGTTTTAGTCAGTCAATTATTGGGAGCCAATGAATCCATTGTTTAGATTGGCTGACATATGCCAATGAGGTCATACTTATCCCAGCACATGCAGTGACATTTTGACTTTTCTTACAGATGACAAAGAATATTTAATTGTACCAGTGAAGATAATGCCACAGCAGTTGAACCATGATTCCACTATACAGATATTGGCATGCCCCTCCTCTGAAAATGAACAACATAGAAATGTGAAGGTTGCACATTTTGTTTAAGATGCTTACTTAAAATCATAACTCATTCACCTTCTACAACAAACCCCAGAGTTTTTAACCTTTCAGGAAAGCCAGTGAAGGTGTACCCTATTGCCCACCATTATGAGGGATGTTCAGCTTTTGCGCCATGGACATGGAGCCAGCCATCATCATCTTATTTTTCTGGAAACTAATGGCAAATCAGCTTTCTTAGATCTGGACCTGGATGATGGGCATTACATTTTAGGAATGTGCTTCTACACCACCGGTAAAAGGAGTACTAACAGTGTATCGTCACTGTAGAAGTGTAACCCTATCTCATGTTCTGCCTACACTTAGGGGTCGATTCCGATCCCGGTCGGAGTCGCACCTAACACCATTCGCCCGGGAAAAAAACCAGGCGAATGCGTGTTTCCCGACCGATTCGCACATACGTCCGAACGAGCAAGTACGATGTGCATAACTGCCCAAATCCCGACCCAGTCGCACTCACCCAATACAGCTCCTGTTCTCCGACCGATGCGGATCCGGAAACGCAGAATCGAGTCGCACGGAGGCCCAGACGCAGCCCCGTCCGGCCGGACAAGTACGATGCGCCTTTCGTACGTGCCGAACCCGTCGCTACGCACGGCACGTCAAAGCATCCGGGAAAGGCGCACATAAGCTCCGATTCGCGCCACAAGACGATCCACGGCTACGAGACGAACAAGCCAGCGACGAGGACGAGGCGAAGCAAAGAGAAAGACGAACGAGACGAACCAACCATGAATCCCATCGCGCCGATCCTACCAATACTCTACATCTATTACCGGAACTGGTAAGGACGCGTACGGCGCAGAAGGTAAGTCAGACACCCACCACACAAACAAACCACACGTACCCGACATATAACACACACACATAGGGATGCAGAAATTACTTGCAACAGCAGCACCATAGGGGCGGGATGGCTATCACCAATGCCACATACACACATAGGGGCCTGGATGCCAACCACCAACACCACCCCTACCCATGGGGGGCTGGATGCCTACCACTACTACCACCCCTACCCAGGGGTGCTAGATGCCTACCACTACTACCACCCCTACCCAGGGGTCTGGATGCCTACCACTACCACCACCCCTACCCATGGGGGGCTGGATGCCTACCACTACTACCACCCCTACCCAGGGGGTGCTAGATGCCTACCACTACTACCACCCCTACCCATGGGGGCTGGATGCCTACCACTACTACCACCCCTACCCAGGGGGTGCTAGATGCCTACCACTACTACCACCCCTACCCAGGGGGTCTGGATGCCTACCACTAGTACCACCCCTACCCAGGGGGTGCTAGATTCCAACCACTACCACCACCCCTACCCATGGGGGGCTGAATGCCTACCACTACTACCACCCCTTCCCAGGGGGTGCTAGATGCCTACCACTACTACCACCCCTACCCAGGGGGTGCTAGATGCCTACCACTACCACCACCCCTACCCATGGGGGGCTGGATGCCTACCAATACTACCACCCCTACCCAGGGGTGCTAGATGCCTACCACTACTACCACCCCTACCCATGGGGGCTGGATGCCTACCACTACCACCCCTACCCAGGGGGTGCCAGATGCCTACCACTACTACCACCCCTACCCAGGGGGTCTGGATGCCTACCACTACTACCACCCCTACCCAGGGGGTGCTAGATACCAACCACTACCACCACCCCTACCCATGGGGGGCTGGATGCCTACCACTACTACCACCCCTTCCCAGGGGGTGCTAGATGCCTACCACTACTACCACCCCTACCCAGGGGGTGCTAGATGCCTACCACTACCACCACCCCTACCCATGGGGGGCTGGATGCCTACCACTACTACCACCCCTACCCAGGGGGTGCTAGATGCCTACCACTACTACCACCCCTACCCATGGGGGGCTGGATGCCTACCACTACTACCACCCCTACCCAGGGGTGCTAGATGCCTACCACTACTACCACCCCTTCCCAGGGGGTGTTAGATGCCTACCACTACTACCACCCCTACCCAGGGGGTGCTAGATGCCAACCACTACCACCACCCCTACCCATGGGGGGCTGGATGCCTACCACTACTACCACCCCTTCCCAGGGGGTGCTAGATGCCTACCACTACTACCACCCCTACCCAGGGGGTGCTAGATGCCTATCACTACCACCACCCCTACCCATGGGGGGCTGGATGCCTATCACTACTACCACCCCTACCCAGGGGGTGCTATATGCCTACCACTACTACCACTCCTACCCATGGGGGACTGGATGCCTACCACTACTACCACCCCTTCCCAGGGGGTGCTAGATGCCTACCACTACTACCACCCCTACCCAGGGGGTGCTAGATGCCTACCACT